>JACXIT010000127.1:723799-1252761 GCA_014737525.1 Bombus difficillimus
CAAAAAGATTCTAGACAAAAAAGATAAAAAAAAAAAAAAAGAAGAAAAAGTAAAAAGAACAGCACAAGCTTAAAGAGAAATCATATCTATATATATATATATATATAAAAAATATCGCTTATCTTTTCAAGTAACAAGTCAGTCGAAAAATGTAACATACCGGGTTCGCGTATATTTTCAGTCAAAAGAAACAAAGAGAAGTGACTCAAGTGCGTTTTGTTAAAGGCTATCGTTCAACGCCGATCTAACGACATTTAATCGTGTAAATTATTATATAAATAGCTATAAAAGCGTCAGTATCGTATATAATAATCATATCGATAATACCTACTAATAATAAAAATAATAATAATAGTAATTGTAATTAATAACAGCATTACTTGTGTGTAAAATAATTTCTAACTGACAACGGTAATATATTCAAACGATCTCGCCCCTCTGACCTAAATATGTGATTAAGAAAGAGAGAGAGAGAGAGAGAGACGAAATCGTGCTTGTTTGCTGCGAGAAAAGTTTTTTTTTTTTTTCATTTTTCTATAAGGTACAATTCTTCCGGTCTTCTTAAGTACTGAATACAATATTATCGTCGATACGAGCCATTATTATTGTTACTTTTACTGTTACTTATATTCATTTTACATTGAGAAACACGCCTGTAGACCATCGCGAAAGAAAGCCTATATCGTAATCGTTCTCCCTTGAGACTTGTTCCATTCTATTCCATTTCTATTAATTATTTCCTCTTGTTCATCCTTTCCTTCCTTTATCGATATATATTTAGGTTATTACGAAAGCTAATTCGTTTATATCGTTTATAATAAAATACATTTATATTAGTCCTGGACCTCGTGAAATTTCTCATTGATCCTCGTGATTTACATGAAAAGTGATATCACATCGAGCAACCTCATATAATGTTTCGATCGTTTATACGCCAACGCGAGACAGATAAGCAAAAACTCTAATCAGTGCCTGTTAAATAATAGCAGACCATTTTTCCTTATTATAAAAAAATAACATTTTGTTCCTTTCGTTCGCTTCGAATGCTAACAACTTGCAATCTATGTCGCGATTTCGAATTCCATTAATTACAATGTTTCCGCTCGCTGCATTGTAATATTAGACTGTTTTGAGATAAGTTTTTCATATATAGTCGCTAAATTGATAAGATATACAAGGAGAATTGCGATAGTAGACGAGTTCCTCCTTTTGGATATATCAAATTTTTATCAAACACCCTAGATGCGTTATTTCCAATTAGTTATTTAAAATTTGACAACAAATCGAGCAATATTAGAAACTTGGAAACGTACAAACCTTTCGGAAAACAATTTGGTCAACTTCACTTTTTATAAATTTCTCATCTTCGTTACCTGTCCTTGTCCCTTCTGATTAACATTTAATTGTTAAAAAGGAAATGATTTTTTTTAATGATTTGAATGACTCGAATTAAACTTTTTGGTATATTAAATGACAAGGAATCTTATCATTGTATATGTAAACCATGGATCATAATAAACAAGATTGTATTAACATTTTTATACCAGATATAATATTAAACGAATCTTTCTGGACTTCTCTTATCAAGATCTTAAATGAAAGATATCAAAGAAAGGTACAGCCACTACATCTCCTTGTATCTCTTCTGATTCAGTAATCACTTTATGCGTTACTTATCACAAAATAGCCTGGTCCATTGAAAGCAAACGTATGTCTCATGATCGTATAAGCAATAACTTCTTACCCTCCTATATTACTCCATTCAAACGATAGCCACTTACGTGAATAGCAGTACGAAAACTTAGTTAAAATTTCACCCCGCCATACGTAAATGTAGCTCGTTACACAGAAATGCAAAAGTCCGATCATCACAGCAAAGGGCACAATGCGTGAACAGAAACTATCTGAGGAGTATTTTCTAGTTACAAGCGAATACAATGCATCCATTTAAATATTCGAATGCAACGGGTGCAGTCTCACCGCGCGTGAAAACAGCAAGCATTTACATTAATATATATGTATATATATTAACATCTCATCTCTGCTATAAGCGAGAAACCTATCGTACGTAGCTGAACGCGCTATAAACGAATATACGTTCTATTTGACATTTCTATATATCAAAATTGATTTCTTAATAGCGAAATAAATCATGTGTGATTGTGTATACTGTGACTATGCACATCACATATTTAGTATTATTTATACGAAAATGTTTGCCCTTTGCGTTTCTCCTGGGATACCCTGTATCCATCGAATTAATCCTAATTTCATTAGAAAACATGTTTTGAATCGAATCTATGATATACTTAGAAATGAAGTTATTAATTTTTGGTATATTCATGTACAAATGTTTTTATAACGTACGAGAAGCAATAATTTTTACATAAAATACCAAAAATAAAAAAAGCTGAAATGCAAAAAGAACTTTCCCAGTAATGCGACGCAAACGGCTTAAATATAATATAACATGCTTTCTAAAATAGAACAGACTCAAAAATTCACTCGTATAAAGAATAAAAGATATGGTGCGTATAAAATCCCTAACGCTATAAATAATTTCTATTGCAAGCGCTTGACACGATGATAATAATCGTCTAAACTAATTACATAGTATGAAGTTTAATGTAAATAGCGTAATATTAACTTAATAATGTTATGTACTAACAATGTATAGTTTAGCAGTGATATAAAATGTTCAACATCAGGTTGTACCAATTCATGTCGATAATCATAGGCGCAACGTTTTCACGAAGTTGTCGCAAATTTAAGAAAAAGATATAGAAATGCTATCGAGAGCATTCTTATTTTCAGACATTACGCGTAGTATCGTTTCTATTTATAAAAGTTACGATATTTCTCGAACTTTTACAATAAAACAGCATAATGTGCAATAGTATGAAAGATAATAACAAACAATGAGAATAAGAAACGTAAGACCGAGTGTAATCGTTGTTTCTAACATTCTTTTAAAAATGTAATCCATTTTATATAGTCGATATGAATTATTTTTTTCGTCTCTCACGCTAATCTTTGTTCTCAAAGTTCCAAGTATAAAAATTCGTTACGCGCAATAAATTACAATTCATCACAAAACATCTCGACTACTTAAGAAACAACAATTTTTTCCTTCTTTCAAGATGTAAAATAAAACGGACGAATTGTATCGAATGTATAACTATTTTACAAAAGTCTACGTTAATAATCCTCACCCTATCGATCTTTACTCTGTAATTTTATCGATCTCCCAAATAGACAGAACTCTGTTTTTATCGAGATTCGTCTTCGTTATAAAATGCGTAAATCAGTCACTCGTTTTTGTAAATGAATAAAATATGTTATGTAGTACAATACCAGTGACTCCTGCTTCGAGGCGATGATCGCGTTAACAATGAATTGGATTAGTTAAATAACATGCACAATTACACGTTTGATTAAAAAGATAGCACGGGTGAGAGTCTTTGGAGGAGTTTTCGGGTGACGATCAAAATCGTTCATCGGGCGTCCTTCGCTGTTAACTTCTCTATTAATTCTTGCAATGGCGCCAATTCTCTTCTTTCTATCAAATTAAATTCCTACAACAAACGAAGGTAATAAAAGATCATAACGGAGCATATCTATATTTGTCGAAGGTTCATTTAGTTTTGAGTACTTTACCTGAACAAAAAAGATAAAATGTTTGAATGAAGTATTTAAATGCGCTTCTTCACCAAGTTGAACCACTTCGCTGAAGTGTTGATGATAAATATGCGCATACACTCTGAATAATCTTTTCAATATTGTCTTGGCAATAGACAAGAAATTTTTTGGAAAAGGGACTCCTAAGAGATTATAATTTTATCAGTATATCAAATACGAAATTATCTTATCCAACACGATAATGTGACTGACCGATTTTTGAAGGAAATAGGGTTTCATCATCTAACTGGTCCTGCACCCAAGTCATTAAATAATCAATGTACTTTGGTGCAGAACATTTAATTGGCTTTTTCACAGTATGCCCATCGGCCCAATGGTATTCGTATTTAGGTCCTGCAGACATAATGGGACAACTTTCTTCTGTACAGAACTCTGTAATAGTGCCATATAACATATTGATTTGGTTGAAAAAATCAACAGCTGAAACAATATAAAAAAGTTAGTTGTAATTTGTTAATTATTACAAGTTGGAATATACAATAATATGCTTTGTAATACATACTATTTACTGCAACCCATTCATTTAAATCTTCACCTTCTGGGAGCATAACTGCAAGTCTCAAATTTCCAGAGCCTAGAGTGGCTGCTGCATGCTTCATCAAGTCATATTGATGAGTTCCCTCAGGGATATTCTTCTTTGGTTTAAAGGTTTTCGAAGACCTGCTTCCACTTAAAAAGCCATACAAATATATTTCAATAATTGTTGTATTTATAAAAATACAATATTATATTTCAATAATAGTTAATTTTTAGACATTTGTATTAATTTCTATATTAGTAAAAAACACAATCAGAATTAGAAAATTTCTATTTGTACCTATATTTTTTACATTTTTGTTTATATATTCAATTGTTTACAACATATAGATTGAAGCATTTTATTATAAATCATATTCGCAATTCGATTAAAGACGAAAACAAACATCAATTGATCGTATGTATCGTTCGAAATACAAATACAGGAAACGCATAAATTTAACGAGTGACCAAAACGATGTTTAGGGCGGATATGACAAATCGATCGGCCACAATTGCAACTAAGAACTTGCCCGATATCGCATCAGGAGCGTTTAAAAAAATTCTACTTCCACGGTACAATCCGCTGCGATAAGATATGTCCCGTGGCGATTAATTTGACGTGTGACGAATATGCGCGCGTGCAACAGAGCACGAGTGAAAGCATTAGCTAAAAGAGAGGGCTGAAGATCGTGTGAAAACGGAGGATTTTTCAAAGAAATTATGGCATCGTGCTATTTTTAGATATCCACAGATTGGTCGATCGCGATGTACATGAATTCAAGAGTACATCGGGTCGGTTACCTAAATTAGCCGAGAAGGTAATATTTACGAAACTGGTTGACCAGTTTCTGTCAATATCTGCCCTCACTCCGATCGGTCTATGGTAACAAATCATCGATTCCTTCTTTGCTGTCATTTGTCACTTGCAAATAACATTGGTGTGATATCAGGCGATCGATTAACAGGAAAACATTGAGTGTTCGGTAAGCTTACTTTTTTGAATGCATCGGAAATTTAATGTTGCGATATCAAAAAGGTAAAAGCGTTATAGTAGAGTAAAAGTCGATTTTCATTGGAAACGGAAAAAAAACTTACAATAGGAAGCTCATTGTGCACTCCTGGATGACCTGTCGGTGAAATTCAATTTACTGCTACACGGCTGCACGTGTCGTTGATTTTTGCAATATTCTACAATATTATGAGATTTAAGCTGCGAACGATCCTTCTTAACATGCACCATACACTCTCTCCCGCGACAGCACGATAGACGTTTTGTCAACTACCTTTTCTGCGATCACCTCGACTTCAATCCTTCCACTGTTGAACGGGATTCTACTTCTTTAGATTCGGTCACGACCTCTATACAGACGTGATCGCAGACACACAGTTTCTAATTTTTCCTATTACTTTATGATTTATATCATTTCGACGTTTAAAATGTCTTAGCCTCTGCGAAAATCGCAAATTATATCGATATACTATTTAAGTAACTATAGTCCAAATATTTTACTATGTGTAGCACGATCGATATAGCAGGTAAAAATTATAGATTGTCAAAGTTAAATGAATTTAGGAACGCTAACATGGAGGACTTATTAGTATTGCGTATTCACCTTAATGCATTTTAAATATGACCACAAATCTTCTCTAATATTACTGGCGCAAATTTTAAATTTTATGAACTAATGTATACTTTTCTTTAGTTTTCTACTCATGCTCCGAACCAGTGAATTATTCGCTTTCTCAACAATTCTATCCTGCTTCAATCGTGTTCTTCTTCGATCTTGCCTTTCCAAAATGGATTTTATTTAAAGTTAACGTCAAAAATTTTAAAGCAGATTCACAACCGTATTATTAATCATCTAAATTTTTATAATATTAATACATTTCGTTATGTTTGAAAATAATATATTACATTTTTATTATAATATAATTGCAATTTTTTATTTAAGTTGATGAAATATGTTCGTTTCGTATGACAAGTGTATTCGTAAAGTAATAACTTTAATCTTTTATCATTTCTATTTTCGCATATTAATAAGATATTTTTAGTTGAAGTACACGTTACTTCAATTTTTATAAAACTTAAATAAATTTTAAAGAAACCAGAGATTTTATACACCATAATGTTACAATGTAGTACATTTATGTTTATGAACCAGCCATTAGTTTCGTTAGGATAAACGCCATTTTGCAGATAGTTTCGCAGAGCGTGGCGTTGGCTAAGCGTTTGCTGTCAATTAAACTTAATTTGTGATTCCTTCTAAGTTGTAGATCAACACTAAGAAACCGTAAGTATGAATAATAATATTTACAATATATGAAGTGAATATATTTTGGTGACATAAAACAAAGACTAGTATATTACCGATACGAACAATTCTTCGGTAAAGAAATATCTTTTTTTCAAACTTTTCTTCCGACTATATTGCAATGTTGCATTTTTTGACGTATATATGTATTTATTTATTTATTTATTCTTAGAATCTCAATAACAAGTTACGAAATGCTATATTTTCACATTATTTTAACATTTTGTTGGATATTACTGACCTTCAAATTCTTGAATGACTGTTCTCATAAATTTACTATTGCATAAATGATGCAATATCTTTTAAATACAGCGAAAATTTAAACAATAAAAAAAAGTAAAAAAGAACAAATAATATACAACTATTTGTTATAGTATATTGTACTTTAAAAATAAATAATAATTATAAAATAATCATGCTGTGTATTTATATTGTTTTTGATTTAATATTTTATAATATATAGGAAAACATTAGGATATATTTATACAAATTATAACATAGTTTATTTTAGACTACAATCATGTCGAATGGAAGTGGAGACCATGATGATGAAGGCTATGTTGTTAAACTACGTGGACTTCCATGGTCTACTACTGTTGATGAAATCATGAAATTCTTTAGTGATTGTTCTATTACAAATGGTAAAAATGGTGTACATATGACAATGTCAAGAGAAGGCAGACCAAGTGGAGAGGCTTATGTAGAAATGGACACACTTGAAGATATTGAAAAAGCTTGTAAAAGAGATAGGGATCACATGGGTCATCGTTATATAGAAGGTTTGTTATAAAACATATAAAGATAAAAATATTTAAAAGATATATAATAAAATATGCCTTTCATTATAGTCTTTAAAGCAAAAAGAGGTGAAATGGAGTGGGTAGTCAAGAGAAGCGGTATGAACCTAGAGAATGCCATGGATGATGGTTGCGTGAGACTACGTGGTCTACCATTTGGCTGTTCCAAAGAAGAAATTGCTCAATTCTTCTCAGGTATTTTATACCATACATTCAAACCTGTATCTTTATTCATTTTTTTATATTATATATTACTAGAAATTCACTTACACCTTATTGGCGATCAATGTGTTTTGTTTTTTCTTTTATTTTTTATAATAAAATTATTTCCCTATCGTTTGATTTTTGTTAATCAAATAAAAATCTTGAATCACAGGGACTAAATGCTTTTGATGGTTATGATACATATGAAGTATATAAACAGCACACCTTTTTATCTCTTCATAATTTAAAAAAATGGACATAGGTGTTGCAAATTAATATACAAGAGACATATATCCTAGAATTAAATTATTAGAGAATAAATATGGGAATAAAAGTATCTGGCAAAACAATACACATATTACAATAAAAGTGTCCAACATTTCACTAGTTTTACATATAAAAGTATAAAATTCGTTTTATGCCCGTCCCAAGCAGTGTCTCTGTGTTTCTATAATCATCAGATGGCCTTAGTTAAGATTTAAGGAAGTAAAGTCCCTACGCTTTGTAATCCTTTATAAACTTGGAAAAGGAACATTTATTATAATTTCCATGTGTGTTTTATATAATTGTATAAAAATATCCTTATATTTGTTTTATTTATATTTTTATGTTTTGTATATAGAACTTAATTCTTAACTTCGGCATAGTTAACATTTTCTTCTGTTTTGACTTAATTGAGAAAAAATGTCTATATTTCTGGAGCGAGACGTTTTGCACATAATGTGCAAAGGAAATTTTAAATCTTGCTTCTTTATAAGGGTTTTAAATAAACTGACGATACTATAATTAATAATGGGTGTTACGCTACAATGTCGATGTTTGATTATGTGTGGGTCAGGGTTGGAGATATTGCCGAACGGGATTTCACTACCGACAGACTACACGGGCCGCAGTACTGGGGAGGCTTACGTTCAATTTGTTAACAAAGATGTTGCGGAGCGCGCTCTGCAGAAACACAAGGAAAAGATAGGACACAGGTGGGGCACTGACGCTAGCTGGGTTTGGGTATACTTATGACTTTTCAATATCATTTTATGATCGTAGTACATGTAGGTATATAAATTTTGTTAGTAAATAGCGGGAGCGAGTTTTTATATAGATGCAGTTTCTTTAATATTTTATTTTAGAAACAGAAAGCTATTATATAAAATAATTTATTTATTACTGCAAATAATCTGGAATGAATTATATTATTAAAACGTATTTACTAATTTTGCATTCGTATTATTCTATTCATATACTATTATAGAAATTAATCGTATAAAGAAACTGCTTCTCTTTCTAAACACGAATAAAAGAAAGTTAGTGGTACGTAAGCGAAAGTACTGTTGGCCCAACTGAAACCTATGGGTGGGTGCCGGGCGGGAGGTACCCCCTTACATCGTCACCAAATCCCATGGGAGGTGGGTAGGGCTAACCCAGGATGGGTGGGCGCTACGGAGGTAGTAATCATCGATCTAATTTGGCACACCTGTTTGACAATTGCACAATTGTACGTTTTATGCGAGACAATGTAATAATTTGAACTCAAAGGCTTTGCACAGTTTTTCTTTTGTAACATCACTATTTATAGTTGATACATACAGCTCGTTAATTGCACGGAAATATTTTATTATCATTGTCATACGATAAGATATGCTAACTTCAATTATTTTAGCTTTTTTTCTATTTGTTTTAAATTAAATATTTAAATTCGGAGTACTTTCTTTTAGTTGTATCGCTTCTCGATACTTATATATTGTTTACCCTATCTCTCTTCCACTCTCTCTTACTCTTTCTCCCCTGAGTTGCATAAAGTGCAATTGTAATTGTCATATACCTGAGGATCATCAGCATCTCAATGGCTAGGGTGACATAAGATACATCAGAATGCAATGTCACCGAGGGAGGGTATCTACACACAGGTTTAATAAATATGCGGAGGTGTAGTATGAACAGTTAATCCATTACAAAATTCTCAGTATGGATTTTTTCTTCGAATCACGTCGTTTTTCTTTTTATTTTATTTTTGTTTTCTTTTAATCTTCTAATTTTTTATATTGGAACAATAATTGTTTAGTTCCGTTACGCGAAAGGTTATTTTCAACATTCGTATTTCCTATTTATATCCATCTTCGTTTAAAAGTGCGCTCTAAAATTAAAATTTTATGCTCATTGATATTTTTGCATTAAATTTTCTCTTATGTGAGAAGGCAGCCGACTATATGAACGGCAATAATATTTAAACGAGAATAATAATAATTAATATTAATCTTAACAGATACATCGAAATCTTCCGAAGCAGTTTGTCCGAAGTACGTGCTAGTATTGGACCGAAAATGCGAGGTGGGCCAATGGGTGGTTTCAATCAGAGACCAGCACCCTATGACCGAGGCTCTCGTTTCGGAGGGATGAATCGTTTTAGCAATAATAGCAGAGGTTCTAGAAATAGAGGTACTAGACGAATTCGTTAGTTATTTAAAATTTGAAATGTCACTTATTACATCATTTATCTCTTATTATTGTTTAACGTGTTTTAGACTTTGATGGTGGTCCATGGGGAGGTGGTAATAACTTCGATTCACGCGGAGGAAGCATGGGTATGAGAGGTGGTTTGGACATGAAAGGTGGGAACTTCAGAGGCAGCGGTGATACATGGGGTGGTAATTCCGGTATTCATAGTATACACATGCGTGGATTACCATTTAAAGCTACCGAACAAGATATAGCTGATGTAAGTTTATAATTGAATGAAATAAATGTAGAACATTTTATTAAGTTGATATTTTTATAATAAAATTTGGCGGTATAATTGTAGTTCTTCAGACCTATCGAACCGGTAAATGTTCGAATTATTCTTGAAAATGGTGGACGTCCTTCTGGAGAAGCAGATGTAGAGTTTGCAACTCATGAGGAGGCTGTTAAAGCCATGTCTAAGGTTATTTGAATAAATATAATTGACATTGTGATTTTCAATTAATAATTTTATATACTAATTATTTTCTGTCATAATATTGTTATAGGACAAAAGCCATATGTCTCATAGGTATATTGAATTATTCCTAAATTCAACTGGTGGTTCAAGTGGAATGTCTCTGGGTGGTATTGGAAATTTCTGCGGAGGTACTTCCTAATTGATTTTTTATTATTATCTATTCTTTGACATTCTCGTCCTTATTAAATTTTTACAATTTTGTTATATGAAGCAAATATTAATTAAAGATTTATATTGTTAGGTTTGGGTAATAACTTCAGGCCTGGATATTCTCCTAACAGAGGCTTCAGCTCTCAACTAGGAGGAAGTAATTATAATAGTTTTTGAGGCCGGATGTCGCGTTTCTTGCGCTATCGACGATAAAATATTTCTCAAATCAAAGATTTATTGAATTATAATTATATCATAAAGAAATTTCATTTTCATATTACATTCAGTTAAAGGTTAATTACTGTTTCACTGTTTTGCGTATTACGTACGAAATCATTAAATAGAATTAAAAAAGTTTGTTTTAGTTTATATGATACTAATATAAAATCGACAAATATTAATTAGTTTAATGTTATTTTAAGGGACGAATTTAGTTGATCGGAATTTATTATAATTCTGTTTAATCTTCATTCGTTTTTGAGATAAAATATAAGCATTATATTATAATCCCTTTTATCAAATTATTGATGTAATACGTATCTCAATTATAATGATCATAAAAGACAAATTATATTTTTCATATACAATTAGTATAATTTCATTGAATCGTAAAAATCTAAGTCACAAAAGTGTATAACTTTTTTTCTTTTTTTTTTTCATTACAATATCATTTTGATGCATTGTACATCCACCATTTCATTAAAACCTCACAAAAGTGTTCCAAATTCTAATATTAGAGAATAAGCATATTTATAAATTATATAACAGCTTCGACATCATGTTATTTGTCAGAGTTAGAAATGTCAGAGTTTGCAATCGTACAAGGATAGTTAGTTTATATCAAATCACAAACAGTTCAACAATTACGATTCATATTGTAATATATTTATCAAATAGTAATTCACAGTTATATACAGTATAATAGTTTATGTTAACCCTGTCGAATATTATTACTCTAAATAATACGTGAAGTTCTTCGACTATGAACTCATGTTTAATGATATATACATGATATTATTAAAAAAACTGAGAGTATGTTAAATAATTCAGTGTGTATTAATACTTTAACTGCCACGTTGGTCATGTATCACCGGACACGGTTTCTCCTATAACGCCACGGTGGTCATTGGTGACCGGAGCACTCGAACTTCTTACAATTGTAAAAATTTAATGAAAATTGACAGTTAGGGCATTTTGAATATAACCGATAAATAAAAGATACTTTGAAATAAAAAGTATCCCAGTGAACAATTAAACATTTTTATTAGAACATATCTTTGAGGGCTAATCTACGAATATTATTATAAACACACCTTAGAAAATAATCGTAAATGCTGCTTTGTAATCATATAAGATAAATGGTCCATTGGGGAAGAATGTTGTCTTACACCATCAGTTTATTATTATTTTGCCATTATATGCTTTGAATAATAAAAATACTCCCGTGGCGTCCTGAGCGAAACATGTGATTTCGGCGTGGCAGTCAAAGTGTTAAATACTACTGGACTCTACTCCACTTTTGGCATTTATAAAGATTATAATTGCTTTTGAGTCAATTTTACTTGTAGTATGTATAGCTCTACAAGTTTTCATGAGAGATGTTAACATGAAAAAAGAAAAGAAAAAATATTACAAAAAGATACAAATGTAATATTTCATTATATATAAGGAAACAGAGACGAAATACTCCTTATCTTTCATTGTGAAAATGAATGTTGTAAACAAAACAGAAATGCTTGTATTTGTTTAGGACCTTATATTTTGTACGTGAAAAAATTCTATATTCAAATAATAATAATAATAATAATAATAAAATGTATCCTTATAAACTTATCTTGTGCATGAACTTAATAAGAATGACGTATGTTTGATGTGACCTGTGTTTTATAAAGCATAGCAATAAACGTTATCTTCATGATTGAAGGCCTTTATTCATATCGCGTTGTACATAATAAGTGATAAACTAATTCATTTATTCAATTAAAACTAGTGTTTTTATAGTTAGACATCATTGTAAATTTCTATTCTAGAAAGTAATCCAATTTTTACGAATTTTTTTTTTACTATAAAATTCTTATTTATTTTTTAGACTTTCGGATTTTTGTGAATCGAGTATGATATAATTCAATATTACTTAAATAAATAATTACTTAAATAATGAATACATATAAATGAGGTTGGAATAAATGGAACTATGGGACAGAGAAGTATGAAGCACATTGTGTTGTACATATTTAGCATATCAAGTACTTAATTGAAATCTATTAGTCATGTATAGAAGTGTCTGGGTGGGGAATATGAAACGTACACGGTTTGACAAAACATATATCAAAATGAATCATCCATAAACAAAGATAATCAGTATCTTAAGTATAATTGAGGTCAACGGCGACCTTTAGATTTTGGAAGATAAGATATAATTCGGTAAAAATTTGGTACATTTTTTCCACAAAATGTAAGTAGAAGAAGTATAATTTAAATATACATTCAACATATCCTTATATGTACAAGAAACATAGGTTTTTTAATTTTTAATTTAATTACATTATATTTTTGATGAATTTATTATAACACAAAAAAATAACAGCTATTTTTCATAGTTTATTAATCTGATACGTGTATATATATACTGCTTGTGAAATATTTTTTATTTATATAAGTATTTTCCATATGTTTTCATCTTTAATCATTTTATAAAACAATTCCCAAAATTATAATATAAAATACCGTTACTTCATTGATTTAAACGAATATTTAAAAAATCAGGTTAATTAAGGTTTATGTCACATGACATAACATACACGAATTGTCAAATCACAGAGGGCACAACTTCTCACATATAAATTTAAAACCACATATTTGTTCAGTTTTGATACTTATGATTGATTAGACAAGATTAGATTTTTTATCAGCTTTTTAACACCATTAATGTTCACTGTAAATGCTGAAATTACTATACATTATGTATGTATAGCTTCACTGAAAATTAAATATATTTGGTTTTCCTCTTGTGATTAAATAAGTAACAAATTAATAAAGTTATTGTTTTTTTGCATAAGGTGAAGAACGACATAACTGTACACAGCTGATAGTTTAATCGTTAGATAGATAATGGTAAATATTGTACGGATATCTCTACCAAGCATGTAACAATGCATAAGTAATGCTACAAAGTAAAATATCATCAAATAAATTGAAGAATTGGTAAATAATTGAGAAAACTATATTTTATAAATTATAATGTTATTCTTACCATTTATGTATTTAATTGTGTAATTTAAATTTCTTTATGTACTGTTAACATATAGTGTTAAAAGAAAATCATGGAAAATAAGACAGATTCTCCTAGTGTTCAAAGTGAAGATAATGAAGTTCACTGTATTAATAGTGAAAGGTAAAGAACTATAGTCTTGTTTATATTTTTTAAGTCTAAGTGAAAAATTGATATTTTCTTATATTTTTTTAGGCACAATGATGCTAGTGAAGGACAGCATTTTTTACTTCCTAGTAGATATTCACGCTCACCAAAAGTACCAATAGAATATATCAGAAGAACCAATATGAGCCGGTACAATCCAGCTCTAAGGAATCTTATACCAATACGTCATAGAAACCAGTATGTACTAAAGTAGATGTGTTTTTGAGATAAAAAGCTATTTTTTAAGTAATATTTTACTATATGTATTTTAGAAAAAAAGAAAGTATGCCAGCAGATAGTGCTGGATTATTTTCATATATTTTTTATACATGGATAACGCCATATATATGGGAAGCATATAAAAAGGGTATTGACATTACAAATCTGCCACGTATTTCTATTTATGAGAGCTCCAAATACAATGCACATAGGTAACTGCACTATACTGTGAATCTATCTTTTTTTTACTATATCTAAAATAAATCTCATATTTAGATTAGAAATACTTTGGCAAGAGGAGATAGGCAAACATGGTCCATACTTGGCATCATTTTCAAGCGCAGCTTGGAGGTTCATGAGAACAAGAATATGTATAGCTGGATTTTTATTAAGTTGCTCTACAATTTGTGGATTTATTACTTCTGTATGACTTTTAGTTTGTAGAATACAAGTGTTATATATAGTACTATATAGAATGCTGTATTTTTGTCTTAGATGATATTAATGAAGAAAGTACTGGAACACGTTCAGTCACCAGAAGAAGATACATGGATAGGTATAAAATGGGCATTGTTACTAACATGCTGTGATCTTCTGCGAGTAGTATTTTTTAATTGGACTTGGAACACTAATATTAGAACAGCACTGAGATTAAAATCTGCTTGTACTACTCTTTTATACAAAAAGATTATTAGACTGAATAGTCTTGGAAACAAAAGCACAGGAGAAGTGAGATTTCGAATATATTGTCAAATTGAATTTAATTTTATATTTACGTTTATTTTGCAATTTCAGATAACTAATTTGTTTACTAATGACAGTCAAAGACTTTTTGATGTAGTCATTTATGGACCTATGATATTCAGTGGCCCAATAATTATTATCTGTGGTATAGCCTATATTCTGTGGATATTTAGTCCCATAGCTATTTGTGGAATATTGACCTTTCTGATATTCTATCCTTGTCAGGTAAACAATGTTTTTTTTATATAGTTTGCGAAGTTATTTTTTCTGTCTATTCAAAATTTCACTACATGACATTATTTTTCAACAGTATCTTATATCCCGTTTAGTCGGACATTTTCGTTCTAAGACAGTTGTTATTACAGACATACGGGTGAAATTAATGAATGAAATTTTAGAATGTGTAAAATTGATTAAAATGTATTCATGGGAAAAACATTTCAGCAACAAACTTCTTGGTATGATTACCATCTTTTTAGTAAACTATTTAATGAAATATATTAGTACTATATTCTTAATTTGTATCACCTTTTAATATATTAATTAATTCTCAGGTATACGAAAGAAGGAAGAATACTGGTTACATAAAATTGTATATTTCCAAAGTCTTGCTATTTCTTTAACTCCAGCTATACCTGTGATAGCTGCAATTATTACATTTCTAGCTCATTTATCTACAGGCAGTAATTTAACTGCTGCTCAGGTATATATTAATTTGTGAAATAAACATTTAGTACAGCCACTTGTTTATATTCTTTTGGAGGAATATTAGAATAAGTAATACCAAAAAAATCATGTGTAAATCGACTTCGGCACAATTTAAAAACTGTATAATTAGCATTTGTACGGTCAACGATATTTATTTTGCACAGAATATTTAAAGTCATGAAATCAAGAAACAAGTGTTGCACTTAATGGGATATATATTGCAGGCTTTCCCAATTACAACATTTTTTGGAAATATGCTGAGAATGGCACTCGCCTCCCTTAAGGATTCTACACGACATTTTATCGACGCTCATATTGCACTTAGAAGAATGAAGGTCTCTTAAAATTTAAATTACAATTTAATTGCAATTCTTCCATAGTTTATGTTTAATGGATGGGTATTTCGTACTTACTACTATCAAACAAATTCTCGTGTATCTTATATTTACCAAATTTATTTTTTAAATTATTTAAAGAAAAAATTGAACGAAAATTATGATATAATATACACGGAAGTTTTTATCGACTCTCATATTGCACTTAGAAGAATGAAGGTCTCTTAAAATTTAAATTACAATTTAATTGCAATTCTTCCATAGTTTATGTTTAATAGATGGGTATTTTGTACTTATTACTATCAAACAAATTCTCGTGTATCTTATATTTACCAAATTTATTTTTTAAATTATTTAAAGAAAAAATTGAACGAAAATTATGATATAATATACACGGAAGTTTTCTTTTATTAATAATCTCATATTTTCACCTTAATTGTAAATGGTTGAACGGTTGCAGTCGTAAAGGGGAAAGTGTTGCATACATGTAAATATACACAGAATAATTGCTTTTTCTTTTACTCCTCCTTGTGGTATTATATACATTAAGGAAATAATACAGGGTTATTCATATAATTGAAATGCAAATGTTTGAAAATAGTCTAACAAAACATAAGTTTGTCATATTAGTACTTTAAGTTATAATCCATTACTTTTCCAGGTATTCCCTTTTGTAACATTGCTGAATTCTCAATTTCGTTCTTCTTTTATGTTCCTTCAAGTGGCATTAGTTAATATTAATGAGTCAAACATAACGCTCAACAGATTTCAGGTGTTTACTTTTGGATCTTTTTTGTTAATAGTAATTATTAATTATGATAGTAGAAACGTAAGATTAGTTAGTTCGCAAATAACATTTGCATTGTAAAAAAGTCGTTATCGTAGTTAGAGCAACGCACGATGCTTTGTAATATTGTTGATTTCATGCCTGATACTCTTTAAGGTAGTCCATTTAAATACATAAACATTGTGATGATTCATTTTTCTTTTTTTAGAGGCATTAATACAATACGATTGTGTGACACATTGCATGTTGTAAGTTCTAATTTGTATGCATTTTTAAGTTTATTATTTATAATTGGTGTATGTAATGTAAGATGTGAGAAATTTAATGCTTGCTTATGTGAATGTAGTTTTGTCATTAGAATTAATCATTTGACCATGTTTATAATGATTTGATTGTCAAAACAGTCACAAGTTACTCTTTTTGACTACACTTTTTGATATCCACCTTTAGTAATTAGTAATTAGTAATATTTGTATAGGATGTATTGCTTCTAGAAGAACAGATATGCCACATATCTAAACCAATAGTAAAATCGCAAGCTGTAGCCATTGCTAATGGTACATTCGTTTACGAAAATTCTAACTTGCACACTAAGAAGTTAAAAAATGTTAAAGAAAAAAAGTGAGTTTTTGTTTGTTTGTGTATTTTTACTGTCATCTTGAATTATTCCTTTGAAATAATTTTTTTTTTATATTTTTTCAGGAAGGTCGGATCATATTTAAAGACCAAACTTGAACTAGAGAAACTTAATGAACCCTCCCAGGAAACACAATACGTGGAAGTACTCTCTGACATTAAGTTTGGAGCAGCTAAAGGTAGATTAATAGGAATTTGTGGACAAGTAGGAAGTGGAAAATCTAGTCTCTTACTTGCTGCTCTAGGGCAGTTAAAAATGATAAATGGCCATATTTTGAGAGAAGGTTCATGCGCTTATGTTAGTCAGCAGGCATGGATTGTTAATGCAACTTTTAAAGAAAATATATTGTTTGGAAACCAGTTTGATGCTAAACGATACTATCAAGCATTAACAGTATGCAGTCTAAAAGAAGACTTGAATATGTTACCGGGTGGAGACGAAACTGAGATTGGAGAAAGAGGTATAAATCTTTCAGGGGGACAAAAACAAAGAGTTGCTCTCGCTAGAGCACTCTACGCTAATCGGTAAATAGTTTTCTTTCTCTATTAAAATATCTTAATTTATTATTACAAGTGGATATTAAAAAACCATTCTTTTTCAAGAGATATATATTTTTTGGACGACCCATTAAGTGCAGTGGATGCACATGTGGGTTCTTACATTTTTAAAAATTTAATTCTTGGAGCGCTTAAGGATAAATGTGTTTTGCTTGTAACACATCAGGTTCAAGTATGTTTTAAATAAATATTTACGAAACTCAATTAATATATATATACTTAATTACAAATAACATTATATCCGAACAATTACAGTTCCTAAAATACTCTAATCAAATCTATGTAATGCATAAAGGTAGAATTGTAGAACAAGGTACACACGATGAATTGATAAAATTAAATAGAGAATACGCTGCAATGGTAAACAGTGCACTATTAAAAACGAAGAATAGTTCAAAAGAGTATGCATTTTACAAATAATTTTTAAAGACTATAGTTTTCATAATGTTAACAATTACTTCTAATTTAATTAGTGAAACCTCAGTATTAACTAAGATAGATAGCAGAGAGTCTAGTAATGATTTGGAGAAGCAAATAGCATGCAGTTCTGGAGACAACAATGAAAATATTGCAATATCAAAGGAAATACGTGGAGGGGGTGTGTGTTAAGATTTATATCATCAATTTAAAAATATTTGTCATTTATGTTATTCATGTTTGTTATCTAGGAGCAATTCTGACAACGCCAGAAAAAGTGGGAACGGGTACTGTGGAATCGTACACGTATCATACATATGTGAAATCTGCGGGTGGTTATTTCGTAGCTCTTTTGGTATTTTTTACACTCTTGTTAAATGTTGGAAGTTCAGCATTTAGTACTTGGTGGTTAGCCATATGGATTAAAGCTGGTGGTGGAGTAAATATGTTTTCTTTTTTTAATTGGTATTTATGTTTCTTATTTTTAGTTTACGTTGATCTTTTTTATTTAAGAATGTCACTGATCCCAATACCAATAAAACTGTAACTTCAAACAATTTAAATGATAATCCAAACTATTCATACTATCAAGACATTTATATTAGCTGCATTGGAGTTATTTTGTTAACAAGTTTACTGCGTGGCTTGGCTATTATGTACGCTACGATAAAGGCTTCAACGACATTACACAATCAAGTTTTTAAGAAAATGATTAAATCAGCAGTAACATTTTTTGAAACTACTCCTATTGGAAGAATACAAAATATTTTTAGTCGAGATATTGATGAAGGTAAGACCTCCTAAATATTTTTGGAACTAGTAAGTAAATGCATTTCTTTATTTATCTTTTTATTGTAGTGGACAATTACATACCGATTTCTGTGGAAAACATGGTACAGAATATTATTACATGTAGTTTTGCAATTATAGCTATATGTGCAATATTACCCTGGTTTTGTATACCATTAATCATTCTTGCGGCTGTTTTCTTTTATATTAGCAAAATCTTTAGGTGAGATTAATATTCTAAATAAAAATTTATCATATTTATTACTATCAAATGTAGCAAAAAGACAAATTTTTCAGAGTAGCAATGAGAGATTTCAAACGAATAGAGAGTACCTCACGATCTCCCGTTTTGAGCTTCGTTACGACCACTATTCATGGTTTGAATACCATTCATGCGTTCCAAAAGGGAAAAGCATTTGTAAACAAGTACGTTTCTTAAATTAAATCATGAATAAAGTAATTTGAAGGAGATAAAAGTATAATACTGAATTACTACATTTTAGATTTGAGGAATTAATTGACTTAAACAATTTGTGTCTTTACCTATGTCAGTCTACCATGAGATGGTCCGCCGTGAGACTCGATATTTTAGCGATTATTTCCTCTTCCATTACTACGTTTCTTGTAATATTGCTTAGAAACCAGATATCACCACCTCTTGCTGGTTTGGCAATGGCATACGCAATGCAAATGACCGGCGTTTTTCAGTATACTGTAAGATTAATGGCAGAAACAGAAACTCGTTTTATAAGTGTCGAAAGAATAAGTTATTACTTGAGGGTAAATAAAATTAGTACTTATTAGTTGCAACAGTAATTGATAATTAAATCACATAGCTAATAATATATATGTTGCACCTTACAGACATTGCAGAAAGAAGAAAGTTTTGGGAATGATCCTATAAATCCTTCAGATCAATGGCCTACTAACGGCGAATTGGAATTTCATAAAGTCGAATTGAAGTACAGAAAAGAACTGCCACCTGTATTAGATAATATTTCATTTGTTATTAAATCCGGTGAACATATAGGTAATAATAATTTGATAACAGATTTACGATCATTATTTACATGATTATTTTTTCTGCGACATAATGAATTTTAGGTATTGTGGGAAGAACAGGAGCTGGGAAAAGTTCTCTTATCGTTGCTTTGTTTCGATTAGTTGAAATTTCTAACGGAAAAATTCAAATTGACGGCATAGATATAGCAAAAGTAAAGTTAAAATTATTAAGAAATAAATTGTCTATAATTCCTCAGGATCCTGTTTTATTTAGTGGAACCATACGGCAAGTACATTTAACAAATTAAAAAATAAACAAAAAAGTAAATTTGAATATTAGAGATTGAATAATATCTATAATTATATTGTAGATCAAATTTGGATCCTTTTGAACAATTTGACGATTCCGAAATTTGGAGTGTTCTAGAAAAAACTCAATTGAAAGAGAAAATTCAAGCTATGCCAGCAGAACTCAATGCTCCTATTGAAGTTGGAGGAAACAATTTAAGCGTTGGCGAGCGACAATTACTTTGTTTATCAAGAGCACTTTTGCGTAATGCCAAAGTATGATGTCAGCGAAAGTTCTTCGTATTAATTAATGTTTATTTCACTTAATAATTTATAATTCCATCGTAGATAATAGTATTAGATGAAGCAACTGCTGCTGTTGATCCAGAAACTGAAGTCGCTGTTCAAAATACTATACAAAACGCATTTTCCAATTCTACTGTATTAACGATAGCTCATCGTTTGAAGACTGTTATTTTATGTAATCGTGTTATCGTTATGAAGAATGGCCAAATAATTGAATTTGACGCACCATCTGTACTTTTATCCAATTCAAACTCCGAATTTTCGAAAATGATGGCCTCAACAGAGAAGAACATAAAGGAAACTTAATCAATATTAACAATAGTATTATATTTAATACATGGAAACATTAACAAATTAAAAAAATGAATGTGTTCTTTAAAATATATATTAAGCACATTTTAATATACGATTTTTAGAAAATAAAATTAATAATGAAAGTAAAACATTTCCTTTTTAATTATGAGAGAAGAAGACTATATTTTTAAAATAAATCGACATTATTCTTTTAAATATTTCATTAATGAATAATGCTTATCAAAATAAAAGTCTTTGTTACATACAATATCGTCGATTCACGCGCCTTCGTTCACGATTTGAAATATTGATTTGTTTGCAATGATAATATTACTGCTCATGCTCACATCGAGCTTTCACTATCACTGGAAAGCCCAGAACTGAACCAAAAAATGATCACCGCCATGCCGCCAGCTTGTTGTTACTAATAAGATGTTTATTACACGTTAAAGCTTTATCGTTGTTTTATACTGAAATGTAGTCTATATAAATTGCCGTAAAGGCAATTTTCGTTGTCGTCCAAATTGTTAAAAAAAAGGTAGGACCAATTAATTACATTATTTTTATTGGACGCGATAATTATAGTAATCTTAATTAAAATTATACATCATGTACACGTTTAATTATGTTATAGCAATTTTAACTATTGTCTTTTTCGTATATCAGTATCATATGTTATATTTTAATTTTCAACATGTAATTATTTAACCACCATATTGCTGTTGATTTGTAATAATATAATTGTTTTTATGATAATATCGAAAGAATTGTTTTTTATTATTATTTATTGTTATTGATGTTCATGTTTATTCTGTAATATTGTGTTATTCGCAATACTTTTCAATTATAGGCCTCACCATTGCGAACATAATTCCTATTATGATGCTGGGGCGCAAGCAGAGCCTCAAAGGGGAACCCGTCTTGGCCGATTATGGCCCAGAGGAGTCCCTCAATGAGAGCGCTGATATAGAATGGGTGAATAAGGTACATCAGAAACACGTATATTCATTCCTGAATAAGTCAGATATTTGTCATTTCTTCTTGTAAACTGCATGTACATTTATTAATATCAATTAATAACTAATTACTTGGTTGTTGTAGCTATGGGTGAGAAGATTGATGAGGTCTTGTGCTCTAGTATCTTTAGCTTCTGTTTGCTTAAATACTCCTAAGACTTTTGAAAAAGTTCCACCTCTTCAATATGTTACCTTTATTTGCGATTTAGTTATTACGTTTTTATTTACTGCTGAAATGATTGCTAAGATGCACATAAGGGGCATACTGAAGGTAATTCGTATAATATTGTAAATCTATATAACAATTTACAAAAAACTGACAATCATTCAGTTACAGAGGGATAAATCTTATTTAAAAGATCATTGGTGCCAATTTGATGGAAGTATGGTCATCTTTCTCTGGTTATCTGTAATTTTACAAATGTTTGAGATGTTAGGTTTCGATATACGACTCACTCCCATTTCGATATTACGGGCACCACGACCCTTGATTATGATACGTTTCTTACGAGTCTTCCTTAAGTTCTCCATGCCGAAAGCTAGAATTAATCAAATTTTTAAGTAAGTATTTTGCAGACAAAAAATTCATTGAGCGTTTTATACTTATTGCGCTACTTGTGATTTCAGGCGTTCGAGTCAACAGATATATAATGTGACTCTTTTCTTCCTTTTCTTCATGTCTCTTTATGGTCTTTTAGGCGTTCAATTCTTCGGTGAATTGAAAAACCATTGTGTTCTTAATACTACAGATCCGAAGTATATAACTATAAATAGTTTAGCCATTCCTGATACTTTCTGTTCTACTGATCCTGAATCAGGATATCAATGTCCAGAAGGAATGACTTGTATGAAACTCCAATTGTCGAAATACATCATGGGTTTCAACGGATTCGATGAATTTGGTAATGACAAACCTTACAGTATAAAACATTTCTTATAACTTTAATAAATAAGTAATGTACTTTACAGAAATAACTTTGGTTTTTCAGCTACTAGTATTTTTACTGTCTATCAAACTGCATCGCAAGAGGGATGGGTTTTTATCATGTACCGTGCAATAGATAGTTTACCCGCTTGGCGTGCGGTTCTTTACTTTAGTACGATGATATTTTTCTTAGCATGGCTCGTGAAAAACGTATTCATAGCCGTCATTACGGAAACTTTTAACGAAATACGAGTACAATTTCAACAAATGTGGGGTGTTAGGGGGCACATCAGTAACAATACAGCGTCACAAGTTAGTAGTAAACTTTGTAGTTTGTAAAATAATTAATTGGACTCCACATATAATGTTTCTTTTTTAGATATTAACCGGTGACGATAATGGTTGGAAATTGGTAACTCTAGATGAGAACAAACACGGAGGATTAGCTTCTCCCATATGTCACGCAATTCTTAGATCTCCTCAATTTCGTATGGTGGTAATGTTCGTGATTTTGGCAAATGGGATCGCCACCGCGACGATGAGCTTCAAGCATGATGAGAAACCAAGGCATATGTACTATGACAACTATTACTACGCTGAAATCGCGTTCACCGTATTCTTGGACCTCGAGACGTTATTCAAAATCTGGTGTCTCGGCTTTCGCAGTTATTACAAGCATTCGATTCACAAATTCGAGCTGCTGCTGGCAATTGGTACAACCCTACACATCATTCCGTTCTTCTATCTTTCTGGATTCACGTATTTTCAGGTTTCTATATTCACTTTTGTTCAGCCCTAAAACAGATACAGTTACATAGTTAGAAAAAAAGACAGAATCAAAGTATACAATGATAAATTGATATGGTATTTTTTTCTAATTAGGTTCTTAGAGTAGTCAGACTTATCAAGGCATCACCTATGCTCGAGGATTTTGTATATAAAATATTTGGTCCGGGGAAGAAGCTAGGCAGCCTCATTATATTTACCATGTGCCTGCTAGTTATATCGTCCAGTATTTCTATGCAGCTTTTTTGCTTTCTTGATTTCACGAAATTTGAAACATTTCCAGAGGTAAAAGATGCGATCAGATTTATACTGTAACCAAATTATACTGATAGAAGGTTTTTTAGGCATTTATGTCCATGTTCCAAATTTTGACACAAGAAGCTTGGGTAGACGTTATGGACGAAACTATGTTAAGGACACATGAAACAATGGCTCCTCTTGCTGCTATGTATTTCATTTTATACCATCTTTTTGTCACGCTGGTAAAAAAAAAAAAAAAAATAGAAATAGATTTAGAGTTACTTTCTTCTTAATTGTGATGTAATTAATAATATTATATCTTTTTTATAGATTGTGTTAAGTTTGTTCGTCGCTGTAATTTTGGATAATCTTGAATTGGACGAGGATATTAAGAAACTGAAGCAATTAAAATTCCGCGAACAAAGTGCAGAGATAAAGGAAACTCTACCATTTAGGTTGCGAATCTTTGAGAAGTTTCCTGATAGTCCTCAAATGACATGTTTACACAAAGTGCCATCAGATTTCAATCTTCCAAAAGTAAGTATTACTTATTATCCTACTGTGTATTTTTATTACAAAGAAAATGAGTAAAACGTATACATTTCTATATTTTTAATTTAGGTTCGCGAAAGTTTCATGAGACAGTTTGTATTTGAAATGGAAACTGAAGAAAACGAAGGGGTCAAGAAAATAAATGAAACTTTTGATTCAAAAATGATATATAGGAAACAACGTCCAGTAAAAATTTTAAATAATCCACCGAAAGTAAGAAACGTTGTTACGAATCTTAAAAAAGCAGCTGTTATCTATATTATAAAGTGAGTTATTATATCATAAAATGTTTGAACATTATTTATAAGTCTTATGCTAAACATATAATATCTGTACCGTTTTTCAGTGATTCAAATAATCAAAGATTATTACTAGGCGATTCGGCTATGATACCAGTGCCAGGAAAAGGTCTTTTAAAACCACAGGGTACTGTCAGTAGCGCCAAGCAACTTCGTTTTGATCAGAAAAAGTAAGATCTTAAGTTCTACAAATAATTGCATAATAATGTATTACTTAAAGAGTATTTATAAATAATAATAATTTTGTAAATGATCATTATAATAGATCAATTAGAAGAAGCGTCCGTAGTGGATCAATCAAGTTGAAACAGACGTACGAACATTTAATGGAAAACGGTGATATCGGAGGTATAAACAGAGTTAGCTCTTCTCGGAGTAGACCGCATGATTTGGACATTAAATTGTTGCAAGCTAAACGACAGCAGGCCGAGATGCGAAGGTAAGATGCAATAGTTTCTCCTCACTGGTTCGAACACTTACACTCTTTCTATTTCTAATTGAACTGCTTACCACATTGCACTTATGTAGAAATCAGCGTGAAGAAGATTTACGCGAAAATCACCCATTTTTTGACACACCATTGTTCGCAGTACCGCGTGAGAGTAAATTTCGTAAAATTTGCCAGTCGCTTGTTTACGCGAGATACGATACAAACGTAAAAGATCCATTAACTGGAAAAGAGAGGAAAGTTCAATATAAAAGCCTGCAGTAAGTGCTTTCAGTATAAGCATTGATATTTTAAAATGCATTAAACTATTGCTTGAAGTTCAAGACAAGGTCTTTATTAATTAATTATAGTCACATATATTTATACGCTTTGTAGCAATTTTCTTGGCTTGGTCACATACCTTGATTGGGTAATGATTTTTGCTACCACTATGTCTTGTATCTCTATGATGTTCGAAACACCACGATACCGCGTAATGGAAGTTCCGGCATTGCAAATTGCGGAGTACGGTTTCGTGATCTTTATGAGTATCGAGTTAGCTCTGAAAATTCTGGCAGACGGGCTATTTTTTACGCCGAAGGCCTATATCAAAGACGTCGCCTCCGTGTTGGATATTTTTATTTATGTCGTACGTTGATAAAAAATCACTTTTGCTATTCGATATCTGATAAATTCAACGCTAATCCAGTGGTCGTTTAGGTCAGCCTCGTGTTTCTCTGTTGGATGCCGAAGAGCGTGCCTCCGAATTCCGGTGCGCAACTTCTTATGATCTTACGTTGCGTTAGACCACTAAGAATCTTCACTCTTGTACCGCACATGAGAAAAGTTGTTTATGAATTATGTAGAGGGTTCAAAGAGATCTTATTGGTAAATAATTCTAATTAAAAGTTCAAACATGCAAATGTTTTTTGAATACATAAAAGCCGTTTGGCACTGAGTTCAGACAAAAAATGAATAAGAAGCTTTTTAGGTCTCTACTCTATTGATTTTACTGATGTTTATATTCGCGAGTTATGGTGTACAGCTCTACGGGGGTAGATTAGCTCGTTGCAACGATCCCACTATTTTAAAACGAGAAGATTGCGTTGGAGTATTCATGAGGAGAGTTTTTGTGACGAAAATGAAATTAAATCCTAGCGAAAATGAGAGCTATCCATCGATACTAGTGCCACGCGTTTGGTAGGCTTATTAAAAAGAAAATGCCAAATTTAAATGATTCTACAAAGGAAGGAGTTTTTAAGTAGATATTAAAATCTTTTAGGGCTAATCCTAGAAGATTTAATTTTGATAATATTGGTGACGCGCTGATGGCACTTTTTGAAGTACTTTCTTTTAAAGGATGGCTCGATGTTAGAGATGTTCTTATACAAGCTCTTGGTCCCGTAAGTCATTAACGTTACCTTCGAGTACTTCTGCGATGATATTATACAATGACTTTTTAGGTCCATGCTATTTATATTCATATCTATATTTTCCTGGGTTGTATGATTGGTTTAACGCTGTTCGTCGGTGTTGTTATCGCTAATTATTCTGAAAATAAAGGAACCGCATTACTCACGGTCGATCAAAGACGATGGTAAAGCTTTAATTGAACATAATGAATTTCTCAAATGAAACGTTCAAATTGTAAACGAATATTTATTATGATTCGAATAGGTGTGATTTGAAAAAGCGACTGAAAATCGCACAACCGTTACATTTACCACCTAGACCAGATGGAAAAAAATTCAGGGCATTTATCTATGACATCACGCAAAATATCTATTTTAAAAGATTTATTGCGGTCATGGTGCTCATAAACAGTGCTCTTCTGTGTGTCTCTGTGAGTTGAATAATTTTTCATTCATTTTCTATAAGAACAACACACAAAAACACCACAACACCATAACATCGTTTTATAAAATTAATTAGCAAACTTTTCGCATACAAAAGAACATACTCGCAAAAGGACAGGATTCAATGACTGTTACCTTGAATCATTTGTTCCTTGCCGGCTACCATTAGACCGTGGTAAAAGTAAATCGACACAATATTTTTTTTGCGTTAATGAACCTTTTTTTATTTTTTCCCCCCTTAAGTGGAGAATCGAGGAAGAACACACGGAAGCACTCGCTACGGTGTCCACGATTCTGACACTCATCTTCCTCGTGGAAGTAATTATGAAAAATATTGCTTTTACACCACGTGGCTATTGGCAGTCCAGAAGAAACAGATATGATTTGCTCGTGACAGTCGTCGGTGTTATTTGGATCGTCATTCATTGTACAATGAAGGTAGGTCGGTAATATTATTATCCAGTGATCGATGGTTTGTTTAAAAATAACATAATGACCGTAATGACGGGAATAACTTTCTTGCAGAATGATTTGTCATATGTAATCGGCTTCATGGTCGTGATCCTTAGATTTTTCACAATCACTGGCAAACATACAACTCTCAAAATGCTGATGTTAACCGTCGGAGTATCCGTTTGCAAAAGTTTCTTCATTATATTTGGCATGTTCCTTCTTGTTTTCTTTTATGCGCTAGCTGGTACGATCATCTTTGGAACTGTAAAGTATGGTGAAGGTATAGGAAGGTAATGTTATGTATTTCAGTGCAATAAAATGAAGGAGTACTGTTAAGATTAGAAAATAATTAAATGGTGCAGGCGCTTTTTTTCTAATACAATCTTAAGAGAGACGATTATCATTTAGGCGTGCCAATTTTGAGTCACCTGTAACAGGCGTCGCGATGCTCTTCCGTATTGTCACAGGGGAAGATTGGAATAAAATAATGCACGATTGCATGATACAACCACCATATTGCACTCCAGCTGCTAATTATTGGGAAACCGATTGCGGCAACTTTCATGCTTCCTTAATATATTTTTGTACTTTCTACGTCATTATCACTTACATTGTTTTAAATCTTCTGGTGGGTAAGTACTAATCGATCCCATTGAATAGATACACTGGTTTGTCTTGGAATGATTCTTTAAGGATGGTACCATAAATTGATAATCTTTCATAATAGCTATTATTATGGAGAACTTTTCTCTATTTTACTCCAATGAAGAAGACGCTTTGTTATCGTATGCTGATATTAGAAACTTCCAGAACACTTGGAACGTCGTTGATAATCATCAGAAAGGTTTTATACCTGTGAAACGGGTACGCCTAAAAGAAAGGTCTTTATGGGCTTAACATGCTATTATAAATTGGCTAGAAGTAATGATATATTAGTTTGTTTTAGGTGAAGTTTATTTTAAGATTATTGAAAGGTAGATTGGAAACTGATCCACAGAAGGATCGACTTCTCTTCAAACATATGTGCTACGAATTAGAAAAATTGAACAATGGTGAAGATGTTACCTTTCATGACGTTATCAAGTAAGTCTTTGTATAAGTAACTATCATTATTGGAAGAAATATTTTCCGACGACATGTTCTTTGCAGCATGTTATCCTATCGTTCGGTAGATATTCGAAAAGCCCTTCAGCTTGAAGAATTATTGGCAAGAGAGGAGTTTGAATACATTATTGAAGAAGAGGTTGCTAAGCAAACAATCAGAAATTGGCTAGAAGGTTGTTTGAAAAAAATACGTGCTAGTGGGGTAAGTTTATAAACAACAATTTACAGAAAATTGGATTTAATTTATACTTTAAAATTACAGAAGCAACAGAATAGTCTCGTAGCCGGTCTTCGTGCCAACACTGAACAAGTACAACAACAAGAGCATGTAGAAGAAAAAGGGAAGGAAGTAGCCAAAGAAGAAGAAACTGAAACAAAGGTAAATTTTATTTTTAATTAATTGATACTAAAAAAAAAAATATATATATATATATATATATATAATTTTTAATAATATTCATTACCAAGCAGGAGATTGATGCAATCAGGCACTGCAAAGCAAAGAAACCAGTAGTGCTTCCAAGATCTGATAGTATAGGTAGTGGGTCAGGAAGAAAATATTTAATTCCAACACTATCAGATCCTGCTTCGATTAGGTCTGAAAAAGACAAGAATGCGGCACCTAAGAAGAAGAATAATAGACCACCACGTATGTATATTTTTATACTCTGTATCTATATCCTTTCCATCGTGTTTTTCTCCAACGTGAGCTTTCCATTTGAAGCGGCGCCGAAAAATAATTTGCCACATCTCACAGAGAGCACCGAGCAAAGCCGACAGCAGCGGGAAGTAGTCAATGCAAAAGCGACTGTACCAAAACCTTCCAGCGTCATGCTAGAGGTTCGAGAATGGTGGAAGGAACAGTTGGCATACAGCAGTGAGTCCAGCGAAGACGAGGTTTAAGTAAACGCTTTTAAACGAATAGCCGCGGATATAAATTAAAAGAATAGCGCAGTACAGTATAAAAATGGAGCACATGCTTTTTAGCATCCTTGGTGAAAATGTGAATTAGATTAAAAATAATGCAAATACAATTTGTATTTCACTGTTGATTACATGTGCTTCGTTCTTAACTGTCTACACGAATAAAACATTGGTAAATAAGAAGAAAAATATAAGTATGTGCCTGAAACACCAGCGTTAAAGGTAAGGCATAAGAGAAGCAGTTTTGAGCACAGAGAAGACAAGGTACAATTTCTGTAATCCTATCGGAAAAATATCGAAGTAGAATTATTTCTTTTGCATATTTTTCGAATCTTATTTTTTACCGTCGTTGTTTATAAAATGAAAAATGTAGAGATATATGCAGAAAAATGATTTATATCCATTTTTAATCGTTATTTTTATATAGAAAATTTTGCAATGCTGTATCGAAGTATTATTTTATTACTGCACGAGGGAATTGTATAATACAATTCTTATTTCTAAATTATTTATCGTGTTATTCGATATTATTCTTTTTCAAACAGAAGTTTATTTTTCCCTCATGTCTCAGTTTGCTATTGCAAATACTCAGGTTCTATATAGATTAATGTTTTGTAGATTGTAATAACATATTTTAAGATATATTGAATATAATTTGTTATTGTGTTATATATATTCTGTGTCAGTTATTGGTGTTGAAATGTGTAATTTGTACAGAATTATAAAATTAGATACAGTAGGTTTTATACAGCAAAAAGTTAAGCCATGGAAGTGCTAATTAAGAGTAATGAAATTAACATTATCGAAAACAATATGAGCACAATGAATTTAAGTGACGATTTAAAAAAAAAATAAACAATTTAGTTGTTGAAAATTTAATATATCGAATGTGAACAAAAGACGATCGAACGAAATTTGTTCATTTACAATAGAAACATTACGTCCTGAAGGCCTGTATTATAACAATAAGAAAGTAGCTGATTATAAATGTTGTAGTATTTTTTTGTTGTGATTATATATATACCTGTATAATAAAATCTGAACAATTTGGTACATTCAAAGATCATAATTTAATTATACAAATTGTGCGTATGAAAAAAAAGGCAATATATTATGTTACAATATTATCATTGATGTATATTCAAATCAAATGATATTAGACCTGTAAATACAAATCAACATACATAATTTCAAAAAATATGATTATGTAAAATTAAATATTATACAGCAAGGTTTTTTAAAACTTGATCAGGCAGTTCTAGAAATACCATATGTTCAAAATAATTACAAAAATTTATGACAACTAGTATACAGTGAAAATTTATGACGTTACAAATTTAAGAACTTTTTTAACGGTATAAAAACGCGAATAGAACAAGTTGTGTAAAAAAATGCCTAAATATTAGATACATATATATATATATATATATATATATTTAAATGAGACGGCACAACTATTTATATCTATGTGATATGGGTTGATTTTATATAAATATATATATATACAAAACAAAGACTTAGAAATATAAACAATATTGTTTACGATATTGTAATGAATGTTGATCACTGTTGCTAGTTTACGTGCCAATGTGCTATACTGTAATATGGAGAGATAATAAATGTTGATAGATATAAATATTTCCAATTATATTAAACTCTCTCTTTATTTTAGAAAAAAAAAAGAGATAGATCAGCCATTTTTATGAATTGTCAATTATGAAAATATAAAATGTATGAAGTTCTTATACATATAGTATAAATTTTAAATAGTAAAAGTATAATTTAACCGGAATATAGATATACACTAAAATGTTTTTTTAACGATAAATACGTTCATAACAAATTTACAATTATCCTTAATCTAAAATATACAGGATAACTTACAGTACCAAATACATTTTACATAAGGAAGATATTATCATCTGCGGCCATAATTTGATTCGCATCAGACATTTTATTAATTGCAGCGGTAATTTCACTCGATGTAAATTCTTGACTTTGTTGAGTATTGATATATTCGCGTACTGTTGATAATGAAAGTGATTGTGCCCTTTGTTGTTGGAACAACTTATGAAGAAGTGTTCTGAAAACCTTCAACCTGAAATCACAGAACATATATAACATTCAAGTTTCCTTGATATAAATAACAGTTCGAAAACAATTAAACACACACCTTTCTTCAGTGATAGCTGCAGTAGTTTCTGATTCTACAGTTTGATCAGAATCTGGTGCTGATGGCTGACTTGAATCAGTCGTTTTCATTTGCGACCTAGTAATTCTTCTTGCAGCTTCATCAATGTGGCTGTCATCATCGCTTTCAAAATCATATGGATCTTGTTCCCCCGCGTTACTCTTCTTTGTACGTTTCTTCTTGTTTTCGTTCTCCTCGTCTCCACCTGCACTTTCTTCGCTATCATGTCGCCTTCGTTTCTTCTTTTCTTTTTCCAGAACTCGTTTGAAATAGGCAAATTCTACCAATTCTATTGCTGCATGCGCATCATCTGCAGTAACGTTTTTTGATAAACGAGCCTTTGCATGTGCAGTAGACAATCGAATCAATGTTTCTAAAGTACGAGCTGTTACTGGTTGAGTCTAGTAAGAAGTAATAAAAAATTAACGAGAAAATAAATGAAATAAATTATAAATAAATAAAACAATGTACCCTTGCTACATCAGAACTTATTGACTCTTCAGATCGTAATTTCGAATACTCGGAAGCAATTACTTCACTAGCTTCCTCTGTAAGCTTTGGTTTCATACAACGAGCTATGTGAATATATTTCCTCATAAAATTTATAGTTAGTAATTGATCGCTAAAAGAACATTATCATTCTAGAAAGTACTACAAATATAAATGTATGAATGTATAACAGTTTAAGTACCTTTTAGATTGCAACAATCCATGCAATAAAGGATCATATTTTTGATAAACTTGAGTGTCATTTTCATCAGGAAGGATTTGATCTGGATTTTTTGTACTTAATATATCTACTTTACTGCCTAGAGGTAATGCCTCTCCATCTTTTTCTTTTGTACTTCTATACCTATGCATCCTAACAACATGGTCACTGATTATTTGATCTTGTTCAGAATCCACAATGTCTAGCATAACAAATAATAAATCGAAACGTGAAAGCAATGAATCCTGGAGCCCGATATTTTCCATTGGTGTCTTATATTGATCGTACTGAAAAAGATATATGTATAAACAAATACATATTAATTTATATTAATGAATATAACGCGATTTACTCTTCCATAAACTGGATTTGCAGCTGCCAGTACTGAACATCTTGCATTTAAGCTAACATGTATTCCAGCTTTAGCAATTGTTACTTTTCCTTGTTCCATCACTTCATGAATAGCTGTTCTGTCAATGTCCGACATTTTATCAAATTCATCTATACAAATAATACCGCGATCCGCTAATACCATAGCTCCAGCTTCAAGCCGACGTTCTCCTGTCTCATTATCTATAGTAACTGCGGCTGTTAAACCCACACCAGATGATCCTCTACCAGTAGTTGGTATTGCTCTCGGAGCTGTACACAAAACGTAGCGCAAAAGTTGCGACTTTGCAACAGATGGATCACCAATGAGCAAAACATTAATATCTCTAATAAAGGAATTAACTATTAGATCTTATTTAAATTCAATTGAGAAAATTGACTTGCTACGCATATAACTTAATGTCCCTTACCCTCTTAATCTTGTACCATTAGGTAATAATTTCTCAACACCACCAAGTAATAAACATAAAATTGCTTTCTTCACGTAATCATGACCATGAATGGAAGGTGCTAGTGATCTAGCAAGTAATTCAAAGATATTTTTACAAGGATTGTTTTTTGCAAGTTTTTTACACTTAGCAACATCATCATGAGAAATAGTTAGATTAGCTTCTTTGCTTAATTGCATGATATTGTTAGCAATTAAGATCGATCTGTAGAAGATAGTTTTTATATTTAAATAGATTTAAATGTTATTTTCAAAACTTATATTTGTTAGTTGGCATACCTGAAAGTTCCTGTTGTATATCCTCCTTGTTTACCAGGTAGACATCTGAAGCTTCCAACAATCTGGACTCTGTCTCCAGGTTTACAAATATCTACTAAATCATTATCGCATACAACATCTATACTTCTTGGTAGCTGACCAGTTGGTGCTTTTTCTGGCATTTCTTGAATTGTTAATGTCTGATGATCTTTGTATGTAGAAAGGCCAAATTCTGTTTCTAATGGATTACCATCTTCATCCTATATTTGCGAAATTATAAATATAGCATGAAATACTTATTTTACTTTTGAATGATGGTATTATAAATAATTACTGTAGTTGGGTACACAGCAGACTGTGGAAATGCTTCAAATGAAGTGAAGTCAGTATATGTTCGTTCAATTACTGTATGTGTTACATTGCAATAATGAACACTTCTCACAACCTTTGGACGTACCAAGGAACCTAACAAAGTTTAAAACACATATTTCACAGAATCAAAATGTAATAATATTCACGCATAAAATTGATATGATATATAATATGATATAAAATTGTATAACTTACATTTTGTAACAATGCCTTCTACGCACACCAAGTTACCTAAAAAGCGTGATGTAAGGGTTCTTGGTGTAACATGTTTATTTCCAAAACTTCCTTCAAATGCTATAAAAAAATCTATATTTTGTTTTGCATACTCTGTATCAATACTTGCAACAAATTGCTTTAATGCATTTTGGAAAGCATGATGCTCTTCAAAAGAATTATTTAATAGACTATAAAAAAAATTGGAACCAATGTGGTATAAAATATTGTAAAATTAATATAATTAATCATACTTGAGAAACAAGGTCAGGAATGAACAAAGTAGATTTATGCATACCTCGCTGCACGAGTAGGATTTTTTCTTCGTAAATCGTTAACATTTACATACAGTCTGCGATTGTTTTCTTCAATCATATTTTTAACAAGAGTAGTATAAATGCCTTGATCTTCCTAAGGAATAAGTAAGAAAAAGGACGAATAATATAGGGTTAAGAATTATAAAATTTTACAAACTTACCATATCATCTAAAAAATCCATATACTCTCTTTGTATTTCTTCTAATCTTTGATCTCGATCAATATCCATCTTTTCCGATTAATTTTATTGTTTTAACACAATACTGTTTACAAATATTTTTACAAATATCTTCACGATTATAAAATTTATATACACAAACACGACTAACAACAACCGGTACGCATTCGTAACAGTTTACGCGGGAAAACAAGAAAGTTGAGGCGTCTTCGATATACTTCAAAGAATCGATATTTCCCATATTTCGATATATTAACAAAATTTATTGCGCTTTCCAGCAGGTGTCAGCACAAGCTACAAAATCTAAAAATTCGAGATTTTATAAAATTGAAAATTTTATTTTACAATAGTAATACATCTAACCTATTAAAATTATTAAAATAGGAGGATGGGGTATATCTTATATAATACTAATAACGAAATAAAGACATAATTAAAACGTCAAAGTCTTTGTATTTTTTACCTGCAATGTCGGCGCAGAAATATAATTATTTCCTGCGTCAGCTTTCGAAAGAAGCTTTTACAGGTTTATATTTCAAGGTCACTTACATGTATGTAAACCACATTTAGAAATTAAAATAAATGATATATATGCTGGCAGAATTTTTATGTGCTATTAAATACAAGAGCTGTATATTGCGTGTATGTATAAACATAAGGAAAATGCTATCTTTTTGCTTTCATTGTGTATTTTCCAGTGATTACGAAACAAGCTGAAAGTCTAAGTATACATTTCTTATCATCCTTTGATTTCACGTTTTGCATGTTTCGTTTGATTAAAAGCAACCTACATCATTGGTGATATAATTTGAAAGATAAATGTGATTTTGTTTTTTTTTTGTTTTGTTTTGTTTTTGGTACTGCAGTATTGCAATGGGCACACTAAGATTGGTATACGTAAGACGCGTATACAAGGGTGCCTAGAATGCAATCAGACAGGATTGAAGTATATACTTTGAGCATAACCGTTGTTTTTTTTTCTAAATTAACGTCATCCGTTTTGCTTCTCGTGAACACCGTTTTCTTGTGGTTTCAATGGTTTTATCACATCAACTTCGTTTAGTTGTTCTATATCTAGTTGTTGCTTTTTCTTCTTCTTCTCCGGTTTCCTAAAATCATGGAAATGTGATAATAGAATTTTTTGATATTTTACCTTGTGAAATGAAAAAGAAGTGTCGCATATCAACATACTTTCCAAATAATTCGCCATCTTGTATAGATTCTGGGAGCTTCTTATTTAACGTCTCTGGAAGGAGTAACGACATAACTCCACCAAAAAGTACGCACGATCCAAAAATAACAAATGGTAGAGGCATCCAGATTTCAGACTATAAAATAGTATTTATCAAAAATAAATACGTCATAAAAATGATTAGGAAGTTAAAATAATGAATTACCAAGTGAATGACATGTGGAGCAATTACTCCACCGATTCGAGCGAAAGTCGAGCTTGCTCCAAGACCGACATTTCGAATAACCGTAGGGAATTGTTCGGCAGTAAAAACGTAAATAGCACCATAAGATGATGTAATTGTGAGCTTACCGATCATCGCTAAACATATTACGAGCCACTGAGCATCTAAAAATATTCATAAATTAGAAAATATTAATAAATTTATTGATTTACATTAAAAAACAATGCAATAAAATTTAATTTTTGTTTTGGTTCTAACCAGCAGGTACAAGCAAGATTCCAAGTAATGCAAGTCCTGCTATTAGCATGCAACCGCACAGGATGATCTTTCTTCCCCAACGATTCAATGTGAAGATTAAAAACGTGTATGCAGGTATTTCCACCAACCCGGATATGACGAAATTAACGTAATCGTTGCCACCAAGGTTGGACACATGCCAGGATAAACCGTAATATGTGCCACTATTTACAAGCCTATTAATAAGGAAAGGGTGATATATTTGCAAATACTATATGCCAAAAAGTACTGAAAAATCAGAAGGAAAATTAAAGTAAAGATTACCAATTGAAAAATAGTAGAATACTCTTTCTTCTCAAGTTTGGATACCGAAAAAGATCAAATAACGATGGCTTTCTAAAATCTGGTGTAGTTTCTTCGTTATTACTATTAAGAAGCGTATCCAGAGCTTCGCTCGGCATCTCTACGCCATTTTCTAAGGAAGCTCGTTGGAGAAGATCTTTCGCCTCTTGTACACGACCCTTTGTCAATAACCAACGTGCGGATTCAGGAATGAACCTATAAAGTTTGTCACAACAATATTTAAAAAAAATGAAGAAAAGGAAAATATATGTTTATTGAAAGCACTGAACAAAGACATATTGATCTTACCACCAGTAGAGAAGAAACGCAATGCTAGGTACAGTGATAGCGATTTGTAGCATTCTCCAATCGGTTATAAAATACGCGAAACCAGCAGTTAGAATATATCCAGTTGTGAAGAACAATTGGCAGCCGACCCCAGCTACCAAACGCTTCTTTGGTCCTACCATTTCCAAGGCTGAAAGGCAACGTTGTCGTTCTCATTGTCAGTATTATAACATCAAGCTATAATATTAAATAATAGTAGTGAAGAATATATGGGATTTATTAAATATACGAAATTCGTAAGACTTTACCTATTACATAGGCGACTAAAAAGACTCCACTAGTAGTGGAGCCAACTATTAACCTGAAGACAACGTAGGAAATATACTCGGGGGAAACTGCGACTAGTACACCACCGACCAACTGTATGACTAAAGACAGGAAGAAAATTGGTCTACGCCCAAACTTATCGGACAAACCACCGAAAATCATTGAGCCAAGCATGACTCCTACCATAAACAACGAATCCCCCGTAGCTCTCAACCATGACCTATCGCAAACTAAATTCCACTGGAAATAAAAAGAGATAATTGTTTGTTAAAACGTTCGAAGGTATAGAAAATTTTTGGATTTATCATTTTAATGTCACGAAGACATGAAATATACCTCAGAAGTGGTAGTACTTTTATATTTGCTTCTATCATAAACGAACGTTTCACATGGCTTATATCCTTGGGTGTTGAGACTATTTGGAGTCAATGGTTTTTCTCCGTGTATATTACCCGTTGACGTGTCGACGTACCTATTGATCGTTGTCTCATTAACGATATTAGGAAGATCCAACATGTAGCATTGTAATAATTTTTCCTGCTCGTAACCCCCTGGATAACTCGTATTCAGTATGTGTGGCGGTAAAAAATATGTGGCATTCTCCGGATTTTCATGTGGTAATAGACATCTAGAACGAAAATTTATTTATGAAAATTCATTCTAGATATAATAATTTATTATTCAAAGCGAGTTTTTAATCAATTTGAAAAAGTACGATATTATTCTTTCAACGATATAAAAATATCAACAATCTATTTAAATTGCTAGAATAAGATTTTACCTAGCGTTCATTTTCGCGCTCAGGAAGACTCCAGCGATCTTATGGAAAGCGCAGGATATCGCCGGTAGACAGAGCAACAGGTAGATTCTGCGTTGATATCGGCCGAACTCCCCCATTCGAAGTATAACATCGTCATACGCCATTTTTCCTTGATGCTTCTAATTCTTCTTCGTTTGCGCCTCCAAATCCCCGTAGTCCTTCTGCTCGGGGATACACTTCTAAAGTAACTTTTTTCTATCGTCGAATCCGTTTCGTCGAAAATAATGATTTCTCGCCTCAAGGAGGTCTTTAACCGTATCGCCCCTTCGATGAATCGAGTTACCGATTTACGAACTTTAATTTTGGAAAACCTTCCTTTATTCTTTCTTCTTTAGGAGAAAAGTGTAAGTCTATATTGGTGGACTATGGCATTTTTAATAAAATAGAAGTTATATCGAAGTCGTTGTCAATAAGACAGTCTTTAAGAGTACTTTTATCTAAGCAGATAGTTTCTTGATCATGTCAATGATCTAACGAAAGTTTAGATTGACTGTGTTGGCTCGGATTTTGGCGCATGTAGATCTCCCACTTTCACCCTGAAATTCAGAAATTGAATAGATTTGTGAAATTAACTCGTAAACATGTTTAACAATAAAACAATTAAAATCGGAAAACAATTTCAATCGAGTTCAAGTATCATTTAGAAAAATTGCTTAATCATTTTTGCAGCGAAGCGTTGTAATTTGCCTAAAATTAGTTGGGCATTCAAGGACATCGAAGAACGACGTCTCGCCAAACTAGTTAGCTATTTTGGCATTCCGACTTCAATTTTTTCATTTTCATTATTCTCTGTTATATACATAAAAATCGATGAATGTATTTATTCCATTTATCTATATCGGTATTTGTATTAGTAAGTAAATAACAAAATTATAAAAAATAGAATAAACTAATATGATTTTGAACTACTAATTTGTCTTACACGATCTCCAATACGATCTTTACTGCGCTACAATTTTAGCAGAATTGTAGCGATAAAATTCGCTGATATTACAATAAAGGCTCGTTAAAAATGCCCATTTCAATGACTGGTAGAAAATGTAGGAAATGCAGACCATGAAACAATAGTTAGGAGCAAAATGCTTCGTATAAGGATAAAAATAATGTGTAACTCAAAGGATATGCAAATTGACTGGATAATCACGGAAACTATTCTCAAGGTAAGATATATGTATATAAAATCGTTCTGAACGGTGTGCACAGTCAAGAATCATCAGGACATCGCGGGACCAACAGGCATATCTCAATCAGATGGAGTACCTTGTAATGTTACACGATGCGATAAGTATTGCGATATGAGCTACACATTATCGAATCATTAACAATGTAAATGATTTAATATACACTTGCTTGGGTTTACCGGCTTGAATTCAACCTAACTACAGATTGTATCTACACTTGTATCTATCAGAAATATTTACGTAACGCGAAGATTACTGTGAATAATTCATTAGATAAAACTAATGCAAATATGTGTCAAGCCGAAGAAGAATGTTTAATGGATGATCTTCAAGATTGATAACGAATGTAGCATTATGTTAATAGTGAACAACATGAGATGATAAAATAAATATGTACATGGTAATACAGAGCGGCGGAATAAGCAAATCGAATTTATGGAATGAAAGAAATTTTGTATGCTTGCTTGATATATACTATTTAAAATGGAACACTGTTTAAATGAGTATACGAATATTTAATTTACGAGCTATATTGGAGTTTTAATACTTATTTCAAACAGAATTTCTAAACTATTTTAAATATGCCGTAATCGTTGTATTATAAATATGGATATTGTAGGAAATCAGTATAATTCGTTTCTTTTTCTGGAAAGTAAAGTTGCGTGAGTGAATACTTAAACTTTTAATTATAATCCTACTAATATAGTGAGTAAACGTTTCAAATTATATCTTGTTCAATATCTCTTGAAAAGAAATAATCAACAATCGACTGACAATTGAGATAACGAGCAGGTCTATTTGAAGAAGATAGATATTTTTCTGCATAGTGACAAGGAAAACAATTACCACTGATTGCAAGAGTGATCATAGTCAAGGGGGAGTCTCTGAATTTACAAGTATAAACTCGACTTTTATTTCAGTCGGTCTGTATGCTAATTGGAAAACAGTTTCTGAAATGATTGGTGAAACCTGTATGCTATGCTATAATTCGATGTAGAAATTACATAAAAATAAATTTACAATCGAAAATCAGTAGATTTCATGTACGTAAATAGGTTGGATGTATTATGAAATATATGATATAATGTATAATATAATGTAATAGAATCATAGATGCGTGTATATGGATCTTATGCAATATCATTTAGACTTCCTGAAGAAAGTAAGTACACGTTGCCTCGCGTGTCAGGTTGAAGAATGACAGTGGACTAACTGTTCTGTATTTCTACTCAATGAAACGTATGAATTAAACGTATATACCTCGTGTGATCTTTACTACAGCAACATTTTTTATCTAAAAGATTCTTATACCAAAATTACGCTTATTGTACAATAAGCATTACTTTTTTGCTTCTAATTTAAATTAACAAGTAATTAACTAAATATTTTTTCTAAAGACTATACAAAACTATAAGAAAATAGCGAATCTTCAGCAGCACGAACTTCGTTCCCTCTCATCTATTAATAATACCCTATTAGAAATAATACCTAAATAAAGTTTAAAATGATTACACAATCTCGTTGATTATCTTTCTAATATAACAAGATCTCTATAAAAGCCCTTTTCAGATTTTCATTCAACTAAAATAAGTTCAAATCATGCATCTTCTAAAATTATTAAAAAATAATTTTCTTCTTAAATGTATCAACTTCAAAAGCATATTGCCTTATTTACAAGAGCCAAAAGAACATGATCAACGTGCTTGTACACGTCACGTGCTATTATACTCTACAATATACGCTCTTATGCCTTATACATATTAAATATCCTAATCGCATTTCAACCGGATACTCGCTAATTAAAAGTATCGTATATGTTTCCTCACGTAGTATGGTCACTGATATGGCAAGTTATCACACGTTTATTAAAGAAATCAAAGAGTGGTCGTTGGACGAACGAATACGAAACAATCTTGCACGCACGAAGGCCGGACGACGACTGCCGGCGCTTTGGCCGATGCCGATGATACACAGGAACTCAAGTATATGACCCTTCCTCAGAGGTGTAGCAGTGGCGCCGCAACCACCACCATCGGCTGAACAAGTTTACCCTCCTCCTACCCTCACGTTTCTATCACGTTCACCGTTGCCATCCACCAGGACTCCCACCAGCTTTCTTCCACCCTCGGGAGTGCCATGGTTAACCATACCAAATGGTTGTCTGAATGTCGATGACTTGTTGCTCCCAAGGAAGATTGTGAAATAGAAGAAGAGTCTTTAATTGTTGGTACTTTATAGTCTTCTTCCTTAAACATTTCTTTTCATAGGGAGCTAGAGATTTTACATTTGACTTTCAATTTTCTCTGTATTTTCATATTTATCATTTTCTATACTCGATCTATATTTTACCTTTTTACAGTATTGGTACCTTTCGTGATCAATTTTTCACTATATTTTCACATTTGTTACTATCAATGCTTGAAACTTTCGATTTCTAATTCTTTATTTCGTCTCTTCCTGCTTCCATCCAATTATTTTTCATTGATGCTAAAAAGATTGAACTTCATATATTACTGGTTAAAAATCCCTCATTCAATCCTCAGTACTCTTTTAAAGTTCATTATCCTTAATTAAATTCGTTTCATCTCTGACCATTGAACCTCCAAATCTGTGTCTTTGACCTCACCAGAGGCTAAAAATTCTACTTCTAATTCTTTGTCTCGCTCGACTTCTCGAACTCATCCTGACCAAAGACCTGTTGCAAACCTGTTGCTCCTCGTTGAATCAGACGATTCACCGTGCCAAATTCATTTGGACAAGGTGGATGAACAGGAGAAATCAGCCAGCAATGTGCGGACAACATCGTTGGGATCATGTTGCTGGCGGAGGTTCGTTTGCTTTTTGCATTCCATCTTGGATTGATGCAGAGTGTTCCTTTGGATCTTTTATTATCTAAATGCTTCTATCATATTAGAATAAAATATATAAACTATGTATCTTTCAAGAGGAAACAATTATAATTCTTAATAAATGAATAAAGTATTCAATTAGGTTTAGAATCATCTTTATCGAAAGCTTAAAATAATTTTTGAAAAAAGAAAAATTGTGTCTAAATATCTGAAGGAGAATGATCATATCTATTTGCCATAAGCATCATTTGAAAATAAAATTTACGTTTATCTCCGATCTATTATAAAGAGAAACATAGCAAGTAAATTCTACTGCTACTCATACATGTGAATGCTTGAAGATGTAGGCAGGAGACTATCTTCAAATAGATATTTCATACGTTAATGACCTAAGTAAATATTTAGATTATCTTCCCGTTGAAAACTTCAATGTCTACTGTATTATGTAAGAAGAACTAGATATTACAACGACAGATCCCTGTGTAAATATCTGTAAGAAAAAGATATTTCAAGAGAAACCAGTATTTACACCTTTTTAAAGATTCAAGAAGACATTTATCCATCATTACCATAAAAAATGCACTTGTGTCAATTATTTTGGTCATTCAAGTGCATTTTTTCATGCCAATTCAACACACATAAAATATTAATAATCACAAAACTTGTAGCAATAATTAATTATCCTTATCCGATAAAAATCTCCTTCAACAATTAAGGAAACATATCATAATTAACCATCAATAGTATATGAAATAATCATTAAACACATAAAGAGTACCAGTGGTCACAAGCACACAGTGGAAAGCAACTAGAAAAGGTGCATATATCGTGCGGTCATAACTATGCGCATTGAGTCATGCCAGTTCTCAGGATGCAAACAGATCGCGTAGCGGCGAGTTGATAACACAACGAGCTGGGCGAATTGATGGTGCCGCGTGCGTGTAACGCGCTGGAAACGATGACAAGGTAAAAAGTGGTCGTTTGCATTCGCGGCATACCGCGGCAATTCAGTCGCGTGCTGAAGCAGGGCCTGATGTTCGTTCACGAAGAGGCTTAGGACCGTTGGAGAACGCAGCTCCTGCTGGAATTTAGGATCCTTCCCGAATAAAATCCTTTTAGAGATTTTCGAATATTTATGACTGCTCAAGAAGGTGCTGGTTGACCATTTGCTTTCGGGAATTAATCCGATAGAGCATGTTCCTTTTATTATCTCTCGATCCTCTCTGAAGAGAAAAGAGGTTTATTTTTGCCATAAGGCAATACTCTACCCTAAACAATTACTTTTACCTATTACTACGGAACATAAAAAAAGAATCAGTAACTACGTAGATAAATATGTAGATACATATTTTTTAACTTGTAACCAAAATTTCAAATAATTGTCTTCAATAACACGGGAAATAGAATATCATCTGTTATGTAATTACTTTTAAACCTTCAAGACTAAAATACTCTCTTAGTCCTTCATTTTTTGTGTTTCTCTTCCTGATATGGAGAAATTTCTTCAGGGATGAAGTTGATGGTGCAAGATAGGTCTGAGGATCTCCAGTGCACCGTGACCCGGTAGAAAAGTAAATAAATCGATGGAAACTGCAAGAAAATGTAAATTATTCAGGGTGCGTGGCGATGGGAGGCACGAAAAACATGGAGGACGAGGAGATCTTGTAAATTACGATTCTCCGGTGATCCTCGTGCGGACGATCTCCCTCGAAGGACGAGTACAAAAGAGGACCGAGATGCAGAGATGTAATTTACAACAGGTTTTCGTCCGTGGAAAAACATTGACGGGCATGACTGAAACGCACAGTCGTTCAGACGCCAGATTATATCCCGTAACATTAAGAACCATAACACTTTGTCTCGTCAGCGTAGATCTCACTCTTTCTTTCTCTGTTACACTTTGTCTACTCCATTTCGCGTCTGGTGCATTTAAAAGAAACGGATAATTGCACGTATTCTGCGCACTATAACCGGATGCTCGATAGTTACCCCAATTCTTTATAAATTGCAATATCGCGGGACGAAATTGAAGTTATTATGCTGGAAGATATGGATGATGCCACAGTGGAACGCTTCTCTCGCTTGTTTCGCTTATACTACTTTATTTCTTTCAGAACTCTTGGGATGGATAGTATTCTCTTGATAATGTTCAACTATTGATCCATTCTACTGATAGCGAACCTAGTAAAGAGGTGGTTTTATCAATAATATTCAATAAATCTAAGTATTTAAGCTATACTACTTAATGCATATTATATATATTGTTATTCTGTAGGATTTATTTAAAACGTTTGTAATTTAACTTACTTCAAATAATGTAATATATTTTTTAGATTATTAATATAGAAATCGATCTGAAAAATAGGTCGAATAGTTTAAAGACACAGGGTACTTATTAAAATACGTTAAGATATTTTATTCTTTTACTTTAAATTATATATTTAATATTTTTTGTATATCGTCTGGTAATGAATTAAAACTTGATTATCAAATAATTTTACGTCTCTATCATAAAAAATCTTTCACCTCGATATATTTAGAACACAAGTAGATATAAAACAGAATAAAAACAGACTTTTGTTTCTTTCTCCTATCTGTTGGAATTGCCATCGTTCATTCGCCTATTCTCTCATCACGTTGGTTTATGATTCTCCCATTCTACGTTTATGATGAAACTTAAGGACTCGGGCGGCATATATCTGTGAAAAGAGTAATCAACCTTACGCTATCTATAAATAGAGTGTGTGCGTTTATGCGAGTTCGGAGCGAGTGCCGAGAGGCTAGAGCGTGAAAGGGAGAAGTCGGGGTACAGGTGTATTTCCCGTCGAGTACGAATTGATTTGAGAAACATTATGCTCCAACCGACAACCGGTTTTCACATTGATTGCCCAGCAAATCGTAACTTTATCGTTCGTGCCCACGGACTTGCCGATATTTCTTTTCTTTATCTGCTTTCCTTCGTCGTGAGAGCATTTTTCTATCATTATTTGTTGATAAAAGACTGCGTTTAAATTTTCTAATTAAAAAGCCTTCTTATATTAATATAGTATGACGCTAACACAAATAAATTTACATAAATTTTCGTCCTTTTTACACTTTGTTCCTTAAATAAAAATCATTGCTCTATGCTATTTTTTGACATTTTTTACACTTTGAAAATTAAAAACTTCTTAGGATGCTTCTGTGAAGATTTCAAAATAGGAATGAAGAATTCCGTTGACTAAGACTTTGTCCTTTGACTAAGAGCGAAATATCTTCGTAGAAAACTAGTTATTTTTTGTGACGTAAAAATAATTGCTTCTAAATATTTAGAGGAATATTCATGGAATAAACAAGTGTAAAGTCCTTCTATACTTAACGTCGTCGTAGTAAAGCGCCGCTTGCTTATAAGCACGCAAAGTAGCAAAGCTTAGAGGAATTCTTGAAATGCTCTCTCAGAATAACTTGCATGTTGGTCATTTTATTCGAGTAGATGATTCTTTGTTTATTTTGAGAAGATCTTAATTAAGATTGCGGCTTTCTGGAATTAGAAAAAGCTGTTGAAATTCCTAAAATGGATGACATACAACATTCAGTGAACTTATCATAATGAATAATTGTTTACCCCAATTAAAAGTATAATTTAGTATTTATTTCTGAGAAAGATCAATTGTTTTCTGCAATGGAAACATTATCTTTTACATCATGTAAATTGTTTCACCAAACTGATTTCGAGTCGATAGCTTAATCGGCTGTATCACCAACGTTGGATGATTGGTCCGATGACAACCATTAATGGAAGATTCAGAACATCAAACATAAAAGTGTCTTACAACTACACTAAAACGCTATGTGTGTTTATTGTGGGATTAATGACCGACTACTATTGTTGGGTCATGCATATTTATGCATTAATGCGAAATTCGAATATACAAAAATGCATAGAATCCGTATTTAAAATATCCAAAGTAGAGTATTCCTTACAGTTTAATGGGCGAGAGAAACCTCTATTTAAGTTTATAAAAATATGAATTTGCATAAATATTTGTAATTTAGTTACAAGTACTATAAGTATCATAGGTCAGAGATGGACTATGCAACAATTTGAACTAAAGTAAGTTACTTAATTTTAGGATATTAAATTTTAATTTATACTCCATGTGTCAAGTGGTAATTGATATTGATATTTGTAAACAAACGTGCATTATAAAAAATACGATTTAGTTAGAACAATTCGACCAGTTGGTTTTGTTCGTGATAAGATAATCTTATCATAAACCTTGGTATGGTATATGATATTCAATTACAATATATTATAAATTTTGATCATTAACGTTTATTGTCCTTGACATTTCTTTTCTATCATAAAACTATTTCATACGTGTTCATTTTAGTAGTTACGTTGAAGATCATTCTGAGATATTACCGTCTGCACGATAGATTCTAAGAGGCGCGTCATTGCTTAATCACTCACTACACTCTTCAACTCGAATATTTAATCCTTACGGAGGAAAATGAAATCATTTACAATTACGATCTTTCTAGAGATTTGATAAATACGGTCATATAAATTCTTTTAGTAACAATCTTAATGCAACGGATAAACGTTTTCTTTTATCATAATTTTTTTTTAATTTTTTTAATCATATCATTTTTATCATAAATTCTAATTACTCACTGAAGTATCTAATAACACAGTAATTAGAAAATTATTAAAATGGTGTTTTGCTAAAACTAAGTTTTTCGAAATGCTATTTTCTGCAATAATCTTAATTAATTTTTAATGAATCAACAAAAACATTCGTATTAATAATTATCAGGTTAAAGAAATTTATCGTCGGTTATGTTATAAAAAGTTAAAAGTCTATGTCTTTTATATCTATTCCTTTTATGAATTTTAGAAAAATGCAAGACAATTCCGAGATTTCATAGAACAGCATTCTTTTTTCTGAAGGACCAACTAACTGGAAATATTTAATTTTTTCCAAGTTATCTCGATTGTTCACTCTGGTATACCTATTCCTCGCGCTTACCGACCGCCCCTTTTGGTCGCAGACACGAAGTTTTTCCTTTTTTTCCTTCCATAAAAATTCCAACGCTCATCCCTTCTACTCCTCTGTCACGCGCGTACAAAGTCATGACTTACATGGGCGCCGATAGAATTTCGTCTAAAATGGGGAAAATTAATAATTTTTCAAATCTACCATTAATTATCCTACAGAATTAACTTTATCATTTTTTATGAATCTTTAATCTTTTTTTTTATACTTTAGTAAATGAATTTGACATAACTTTCAAGCTGTATACATTATAATAAAAATTATATAAGTTTATGAAATATAATGAAGATCTAGATAAAAATACAAGTATTATTGAAAATCCATCCACCTGATCAACATGCTGTTTCACACGGGATCGCAGCAACCACGCCTTCCCTTGACGCGTGATTCCACGACCCACGTGGATAGACATTCTCTTGGAACGCTCACATTTTACAGTTATCGCGCACCTTAGGGAAACGAATAATTTCTAACAGCGTCACTGCTTGCCTCAAGCAATGTGTTCTGTGAAGGATGCGAATATAACTGGTTAAATATTCCGTATTTACCAAAGACAATATTCTTGAACATTTTAGAACTGCATATTTCTCATTTAAGTTTAAAGATCCCATTTAACATAACATTTTTAGTTGCGCCAAACTTCAATGTTTCTACAAAAAAAGGTTCTAATTAAAACACAAAGATAAAAAAATCTTCCATTGTCTTCTACCATTTAAGAAAAAACGTATATTTGTAAATATAATTTGTAAAATGGAACTTAGATAGAAAATTGTTTTATCTGCTAAATATTGTAAAGAGTATCATACTTTTGATGTTTCATATATTTTTGCATATTATGTGTTTTCTCTGCATTTTTGTACCTTCAAATTTCCCATACATGTATACAGATTCACAGTCTACTAATGACTATCTACAAACAATTCCATCGTTAATTAATCAAGTTTAGTAAAGAGGACAGTAAAGTAAACAAAATAAAGAAAAAAGGTGCCACCTTGAAATCGTTATCGCGAGTCCAAGTGTTGATAGAAAGGGGCACAGCATCCTTGTTGAAGCAGAATGTAGAATTAGAAACTGGTGGTAAAAAATAATGTTGAAACGTCAGTGTGTCGGCGCCCATGGATGGCTACCCCCTTTTAGCTACTCCCATCGCCGTTGGAGGCCGAGAGAGCAGAGCTCGAGAGCGAACTCGAAGGCTATTTATAGTAGGGAGCGGCTTCTAGTTCCCACCGCGTGAAAAATCGCGACTGGTTTCCTGCGAGCCAGAGAGAAGGAAAGAGGAGAAGGGAAGCATTTGCACTTTGGAGGGAGGTAAATGAAAGGAGGGAAGAATGAGTGGTACGGAGAAAGAAGAAGGGGAGAGAAGGAGACAGAAGGAGGCACAGGAAAGCGAGAGAAGGCGGCTGGTTCTGTCTGTATACTCGTCTTGACTCGCTTTCTCTTGTCCATTTGCCTCGTTTTAAACGTTCGCCCCGAAAGGCTTGAAAGCCCTGAAAGGCCGCTGTCCTTGCAAGGGCGCTCCCGTGAACTACACTCGCGGAGGAAGCAAGAAAGTCGCTGGAGGCGTTTGCATCCCCCTCTGAGAAATTTTAACGTAGAAATACAGACACCAAACTCAAGCTACTGGCGGGAAACTGGCCAGCCGAGTCATCCGTTTCATTAAATGCTCCCCGGGATCACTTGATTTCCTTTCAATTGAAGACTAGAGAGAAAGGATATAATAAGTCACATTTCCTATTTTCTTAATTTTTTACAGAGCAACAGTTTTAAATTTCTATATTCTTTTGTCAATTAACTATACGTTACCAACATTATCCTTTTTTTTAATTTTGAGGTGAAAGATATACTTTTATATATTTTTACAAATATTGCTCGTTATAATATTAAAATATTGAAGAGATCAATATATTATCAACAATTATATATAACAATTATCTTAACAATGTCTTAATAATTATACTTTCAACTGAACTTAATAGATTCCTTAATTTCTAAATTTGATATTACTCGATTCAAAAACTGAAACAAATGAGATATAAAGTATTAAGTACTATATTATACTCTATTCTAAATAGGGAAACTATTAAAGATTCAAGGTAAGCAACATTTGAGCTCTTATACGATGTTTTATATGGATGATTGACTTAACGTGAACGCTTCAAAACACTGGTGACATATAGAGTCAACCTGCTTCTCGGTCAACAATATTCGAAGGCCTAAAATTTTATGAAATCGTCTTCCTCATTAACATGTCTCTGTGTCAGAATATATATCCATCGTCTATTCGCATACGAGATGAAGATCGTGCTTCCACAACTTTCCATATTCCATTTTATCCAATGTGCATTCCAACAATGTTTATCTTGGTTATGGGACAAGAATATTCAGGTGTTTAAGGAAATCCTCATCATTGTTATTGCAAATATTTATATAATTTTTGCTGCAAATATTCAGTGACTCATGTTCTGCAGCATAGAAAAGTGTAAGATTATAAATTGTATAATTAAATCTTAAGTTCTAGAGTGAATATTTGCATGGAGTTTACGTTTTCATCAGCAATATTTTCCCGCGTGTATTTCGTACTACGAGCATGCGCGTTGGTAAATTTGTTCAGCAGAAACTCGCGCATAGTTGGCATGCTAATGACCCAGATTGTTTCACAGAAATGATCAATGATATAATTACTCTTTTCGTACGAAATCTCCTGGCAATGTTATTTTCTAATACGCAGAACGTGTGAACATATACCCCTCCTATGATTGAGGATTGCTTTCGCGATCGTTCATATGAACTTTTTATTAGTTGCATAGCTGACCCGGCGTCACGTCGACTGTCTGCCGGCCGGCCAAGTATGCACAGTTAATCGATAATGAACGTAAAAGCAACGGTTCCACGACAAGTGAACCAATTTGTACTTTCTACTACACGCGAAACATACGTCAACCTTTTATACCTGTCTGTCTCTGTCATAGAATCGTAGATTTCCCAGCGAGTAGCAGCTAGTTCGGGGGCTCACGTCACACATTAAAACGTCAAAGCACTGAAAGCACACACTAACGAGAAAAGGACAGGTCGAAGACCCTATGATACTGAATATGTACTTTCCAAAGCCATCGAAAGATGGCGTTGTACACGATTTATGAATTATCGAATATCCATTTGATTTATAGTAAAATTTTACATAATTAGAATGTTTTTTAAACTTTATGTTACTTTACGCCCTACGTTTTACTCGCACGAAAGAAAATATATGTATATTTTAAATATTTATAAAAATATAATTTATAATACCAATGCATCATCGCATTGAAAATGTTTGCAATGCATAAAAGTATTCATTCGTATATACGTTGTCAACTTTGTTCAATATGAGTTAACAAGAGCGAATCATATATTTGATCTATTGTACTTTGATATTGTGCATTATGCTTGCACTTGACCTCTCGTCGAGTTTCATGCTCACGTACAGTTGAATATTGATTCATATGGGCGATATCGTTCGATAGTATTGGGAGAAATGCATGATTGCATTTGGAATGCTTCGAGTAACTAATTCAATCCCAAAAAGGGAAGGTTGTTTCATTCTAAAGGCAGCAAATATCTGTTAACTGTAGTACATTGCAATGCGTATAAAATGTTGAGCATAATAGTAACAAAGTATTGAACTATGTACGCTATTCTTCAAATTACATTCATGCACAATCCTGCATACAAAACAGAAATGCGATTAGATGCGCAATTCTAATGCATGTCACACAATTCCACTTGCTGATAATGTACGCTCTAAAATAACGTGTGTCTAAAATAATGTGTCTCTCTTTTTGAAATATCTATTGTAACTAGCTGGATTAAAATTACTTTCATTATTTATTTTTTATTAATTTATATTACATACTTGAATGATGTTTACATTTCTACTGTCCTTCAAACTACTTTTTTATTAATTGAGAAATTATTAGAATAGCGTTCAGCATCGGATAGCAATTGGCTCTGTGGAGACATTAGTGTAGAAAAGAGTAAAAAGAGCTTGGCACCAATAAAGTACGATCAATATAAATACAAAATCGATTAAACGTTATTTAATACTTCGAATAGCATTCGGAATCATCGAAACTCATGCTTTTTCCTTGTTTTGTGTAGGTTAGCGCACTTAACTATCCTCATGTCAATTGATAGATGCAATCTGTACTGCAATGCCTTAACGTCGAACTCTACCGGTTCTCTACTCGAAACGATTGGCATTGACTGGTGACAAATGCGTAATCACCTCGCATTAACAGTGTACATTCTGAATGGGACCACAGTCCGGTTGGGCGACAGCATAAGTATAGAATCATAACGAGTGCTATAAAAAAATCATCTTTTTATGCTTTCTTTTATAAATTTATGTACAATATAAATAAATGAATAATTTATGTATAATAATGTATAAATAGATCTTGGTACATATGTATGCATATATAAATCCAATGGGAAATTTGAAACGTAACAATTATTAGTTTAACAATTTTTTATGATTTCAAAATTAACTAATAGCAGTACCGGTAGGCAAACAATTGATATAATGAAAATATATGTATATCGATAGTGTAAAATTTGTTTAATTTGAATCCATGAAGAATGTTTGGTTTCTCCTAGAAATTGCATATTTTACTATTTTATTGAAATCGGAGTAGCTATTTAAAGATGATTGTTTGGATACCTTTTACTATTTGATTCCTAATTTTATTTTTATATATCTTTGTATTTTTACTTCTTCTCCTTCACATACACACAGTTATATATTACTTCTATTTTTATATCTTTATCGCGGTAATAATGTAATTAGACAGCGTCATTTAACATCATATATGAACGCTTGTGTTCAAATAGCAGGACGGGAATAGCAGCGAACATATTAATCACTGGGATTACAATCATTCGATCATTCTTGATACCATTTATAACATTTAAAAATCTATTTGAAAATATCATAGTACATAATTATGTATATACACATAAAAAAATAATATTAATACAATAAAACTTACTTAAATTTTGGATCCAATGAAATTTTAATCGTCCCACGGTCATTGATTATATTACACGATACAACAATCAATCATATTGGATGTATAAATATGTATATCATTTCGAACAGTACAAACATAAGACACATTTGCTATTGGTATATTTCACAGATACAATTGCTATATAATTACATCGCTAAAAATCATGACACTTAGTAAGAAGCACATTTAAATTTTTTCGTTAACGATACCTATGATGTCAACACACTATAACGATCAAAGAAGATATTCGCGTGTATGATTGTTGTTATGATCGAATTTACGATTAACTATTTACAAACTATAAACATTCGGTTTTCCATAAAGATTCAGAAGGTATCGAGGATAGGAAACCTCGTTTATTCCGCGGAACAGTGTTCTCCATGTCAAGAGAGAGTTTTGTTTGTTGAAACCGATTCACTGCAGTCCGTACTCGTTCTAACGTTCGCATGAGCTTAACTGACAATGAAATGAAGCTTTGTAATTTCCAGGTCGTGTGCACCTATCTAGAGTGGGCATGAAACAGATACAATCAAGGACGTGTTAAGCATAGGCTACTTGTAACTTCGTGTAATTCACATTACTCCTCATTGAACGAAAGTAGCGTATTTCGAACATGTAGAGGAGAAGGTGGTAACATGGAACCCCGTCGGTAAATTGAAATCTCACTTTAACACAATATTTCAGGTGTACATGTATTAGACAACAGTTTAATTATATTCGATTTAAGCACAAAACAACACAGAGGTAAAAGCGAAAAAATGTCAAATGTTTATTATTTATTTACTTCTATCTTAATATTAAATATTCAAATTCTTTCATATATTAGTCGTTTCCAGTTGTTTAAAAGAAAAACAAAGTAAGATTTCCTTATACCTACTTTCTTTTCAATTTTGTATTTTGCATAGTTACTATATATTTCCTTTTCCTTCTTTGCAAATATCAATGGACCAATTAATTCTATACCTGTTTAAAAAAAGTAGTTGCTGGTAATTAATAGGTTATTCGTACTTCCGGTCTCGAGTGTAACGATGTAAGATTATATTTTTAAACGAGTAAACAATATATTGATCGTTTGATGCAGTGTAATAACATCTGAACCATCGTGTAGAATTTTCTACTTAACCATTTTTGACCTGTACTTGTTGGTAAAATATTAGATTACTACCTTATTATTCTATTAGCTGAATCTATTGTTTAATTTCAATTGTGAAGTCTTCTTCCTGGCATATGTGTTTAACAAGGTCGACCAGATTAATGGAGCAAATTTCGAGGAAATACGATACTTCATTATATCGACGCCCATATTTATATATTAAATTATAAGATTAATCAAACATTGTATCACGAATAAATATGATATACGTGTTAAAGAATTTCTTCTATTGAATGAAGTGCAGGAAATTTGAACGTTCGAACTAAGGGTTGCGGAAATAGCGATTTCTGCCGAAAATGAACGAGGCGGTTTCGGGCGAGCTATCGATTCCTCCCGAAGATTTACGGAAATAACCGAGGTCGTGAAAGTGACGTATGTACGTCAGTAGTGTGGGCCGACCCGCGTACTGTCGGTATAGTGAAGAAATCTGTCTGATTCTGTTTCTTACTAAAGAATCGTTAACGTCGCGACAAGCAATCATGAATTTCTTTTAGTAAAATTGTAAAAGAGGTCTCATAACCAAAGAAAGTAGCTCACTGTTGTATGTTTGTGTAACTGACGTGAGAAAAATCTTGCTCTTATACGTGTGCGTTAGGGTTTCGATCAATCTTCAAGTTCATGAACTCGTAGTATTCAATTAATTGGGTTTGTTCGTGATTGAATCTACGCTAAATTTATAGCGTTTCGACAATTCTTCTTTCGTGAGGTACATATCGAGTCACTTTCGCTAAGTTCGGTCACCATGACCTAACCTTGAAATCAAATTTCTCTCATCGATTTCTCCAATAATTTTTATAAAAGTTATATATTTCTTTAATTACAGATTTGATTCGGTGGTCACCTACGGGTGAACAGAGATGGCCACCCCTCAAACTCCGGGTAAGTGAATTGTTTCTTTGTTTCCAAGCCTAGTGACAGACATGCTCCTATTTAGTTGTCATGTTGACAGTAACTGAATTAAGGAGAGAATAGAAATTTCTGATTTTGTAGATGTTATTGATTGAATATTAGACCATTTCACAAATACTTTTACTTTCATTCAAAAGAAGTCGTTTATTTGAATATTATAAGATAAAAAACGAGATGGCAATTCTTTCAGGTATGGATCCTTGGGTAATCCAACCCAGAGAACGTGCAAGATATAGAGAGCAGTTTGATTCTTTAAAACCAATCAATGGAGTTGTTACTGGAGAGCAAGCAAAAGAATTTTTACTTAAATCACAGCTTCCACCTGTCATCCTTGGACAAATATGGTATTAACATTTTATTATTATATATCACTTTGGTATTTAATATCTTCAGAAATTATCATACATATCATAAAAACATGATTATATAGGGCTTTGTCAGATACAGATGCAGATGGAAAAATGGACATAAATGAATTTAGTATTGCATGTAAATTAATTAATTTAAAGTTACGTGGTTTTGAAATTCCTAAAGCCTTGCCTTCAGCTTTAATACAGAGTTTGAAGTCACTTTCTGCCAGTAAGTATGATAACGATAGTAAATAATCAAGATTACTTCAATCATGAGTCCTGAACTCTAATGTTTGATATAATTTAGGTGATAGTAATGTTACGAACTTAACAAACGGAGCTGCTAATATTCTACCACAGAATAATGTTGCTTCATTAGTAAATTTATCTGCTCCACCACAAGTTCCAGTACAGCCTTTAATTAGTGGGATGCCTATGACTGGATCTGTTCCACGTCCGCTTATAGGACCACCACCTGTAAATGGACCATTACCAGGACATACTATTAGGCCTGTTTCACCAATGACCTTACCAGGTGATGACTCTAAAAATTTTATGTTCAAGTATCTAAAGCATATATAAATGAGTACATATGGTGAAAGAAATATAAATTTTCATAGTATTCATCAAAACTCTTACACTACTGCTAAGAATTCTATTTCACAACAAATACAAATCATCTTTCAGTTGAATTTATGATTGATGTATATCATAACAGCAAAATATTCCATTATCAAGAATTAGAGTCTATTTCAATTGCTATTATTGTTTACTATAGATATTATAGATCCAAAAAAATAAGAAAAAAAATACATTTTATCTAACAAACAGCATTATGTAGCATTATTATACTTATGCATCATACTACACAGCATCACGACAAAGTAGACAGAATGTGGCTGCCACTACACATGCCACAACTCACACAGCGTCAAAGCCACCTGCTCGACCTGCACCACCCTCTGTGGGTATGTTATAAGAAGTGGATGTTTACATATGAATGATTATATCTGAATTTTCTTCTATTTCGTACATTTCTTTCAAGTTTGTAAAAATATTATGATTTTTCTTTAAGGCATATTTTTTCCTTTTTCTTGATATTATCAATAATATAATGTTATGATGTGCTGTTGTATATGCATTAATATTTTGAATGCAAAGACTCATTTTTGCATGAAAGAATTTGCTATATTCTAAATAATTATTTATATTTTATTAGATCTAACTTGTAAAAATATTATATGTCATTGGTATCATTTTAAGAACATAAAATATAATTAACTTTGTAATGTAAATAATACATATTATTTAATATTAACATATATAATAATGTGTACAATATCATTATCAAAATGGTATTACATTGTATTTTACACAATTACATATCACCAAAAAATAACACAAACACTTATCTTCAAAAGATAATATACTTTTATGCTTCGTGTCTATGTCTATGTTTTTATTTCATTATAAAAACACACAATACAGTATGTATATTATATGTGACACTATATGTATAATCAATGTTGCAATGGCTTTGTTCACTGACTACGCATATACATATTCTACTCTATTATTTTTTCCTCTCTATATATATCTTTTACATATATATATAACTGCCCACTTATGCAACTCTGTATACAATAATATAATATTTGTGCTGCAAAAAAAAAGGAATCGTGCCTTCTACAAGTACTACCACTACCACTACCACCACTCCTAGTGGTGGTCCTTCTCAAAGACCTACACCACCCTCAAATATTGGTATGTTTCAAAGTGCAAAGGAGATTTGAGAAGTAGTTTATCCACTTATTTAAAAGATAAAATTGCATGTAAATCTAGATAGTTTCCCATATCTTTAGAATTAAATTTTAATATAAAGAAATGATTCCTTTTTGCATTATATATTATTGCAATAAACACCTTACTTTAATAAAAGATCATCCAATAGCATCAAATACATACATTTTAATGTAAAATGCACATAATTATGAATTAATTTTGTCTTTGTTACTAATCTTTCCAGTTGTTGCAGCTGTAATTTATATTATTTTATTTTTCAATTACTTTGCTATTGCTTTGCTTTGCTGTTATATCATATTTTTATTTTATACATTTTATTTATAGTAATTCTTTAATGAGATTGTTTTTAAAAATGTAATTATGTATTTTAGGGGCAAATTTTTCACCTGCTACTAGTGGTCCACCACCAAAGCCAGCACCGCCTTCATTTCCTAATAGCCCTGTCGCTACCGGGATTTCACCAGTCAAAGTTCCACCTGTTTCTGCCACGGCTATCGTTCCTCCTGTTGTTCAATCTGTACAACCAATGACTACATCTACCATGGGTAAAACCATATGTTCTTTCTTCCACACTCTGTTTCTTCATTATTTCTTTAATATTTATTTAGATTTTTAGTTTCCAGTGATATATTTGAATCAGAAAATTTATTGATTTGATTTATTGATTGAATGATGTTTTATTCCTTTTTTTACAGATTTACTTGATCTTGAGTTTTCAGGTATACTTTATTAAATTCTGTAGAAAGACATAGTTGTTATTTTTACTTAATTTAACTAATAAATAATATAACTTAAATATTCTTTTATGGTATTCTTAAATTTTGATTTTCCTATACCTTAAGCTAAGACTCTAATATAAGAAATACTGCACTACTGTAGATAATAAACTATGATAATTAGTAATTTAACATTATTAACTAAATCATTCATCGAATAGTATTTTTAATATCACTCAGGAGCAGATAACATATATTTAATAAACATGATTTTTTTCAAACAGGTATGTCTGCAGCAGTATCAATTGCACCTTTAAATACAACTCCAACACCAATGGCTGCTTTTGGTATGGCACAAGCAATGCCTATGCAACCATTATCTTGTACTAGTATGATTGCAGGTGGTTCTACTATGGTACCATCTATTGCACCAATGTCCACTGGTATATATAATTTAAGTTTTGTAATCATAAAATATCTTGTTTTATTATTACTTGATATGATTCATTATTTGCTACATTTTCTTTCAGGAACTGGTGTAGTATCGACTCCTCCAGTTGTAGGTTTACCTCTAGTGTCAGCAACTACAGCAAGTACGTTAGTGAATGGTGTAATTGCTCAAACACCAGTATCCACAAGTACACCATTAAGCACAACTGCACGTCCACCAAGTATAGATAGGGTGGGTTCGGTTGATTCACAACATAGTCAGCATTCAGTAGGTTCTCCACAATCTGTGGAATGGGCTGTACCTCATCAAACAAAATTGAAATATACTCAATTATTTAATACCTGGGACAGGGCGCGATCTGGATTTCTATCTGGCCCTCAGGCCAGAAATATTATGGTGCAGTCACAATTACCTCAACAAGTGTTGGCACAGATATGGTATAATAATATAACAGCAAATATTAAACAATAACTATCGAAAGGATAATTCTTAACATTTCTATAGAATATAAATGTGTTACTAGGGCGTTAGCGGACATGGATTCGGATGGTCGTTTAAGTTGTGACGAATTTGTATTAGCAATGCATTTATGTGATATAGCTAAGCTTGGTGAAAAGATACCTACCACATTACCAATTGAACTTATACCACCTGCATTCAGACGTCAACGCCAAAGTAGCTTAACACTTTCACAAACTGGAACGGAAAACGTAGATCCATCGGCTGGTATGCCGCAAGTAAGTTTTTTGTATATCTATGTTTAAATAATTTCATAATTATGTATAATAATATGTATTATATATTACAATTGTTTTTCTTACAGACCTCTTTTGAAGACAAACGTAAAGAAAACTTTGAGAAAGGGCAAGCGGAGCTAGAACGTAGACGCAAGGCTTTATTAGAAATTCAACGTAAAGAACAAGAAGAACGTGAACGAAAAGAAAGGGAAGAGGCTGAGAAACAAGAGAAAATTAGGTAAACAAATGTTTCCTGAAGATTGGATAGGTGAACGTTTGTATTAAAGTGTTTTATATTGACTGAGAACAAATATTATACAGATTAGAACAAGAAAGACGAAGACAAGCAGAGATTGAGAAGCAAATGCAAAGGCAGAAAGAGATTGAACAGGAAAAGGAAGAACAACGAAAACGAGCTCAAGAACAAAGAGAAGCAGCAAGAAAGTAAGTGAAATTTTATATGAATATTTGCATCTATAAAGATCTTAAAAATTTCCAGTAATGCAAATTTATTCTTTTAACAGAGAGATGGAAAGACAACGACAATTAGAATGGGAAAAACAGAAATCGCAAGAGCTTCAAACTCAGAGGCAAAAAGAACAAGATGTCTTACTAAAATTGAAAGCAAAAAATCAAACATTAACTATCGAATTAGGAACACTTGTAAGTATTGAAGACATTATTAATAAACTAATTAGTATCTATATAATATTTTGGTTACAACGTAGAACGATAAAGTGAAAGAACTATCTCAAAAAATCTGTGACACTCGAGTTGGTGTATCTGGAGTAAAAACGACGATTGATGGAATGCGGTCGACACGTGATGCACAGTTACAAGAGATGGCTGCCTTAAAGAATAAACTTCGAGAACAAAACCAAAGATTACTAGCCTTGAGTCAAGAGAAAGCTCGAATCGAAGCAAAGAATAAGCTAAATACAGCTATGGAGTCGGCGGGCCAAGAAGCAATCAAAATGGCATTCGATAATAAGCAAATTACCCTGAAACAAATGAAGGATAAAATTGCTGATTTACAACAGCAGGTATACTTAAGTATATCAAAATACAGTGTAATATATATGTTAGAAGTGCTGTAATTTTGTAATATGAAATTAATATTAATAGATTGATGCTAAAATGGCTGACATAGAAAATAATAATGGCCAGCTTCAAGATATTAAGACGCAACTGGAAACTTTAGTGGCTGACTGTAAGAATCTTTACTTAACTTTCGAAGATAAAAAATTAAAAGTTTTAGAACTCAGAGCAAGTGGTGGTACTGGAGCTGGTACCGATTATACAACATCTGCATGGGGTGATAGTGGTTGGAATGATACCTCAACGGCAGTTAACGATTCTGCATGGCCTGTTAATGATACCACCACAACTAATGCAGTAGAAGAAACTACTCCAGGGGTTATGAAATATAGAGCTTTATACGAATTTGTAGCTAGAAATCAAGACGAAATATCGTTTCAACCTGGTGACATTATCTTGGTATTACTATAAAACTATATTCGCGTATTAGAACAATATGAAGAACATAGAATATAAAAATTAAATTATTCTTCTAACAGGTACCGCCTGTTCAAAACGCAGAACCAGGATGGATGGCTGGCGAAATTCGTGGTCATACTGGTTGGTTCCCGGAATCTTATGTAGAACCAATAGATGTTGGCAGTGCAAATGATAATGCTTTCGTGCAACAAGACAGTGTGGAGAAGAGAACGTTAGAGTTAGTTAATTAAACTGAAATTATAGTTAATTGTTAAAAAGATATATAATTTACTATTATGTTTATTTAATATAGAGGGATTGCTGAAGTTCCTGAGAATGTATCTGATGCCGGATCACTCGGCGATGAGCCTCCTCCTGTTGAACCTATCATACCTACTCTTGGATTAGGTGTAGTTTGTGATATACAAGTAACCACTTTGTATCACTATCGTCCTACGATAGAGCAACATCTTCTCTTTGAGAAAGGAGATATTATTAAAGTAGATGAACAACAGGTTAGTATAAAGATATATTCACAGCGTATATATACATTTACATTAATTACATTTTTTAACACTTTAGGGGGATTGGTGGTATGGTACATCTGGTAATGGAGCTAAGGGTTGGTTCCCTAAATCGTATGTCAAGGAAATTTCTGCTAATCAAACTGCAGTAGTTGAAGGACTCAATGAATACTACATAGCCTTATATCCATACGATTCCGCCGAGGTTGGAGACTTAACTTTCAACCAAGGAGAAGTTATATTAGTCACTAAAAAGGAAGGTGATTGGTGGACAGGCACTACAGGAGATAGGAATGGAATTTTTCCTGCCAATTATGTAGAAAAATGCGATGCTCCAGATCAGGTAAAATAGCGGTTCTCCTTCCATTTTATTGAGTGAAGTTTGAGTAACTGATTTCAACTTTTGCTATACAATGTGATGATATGCATAAGAAATAAAACAAGATTTTAGAATTTTAACATATATAACATTAATCAGGGTGCCTCTATAACTACTAACGTATCTGAAACAACCGCGATTACTGAAACAACTGAGGACACAACCACAAGTAATCATGAAACAGCTACTTCAATTGCTCAGGCAACATTGGTTCGTAATATTTTGATTTTAATGCTTCTACTTCCTAACTATGTTGAGAATATATTTCCTCTGTATTGTAAAAAGCTATTGTGTATTTAAAAGCTTTATAGATTTAATTTTGTACGCATTAACAATTAGCCTGTAAGGTATAAAGATAGACGCACATATATCCCATGTTTAGCAAGCAGAGAAAACTGCTGAGCAACTCGAAGATGAAAGACAAGCCGCGGAAGATAGAGCAGAATTGCCAGATTTTTCCGCAATGGCTGCGCAGCAGGTAATTGATATGTGCTTATGACATATATGTATTTTAGGAATATTTAATATTGAGTATTTAATAAAATTTAATTGTTTTTTTTTTTTATTGCTGATGTCCCGTTATCGCAGTATCATAAGGTACTTTATTTGTTACAAAATGTACCTGCTAAGTACTGTCTTATATTTTGTGCTTAATATCCATATATTATGGCTTCATAAATAATAATATACATTTGTAATATTTATAGCATATATATATGAGTAGAATATATAGTGTATTTTTATAACACAAAGTCTTTGTTAACAGAGAGGAAGGAAACCTGAAATTGTACAAGTTATTGCACCTTATCAAGCCACTAGTTCTGAGCAGTTAGATTTACAAAAGGGACAATTAATAATGATTCGTAAGAAGACAGATAGTGGCTGGTGGGAAGGAGAATTACAGGTATAATTTATTAGTCCTTCCAAATTAACTATGACAAAATAATGTTTTTTTTTTATAATTGTATTATATTTCGTGTTCTTGCTATACCGTTTAGGCACGTGGTAAAAAAAGACAAATTGGTTGGTTCCCAGCTTCTTATGTTAAACCTTTAACCAGTAGTAGCAATCGAAGTACACCTGTTTCTCATGGATATCAAGACTCTCCTACAGATCCAAATGTTGGTGAGTAGTTTTTAACTTTGTGTAATGTCATTTTATATGCACTAAATATGAGCAACGTATCAGTAACATGTTTTACCAATATAGAACGCGTTATGGCATTGTACCCGTATCAGGCTCAAAATGAGGATGAATTAAGTTTCGAGAAAGGCGACGTTATAACCGTACTTGCGAAGGATGAAGCAGCATGGTGGAAAGGCGAATTAAACGGAATGTCTGGCGTTTTCCCTAGTAATTATGTATCTCCTATGTGTAAGTATTCTTTTTTATTTCAAAGTTTTACATTTATTTTATAGAATTTGAAATATAATTTATGTCCATCATAAGTGTTTAATAAGGAGCAGTTTTGAAACAGTTTTGTAACTTACTAGTGCAATACAATTTGAAATAATATGAAACAAATATAATTGCTATACCATATTTGCAATTTATAATACACGGATAGACGGACGACCGTCAGGTTTCAAATTTTATCTATCATTATAAAATATAAATCGATGTTATGACAGTATCAGTCTTCAAAATTTTAATAACGCAATTTATAAATTAATGCGACGGTCGTTTAGTAGGACCATATAAAATAGTAATTTCCTGAATACTATTTCATTTACTTATACATAATGTATATTTTCATACTGTATAATTCTATATTTATAAAAATATCATAAAAATCTGCTTTTAAATACGTTATTATTTACATATTATAGTCATTTATATATATAATATTTGTCTAATAACTTATAGAATTAATTTGAAATTAGCTATAGATTACAGGCATAAATAAGATAGTTATTGAATATTTTGACAAGTTCTTTGATAAGTTAGATATATAAATATTATTTATTGATTTTCATTGTTTATAGTCTATGAGTACTACATTCTAATTTATGATAAAAGATTATACGAAAACAGTGTTTCTTTCGCTATTATACACTACGGATGTTATGTGTGCTTCCTCCTCTGATATGGCTGCGTTCAAATTCCGCACTTTGGCTTGGAAAGCGGTATATCAAAGATAGCGGTACTTTACAATAATCGTTATTTTATTTCTGGTCTATTTATAACGGGTAGTTTTTTGCGGAATCAGTTATCAAAGATAGCGTACTTTCTCTATTATACAGCCTGCCTGTCTGCCTGCATGCCTGCCTGTCCGTCCGTCTGTCCGTTTGAGGTAGCTGCTTCGTTTCAATAAAATATTTATAGGATTTTGTATATATGTATACAATTAAAGGAAAATTATATAATATTATCTAATGTTTAGTACAAAATTTTAAATTTATCCCTATTTTAGAAATATCATATCATTAAGTGTAATCAAAGAGTTAGATAAGGAAAACATTTTATTTAGCATATACTATATCAAATTATAAACATTATCATTATAATATAAGTAATCATTGTAATCATATTTTTTATTTTACTTATTTTTATTATTTATTATTATTTTATTCATCTATATAATCTTTGTTAATTTGCTTTATTACTTTAAGCTATTGCTTCATAAAGTATTTGAGTGGAATTGTAATATCAATAGTAGTATCATAAAGCGAAATAGCTACTTCAAGGAATTTGAATATCTGTCATTAATACTTGGAAACAATCCTTTTTACTAATTGTTATCTTTCGCCTCTGCTTAACATGCAGCATAAAGGATAGCAGAGCAGCACCGCAGCATTGCAGGCTAAAATAAAAGCGTCTCGAGTGCAATAAGAATGATAGCAGTCTCTACACTGAACGCGACATGTTACAACCAACAAGTCTCATCGGTGGAGACAATGAGCATAGAAATGAAAGCAAAAGAAGGGAAAGACAGACTCAGGGCTGGTTCTTCGTTTTTATATTACTCCGAATTATTGCGAGTCTTTTTCTTCTGGTTCAGGGTCCTACTCGGTCCTTTATTTTCATTATCGTTCAAATTGTTACCATATGTTTTAATGACCATTATCCTTTAAACTATTAAATCTCTACGTATGGTTTACAAACGCAATTACCATTGCGCAGTATTTATATATATATATACTCATATTATATATATATATATACTCATAAAGGAGAGCGCTAAATATTGAGTAACTAATTAATATCGTGTTATTACAACCACCTGACATGTGCACCAAATCCTACCTCAACCCTCTACTTTAATTTAGAACAGAGCTTAAAAATCGAATATGATTTCTTTAACCATTTGGAATAAAATCCATTAGTATCTAATATCTCAAATAAAAATTGAAAGCAACATATATATTTATTTAAGAAATTTGATTTTTAGAGGACATTAGACGTACTTTCTGTTTATACTAGCACTTTTGGCCCAAAAGAAAATTTTTTAAAATCCACAAAAAGGCGGTTATATTCAAAGATATAGCTATAGTAGTACAGAAGCATTTTCTGCTAGAAGCAAAGACAATAAACATCAAAGTATTTATCTGTAAAACATTCATACTACTCTATGTATTTAACATTTGAACAGCTTTATGTGTAAATAAAAGTATAGAAACATTATTAAATAATTAAAGGGCTTAAAGTGTTAGATCAATAAAAATTACGTGTACAAGTGCTATTAGTAGTATTAGAACTTTATAATTAATGTCCCGGAGAGTGAAGTTTTTTAAAATGTTTAACTGCTGCCTGTCTCTGTTCCCTTCTCTTCTATTAGCATTAGTACGTTATTTGGTGTGCAATACAGATGGTTTGTACAGTTATATTGCGCAGAGGCCTAGAGCAACAATATGGGCAACAGAATATTATTTTTCTGCTTGTCTTCAATGTAAAGGGAGAAGGAGTTGTTAAATCATAGTGTTGAATATTTCATTTAACCTTTTCTTTGCCATGGGTGAAGAGTTTGTTACAATGTATAGGAGATATTTACATAGCCTTGAAATTTTTGAACAATTACACAGTCTATAACTTCTGTTTAAATTCAAAATTTTATATGTAAGTATAGGAATCAGAAAGAGATGTAGTAATACTGTGCATAATGCTTACAAAGAGAATTAAAATATTGCTCTCTTTTGAATTCAATAAGTTTTAACCAAATCCGTTGTTCCTATTTATTTATTCTATATATGTATAGTTAATATTTGTTTTCTGCTTTGAGTTTTGTCTGATAACATAATGGAAGATGATGTGCTCCTTCTTCACAGCCTTTTATTATAGAGCCTAAATCATCATTAAAATATCATTAATAATAATCATAAAGTTAGGTAGATATTATCTCCAGTGGTGAGAATGATTTGTTAAGTAATGTTATATTGTCGTAAACTAGTTTTTCCATCAATTTACTCCTGAATATAATAGTTTAGATCATTTAAGGATAGGGTACCTAAATGTTATTTCACAAATGTATTGTTATTTACTTATTCTTTATTTATATTTATTGCTTATAAGTTTACGAATCTCTGTGCTGAGATACTTAAATGTCGCTTTATTATTTTGAAGTAATTTACTATTTTTACTCCTAATTACTCCTAATTTTGTAGTGTTTAAAATTTTATACAAATTTTGCGAAGTAATACAGAATAATTAGTAGAAGAAATCATTGAATGTATTGTATTACATTTAATATTCATTCCATTGAAATATTCAGGAATTTGATGGAATAACTAGTTTCGAATCACCGCAAAAGCGCACAGTAGATCAGCATATTTATACACTAATTAATCCTTTTACACGTTCTATATAACTCTTTGCAAAAAAAGTGTATAAATATGCCTGATCATGGAACTAAACATTGTGTGCTTAATATTAAATATTCTAGATGCGCCCATAATCTTGTAATCTTTATCTAAAACATGTTGACAATGTGTAAAGCAAGTTATGCAACTGGTTATTCTTAGATGAGAAAAATACTTGTGTAGTGCTATATCCTTAAGGTTGTTACTATTTGCAAAATATCCATATTGTTTGTTGTATCGTCGAATCTCATTATGAATCTCAAATTGTGTGTGGTATACTTTTGAGTGAAGGACACTGTATGAGTGTGAACAAGTTAAATCGTTCTGTATTTATTACAGGTTTTTGTTCACACTTCATGTGGATATATTTGAAATTTCTCATATGCATATACACGCCGTTCTTATACATATGTACACATATCCATACATAATATACAGTACAGACGTATTCGCAAAACTGCTGATTGAAATAAAGTATCTGTCTGTTGTAAAGTATTGTTGAGTACAACAATTCTCCATTACTCAGTGAAACCCGACTTCTAACTTAAATACTTAGAATATTTTCTTATGATTTTTAAGTTTTATTTCTCAAACATTTAATTCTTACAAAATTGTATGTAATAATTTTGCTAAAAACTTCATTTATTATTTGGAGCAAGTCACCTAAAAATTAGCTAAAGTACCTTTAATAAAAAAAAAAAAAAAAATAAAAAGAGACTGAAAAACTCTGCGTACATTTTATGTGTAGCTAATGAGATGACAACTAACTTACTAGTGGCTGGATTGGATTCCATGGAAAGAAAACGACAAGAATACATAAAAGAACTAATCACAACTGAACAAGCATATATAGAAGACATGAGACTTGTTCACGAGGTATATAACAATTTTTATATAAAATAATTTCCTGTGTGTTATATTTAAATTTATTTAAAAATAAAAATTCTTTTACAGGTTTTCGAGAAACCTCTCATTGAAAGTTTAGTTTTAACCGTGGATGAAGTAGATAAAATATTTGTTAATTGGAGAGATATTATTGCGTGTAACGATAATTTCTTAAGGTAGCGTTTTATTTAAATATAATTCAAAAAACATTTACAATACCGGTCAATTATTTGATAAATATTTTTCAGAACATTACGGATACGACGAGATAATAGCGAAGGAGGGATTGTAAGAATGATTGGAGACATTCTATGTGAAAATGTAAATTTCTTTTACTGTTTGTAATTAATTTTATATCATAGTTTAATATTCGTATATTTTAGATACCTAGAATGTCAGCATATATAAGATTCTGCAGTTGTCAAATATCCGCTGCTGTCTATCTTCAGAGATTGACTGAAACTATGCCAGAATTTGTCAAAGTTGCTCAAATTTGTCAGCAAGATCCACGTACAAAAGGAATGCCTTTGAGCTCTTTCCTTATAAAACCAATGCAAAGGATAACAAAGTATCCTCTTATTATTGGCAAAGTATCTATTATCTTTCCATTCTTGATTTCAGAAAAGTATAAACATCTTTACATCAATTTACCATAATTGTTTTAGATTTTAGAGCACACACCAGTTGACCATCCTGATAGGCAGTATCTTCAAGAAGCATTGGCTAAAGCAGAAGAATTTTGTACTCAGGTAAATTTTTTAAAATATCAACTGTTCAGTTAAAAAAAAAGGATTATTATCGTTTCAATATTAATTTGATTTATTTTACTGTAGGTAAACGAAGGAGTTAGAGAGAAAGAAAATAGTGATAGATTAGAATGGTTGCAAACACATGTGGCATGTGATGGTCTTGAAGAACAACTTATCTTTAATTCTTTAACCAATTCTTTAGGTCCACGAAAACTTCTTCATTTTGGTATACTTCATAAGGTAGGTCAAATCTAAGAGACCACATTTCTTTCATGTAATAACAACTTTATAATGCATTAATGCCTCTTAGGCAAAAAGTGGAAAAGAACTTGTTGGATTTCTCACAAACGACTTCTTACTGTTTGCTCAACCAGTACTCAGCAGAAAGTCTTTATCCAGTGGACAACAGTTTTCATTTGAGAGAAATGAACATCAAAAATTCAAGATGTATAGAAAGGTATTTTACAGTAAATTACTGTAATAGCAGTATAACTGTACTAATGGAAGTATTTATTTATTGCAGCCAATATTTTTAAACGAATTATCTTTTCTGGGTGATTTAGAGATGAATGGTAATATTAGTTTAGGTTCCTGTGAAGGTTCAGAGAATTCAACGAAAATATTGAGACTAAAAGACCAAAAAAAGCCAATAATATTATTAGCACCGTCTCCAAGTGAATGTTCACTATGGATCAGAAGAATTACAGAAGCAAGAAAGAAATTTATGGAGAACGAAAAAACACGTTTGCAAAGACAAAGATCAAGTAAGTCATACTTTCGTTATATCTAGCTTATATATTATTGTTAAGTTATAGTATACTCCGTGTTTATTTTTGTATCGTTATTGTAATAGTAACTTTCATAAGTATAATGCAACGTATAAGAAATACTTACAATAAATTTAATGTATAATAACGCATAATATGTATGAGTAAACAGAGCAGGCGCAATTTGGAGCGTGTGGCAGAATTCTTGTTACAGTGCTTGAAGGTTTCAATTTAAAGACAATACCTGGTAAGCTAAACTTGCGTGTGCTTAAGTTGTTTGCCTTTTCGTGCATGTGCTTTGTGCTTGCTTATGGTTGCTTGGTTGTTATTTTTTATTTTTCCATAAAAGCGTACGATGAAAGGAAGCGTAATAAGGTTCACTACGGAATAAAACCATCGAGGGTCATTCGTATCGCAATTACACTTTCTAACTGTACAATGCGATTTTACTAACAAAGATCTGGCATGATTGTAGTTCGCAGAAGACCACCCCAGGGTAGACTTCGATTAGTAATTGTGGAAGCTGAAGATTTAATTATGTTGAAAAAAGGTAAAATTTTCTGCTTGCATGGAAGTTTTACCTTGAGACTTGGTACATGGGCAGACTTATAGTTAAACACAAATAAAATGAAAATTACAAAGAATTGAAAATCATACATCCTATGTTTTAGCTAAACATTTTAACATTTTTTTTTCTATCTCTATTGCTTCTTCATTTCTTAACTATATTACGCATGTATAGGAGACCTTTTTGCAATAGTAGATGATGTTAGTATTTAGCTATCTAGTAACATTAAACTTAATAATATTATTATCTTACATCTTAGCTGCAAAAACTATGCAACTGCAATTTACACTTGCAATTTATGCTTTATTAATAGTATGAGCACTGTAATTTATTCTATATAAAATTAAATTTTTTAATGTTATAACAATTATAATAAAATATCAAACTTTATAGGAAAGTGCAATACATTTTGTAAAGTGAGTATGGGCTCACAAGAAGAGAGAACAGGTGTCATATCAGGAACTGATTGCCCTTTATGGGATACATCAATGCAGTTTCAAGTAAAGGATTTACTTGAGGATACTTTATGTATCACGGTCTTTGATAAAGGCTATTATAGTCCAGATGGTAAAATTAATTCTATACTTCTCATATAAACATAACTAAAAGAATTTCAGAGTAACAAAATATTTTAAATATTATCACAGAATTCCTCGGCCGAGCAGAAATAAGAGTTGCTGACATAATGAGAGATAGTAGAGATTCGTGTGGACCAATACAGAAACGTATTCAGTTACATGAAGTCGAAAAAGGCATCGTTGTGTTGAAGTTGGATTTACGACTCTTTGGTAATCGATAAAAGGATTACATTATTCATATTTAGAAGTAAATGACTATGACATAAACTAAAAATTGTTACTGCTGACTAGATTTTCCATATCATTAATTATAAGAAAACAAATTCTTGCCTTAATGTAATTGGTAACTGTAGTTTGGTAGTTATAAGTGATCAATAAGGGCACAAAACAATTAATATTTTATTGTATATTTATTTTATTGTATTTTAAGAAAGTTTATGATATATGCATTCTTTGCAATGCATCCTTTTCATCATATGGAATTGATATTCTGATATTAGTTTATAAGAAAGCGAGTACTTATATTACTTTCCATGTTGTATAAAGTTCATCCAATCATGTCAATTCTTAGTCTTCCTTAGAAATTAATAATTTATATTCGTTTGAAGCGCTACAGTATTATTGTTATTGTAAAATTAATAGTATATAGCCAGGGAGCATTTGTTTTTTGTATTAAACACATTGTACAAAGTATGAAGCATTTAGGAGGGCATTAATATAAATAAACGGAGTATGCAATAAATAATTTAGGAATAATTTATTATATTAATTGCTTAATATATAATTGCGATCATCAATGAGAAAGTAGAAAATAAGTAATGTAGTATACATTCTTCAGACCGACTCGTTAGATTCAGACTGACTATGATAACGTATGAAATAGATGTACAAAATATGGTGGTTTCTACAATTTAACAGAATAGAATTTTATAAAATTACTATATAATCTATAAATAAAATAGATAAATTAATATAAATATAGTAATTTCTTTATAAAATAAATATTGTAGATGATTCCTTGTAGTCATTGTAATCAAGAGGATTACATGCAAAGCGGTGCAAATACATTTAATAATATTTTATTCTTTGCTACAAGATGATTTCTAACATGTTGCATTACATGAAGTAGTTAAGATTGTTACTAAACTGTTAGTATTTAACTCGGACTGTATCGCTTGCACCCCATTGCATCCAACCCTTCTCATCGAATTCAATGATCCAAAATTATCAAAGATCATGTGAATATTCAGACTTGTATAGTTTAACTCCCCATGAAGACAATGAATTGTCCCAGTCACCAGTGCACATAGTTTCGAGATCTTTAGTTACCTTTTCAAAGCAAGTGTTCCAATCAGCATTACTTCAATAACCCAACTAAGATTGGTCCAAATCTTTCATTTTGGAGAAAGACAGCAATGCCAAGAGGAGCGTAATAGTAATTAACGAAATACTCGAAACCAAGCCTATTTTCGCTCAATTAATACTTCTACATGATAAACATATGCTTTCATCAAACTGTCGAATTGGCAGACTCTTGAAAATGCGTGCTCACTTCTGTTTCCAACTCGCTGGATTCTTTACGCTCTGACCGGTCTTCGTTCTGCGTAGGAAATTCGTAAATCGGTTTGAATCCACCGAAGAGCTGTGGTTTGAAGTTCTCAGCATCGAATTCAGTTTTTTCTGTCTGAGACTCTTCTGCATTCGAAGTGGTCTCGGAAGAATCGTCATCCGATTTTCTACTAATGGTAGGTTCAACCACGACAACGCTCCAGCCGTTCTTCGAAGGTGTTTCTGCACTGATACTTGCTACAAACGGCGCCATGAAGTTCTGTGGGGACGGCGCAGAACTGGAGGAACTAGAGGGTTGCTGTGAAGGCAACAGAATGGGCTTCTGATCACTATTTTCAGTTTTAGATTTATCCTCATCACGCATATCTATGTCTAAACGATGAGAAGCTTGTGCTGTTGGAGTATAAACATAAGCAATTGGCGTAGAAGATGGCAAGGCTGGCAAACGATGTAGAGTAGCTGAGATAACCTCATTCTTCCTTGCTGGGAAAGGTACGAAATCCTGTAAGTATGGTATAACGTTCACGCTGGAATCCTTTTCGTCCTTCTCTTCTGTATTTTCTTGCATAGAATCTTCTTCTTGTCGCTGATCGCTGGGCACCAATAATGGCGTTTCTCTCATTCCATTGACAAGAATGGAAGGGTCAGGGCGTTCCAGAGGATACGGAAAGTCTGAAGCAAGTGGCCGTCCATTAAAGACGTTATGAACAGAAGGTCTTGGCTCTTCATCCATTTCTTGATCCTCATTATCCTGAAGTAATGTCTCTGGAGGAAGGGGTCTATGTGGTCCTCTCGTTCCGACAACTACGCTCTCATCTTTCTCTCTAGAATCGTCAGGATGAATATTCACAGCAGTATTCACAGGATAGACTACGTAAACCGGTGGCTCAGCTATTGGTTCATGGCTGTCAAACTTTCTCCTATCTGCATTCTGCTCAGTTACTATTCTATCCGACTCGTCATTTGTATTTTCATCCATAGAGGACAAATTTGGTTCTGTAATATCCTCCGCGAATTCGCCATGTTGTTGGATCATCTGAAGGGTAGCTACGTGTGGCGGATCAGCAGTTCTTCGTTTAGGAAATAAGGGAGGTCTTGGCGGCACCTGAGGCGGCTCCTCTGAGTAACGCTCTGCCCGTTCTTCCTCTTCCAACCGCAGTTTCTGATTGGGCATCCGGTGCGCCAGTTTAACATCGTCCTCCCCTCTGGAGGTGGCTGGTATCGATGGAAGGCGAAACCTCTTGACCGTGGACTCCACGTCTCGAGGAGGCACTATGTTCTCAGCCTTCGCGGAAGCTGCGCCGGCAAGCCTAACAGCATGAATTGGAGGAGGAGGAGGGTTTAATCTCTGAAGATAAGATGGAGGTGGAGGTGGTAGAGGTCTCCTGGTTGGAGGATGAGACTGAACAGGCTGTCTCACTCTGGCGGGATAGCCTTGACCAGCTGGAATCGTTCCAATCGCCTCTGATCCACGATGTCCATGAGACGTTTTAGCATTTGGACGGAATTGTGGTAGAATGTTTGGCAAAGTAGAATCGGGAGGATAAGGACGTCTTCTTATTCCCATAGATTCTGAAGGAGGAGGAGGTGGTGGAAGAGGAGGAGACGGTGGTTGTTTCCCACGAGGTGGCAAAGGCAATCTTTGAGGTCTTGGATGATCGGGTCTTATCGTACCTCCGTGATGATAATGATAATAGAACTGTGGTGGCGACTTTGGTCGTTCAGCCGGCGGAGTCAAGTTCTCCGAAAGTTGTGGCAGGTGATCTTCATTTAAAACTGGAGGATCCACCCTTACAGGTTTCAACGTTGTGGAAGAAGGTGTTATTTCATGTACAGTGCCATCAGCTTCGTTTATAACAACGATGTGTTCCTCAACTGGTTGTTTAGGTTCATCTTTAGGAAACACCACGTAGTTAACGTCCTTATCATCCTTCTTATCTTCTGGCTGTTCCATAAGCACTGTGCCTTTTACGAATGAATTCTGTGTTCTAGAAGGTTCTATCTCATTTGCCAGTTTCTGAGTTCCAGTAGGATTAGGTTGTCTCCATGTTTGAGCAGCATAAGTAGGATTAGTCTCCAGTACGGATACTGAAGGCAGGCCAATTGTTCCTCGGTGATCTGATTGTGGATCGTAATTGCTTTTATCTGGTGAAACACCATATAAAGGTCGGAAAGAAGCATCGATTCCGGTAGAACCGCCATAAGGATTCTCTCCAATTGCAGTGCCTAGTGAATAATATCCACCTTCGACGTTTTGTCTGTTTCCAAGGACAAAGGATACTGTATCCTGATCAGGTGGTATTACTATGTTGCTAGTGCTCTCTACCAGAATTCCTCCACCTAATCCAGTTGGTCTCTGATTAATAACTGCGTTTGGACGATATCCCTGGTTCATGATAATATTATCCGCAATACCATGTTTTCGATTATCTTTTTCAAACGCTGATGGCATTCTGTGTTCATTGTCCAAGGGCATAGACGTTACTAGACGCGAAGGAAGAGCTTGGAACGGTAACGAGTTACTGTGGAAGATACTTTCTTGAGGCATTGGTGAAGAATATATTGCAGACGATGATGGAACTGGCGTACTTGTTGTCGTAGTGGTTATGGGAGTGGTCTCTGGAGTTCCAACAGTTGTGGTTATATTATGAACAGTCGACGTTGTGCTAGGCACTGTACTAGCTTTTACAATTTCATTGGTCGTCTCTTTCATCGAGGCATAATCCTTCGCATCCTCTCCATCTCCAATTTCATAATCCTCGTAACTATCTATATACTCTTCATGGTTTATAGGAGGCATCGTCTGAGGATCTCGATTGTGCTGCACTATATTATTTGGTCCTTGATGACTATTACTGTACACAGAGGATTGAAGTTTCTCTATTGGAAGAATATCATCGTAATCGTCCAGATGATCGGTAAATCGTTTGGGAGTGGAGACAGGAGGCTTCCAGGTTGTTACAACAGGTGCTTTCGTCGAAGTGGAAACAGTAGTAGGTGGTGAAGGACTAGATGTCGTAGTAGAAGTAGTAGTACTAGTCGTCGTCATCGTCGTCGTCGTCGTCGTCGAAGTTGTCGTGGGTCTAGAAGTCGTAGAAGTGGTGGCAGCTCTAGATGTAGTCGACGGGGTTGGTTTAGGAGTCGTTCTCATTGTTGTAGTCGAAGTTGCCTTAGGCATATACGGTTTTCTGGTAGGATAATACATTACAGTTTCTCCATGATAAGGCTTGTGATTATAAGTACTATAACTATTTGATCCACTCTGAACTTTTGTATTCGCATAGGAACTTGATATCAATGGATATTTGTCCTTGCCATACTTGTCGGAAGAATAATGAACAGGAAGATTAAGAAAATCATGAAAATTAGGTGAATAAGGATTAATCTCGTTTGGACTAACATCATCGGTCTCTTTGTTGTTTTCCATCTTCTTTTTCGTTAAATAAGATTCGTTCTCCCTCGCTAAGTCCTTGTTGTTCACCTTTTCATCTTCGTTTACGTTTTCCTGATAACGAGTGCTGAAGTTGAGGGCTTTGACTGGCGGCGCCTTCTCGAAGTCAATTTTACCGGTGATAGGATCCTTCTCGAGCGAAAACGGTCTGCCACCGTTGAAGGCGAAAGGATACGGAAGATGATAACGCGGCGCTTCTTCGTCGTCCGACGTCGACAGCGCAGCGGTGCTCTCCTCTGCATCGAGATCCAGGTCAAGGTCACCCAGCTGCGCCGTCCTTGCCAAACTCGGAGAAGATTCCATCTCCTCCAGTAAGGACTTTGGCGGACTGTTGTCCATATGGCCTCCCATCAAATACTCCGACAAGGTGCCCGTCACGCAGGCCAATGTGACCATTAGTATCCATGGACCGAATCGCATTGTTCTTCGCATACCTGAAAGTGTGTCACATCGTTAATAAAATAAAGGATTTTAGTTCTATGTGAAAATATTTTTTTATACATTTTTACTAACTTTAATTATAGAATACGTGCGATAGGTAAAAGTTGGTCACGACTAATACATGTATTTATATATTATGGCTCTATGATTCTTATTTATAGCAATTTTATGGCTATTATTAATGAAAATATTATTATACTTGTAGAAAGTTGAAGTATCAAATTAGTCTTTATATTCTGTACATAGTATTTCTAAAGATCCAATTACGTAAATTGAAATTCTACATTTTCTTATACAAATTAGAGAAATGAATATTGTAAGCGTTTAAAAACATGCTCGGTTTCTGTTTTTCTAGTACTCCATTATTATACATATTTATGAAACTTCAAATTATCCACGATGCTTGCTAGTTTTCTGAACTATCAGTGTGACGGATGGTAAAGTAAAAGGCCGGAAAACAGTTCCGTCCCTTGTGTCCTACATTTAATATATCTGGACACGGTAGTGAAACGTGCATGCGGGATACACGTACAGTTCATGATACGCCCACCGGATTTGTCGCGTCATACCATCACCGAAATTACTGTAAACGCGTCACCGATGTCTGCATCACCTTCGCCAAACAAGAACAATGCGAACAAATGCAAATTAATTAATTAACCGTTCAGTTGCATATACCTGCATCTACAATCTTCAATTTAGAATTATTTCTTTGTCATTAGGTAATAAATTTTGATCCATTTAAAATCTCGAAATACGAATCATTTTTACAATTGTCAGAAAGAAATTCAACTTTTCTTCTTGCATCTAAATGACGTATTTTTAATTCAATAATCCAATAATTCACTTCAGAGCGATTGATAACAATTTGTAATTTACAGTAATTATCAAGAAAGGATCCACGAGTCAGACCCGGAAATTTAGGACACTGCCAGGAATTATTTGCAAAATGAAAATCAAAGTCGTTCATCGTCGACGATACATTGAGCTTCTGGCCAGTAATTAACGGATCCTCTGACCGTGGAGAAAATCATCAGCACAATAGAATGATAAACAGGAACAGGTTGCTACATCTTTCATCAAGCGGAATCGCGTTCCTACGCGTAACGGGTTCTCTCGTCCTCTCTCTCTTTTCCTCTTTCTCGTGCTCTTCCCGTAGCATTCCAGCAGCTTTTGTCGAGGTTGTGCCACAATCTCGATCGCTGTATTTGGCATTAGCATTTTGTTACTCGCACTTTCGAGCAAGCTTTCGTTGTCACAGACGAAACGGAACTGGTGCCTCGAGGAACATCCGCCGACCCATCAGGGACATCATTTTTGCAAAATATTTCTGACTAAATATTTTATAGTAGCATCAAATATTAATTATAATACGATGATTAAATATTTTTACTTTATCATCTGTTCTTGTATTTTTTACTTAATTATTTTTTTATTAATAGATTTAATTAAATAACATATCTTCTTTCCTCTGCTTCAGTGACAATCTTCTATACTAAACTTAAATTTGAAAGTGATTAAAAATCACTTTTTATCATTTCCTAGACACTCCATATATTATTTTCATCTTTTATAATTAGAATTACTTTGTGCTGTTAACAAACTAGAGCAAGAAGAGTCGGAAGCAAATGAACCGTCATCTTTATTAATGCGTGGGTGGATAAAAGTGGACATGGAACTCAAATAGGTTTAACAATCTATTCAGGGTTTTGGGTGGTCCTCAGTTTTCAGTATAGACGGCACATCTGCTATTTTTTGGAAAATTGGAATTTTCCACATTACATATTATAAGGTTTACAACTCGGGCCACGTCGAGAGGTTAATTGGCATCCTAAGCACTCGACGGGTCTTCTCAACAGTAAAAGACGTGGCATAAACCTCGACACCCGATAAAATTCGACAATAGACAAAGGACGATGGCGTCAACTGGACGTTACGCTACGCACCCTCGACCATGTATGCTGATACCATGGACGTTCATGACAGTTCGGTAGTTACAGAATTGGACAGAAACAGATTTCCACTTCATAGGAAACGTTGACTAAAACACATCCCCTAGACTGACAGAATATAAGCACCAAGCGCTTTAAGAGACAACATATTCATCACGCATTCGCCTAAGTTTAAACTCCGTTACTTAAAGTTCATGCTCTTTCGTTTATACTAAAAAGTTCAAATAAACCTACTAAACGCAAGCTTAATAGACATGTTTAATCTACCTCCACCTTGAACGTTAATATCGTTCAAGGTCTGCGACCTCGACCGAACAGTCGCAACCTGATTGATCGCCATCTAGTTGATAAATCGCAACATAACCTGAAACAATCTATTGTTGCCTGTGAGATCATCGTCCAAGGTCCCTCGGTGGTCATAATATTCGTCTTTAGCGTGTTCGTGACCGTGACCGCCTCCTAACTCGGTGACTGGTACACGAAACAGAAACGTGTGTACTGTTCATCGGGATGACCCACTTTAACCGGCTTGTTTTTGGGGTTTCAGTCCTGAGAGTTGTTTCGGCTACATCAGGTTCGTGAATCATCAGCTTTTCCATGAGCAACGACAGAGGAGGGCACCGTAATAATATTCATCGTTGCCATTCCTCCTCGACCTCTTTCTCCTTTATCGTACTTCTATCAATGGTTCATTGTGATCTCGATGAATGTGATTATTGACTTCGTTCAAGGGTCTCTGATCTATTATTTCAGTAAAGAATTTTTTGTTGACCTTTTTTCTGTTCACGGTATATATATATATACTTTTATACTTTTTCTATATACTTTTTCAAATCTCTCATAAATACATAAAAACCCACAATCTATTCTTATCTTAACAATTAGAACTTTTATCATAGTTGTACCATTATTTTTTTATTTAAGAATTTCTCCTTAAATTTAACTTGTTTTCTAGATGCTTTATATGAACTTCTATTATTTCACCTATTTATATGGACTCCTTAATTTTTATATATTTCTTGTAATCATCTTCTTTTGTTTTATGTATGTGAATATTATTATTGTTATCATAAGTTTTCGATTGAAAAGATGATAAAATCTTTGATAAAAAGTTTGTTCTCAACTTTTCTTTTTCATCTCGTATGATTTTGTTTGACACGGCTGTTAAGACCATAACGGAGTCTTCAACAATGCAGGATTTTCTTTATTACCTTTACCGTTTTTCTCTTCTTATCATTAATTAATCTTTTATCTTTTTCTTTTATTAATTTAATTTTACTTAATTATACCTTGATCGTCAATTGAATTATACGGACGGAAGATAACATTATAAATAGATCATCGTGTAGTCGAGGTTTCCTTCGTTTTTAAATGAATCGTTTGCAAACGCAATGACAGTAACCGGTTTCAAACTTAATTTTTAACGCGTTTCAACGTGGTTCTTATCACGTGCATTTATTCTCCTCCATGGAACTTTTAATACAGCGTAAACTCGGCCTAATTATAACGGTATCATGATTACAGAATATATATATATATATATATATATTCTAATTGTACGCTGGATACGTGAAATTTGTAACGAAATATTATAATACTCCGTTCTCATCTACTTAATTTAATAACTTAATTTAATTGTTTTTTTAATTTAATGAATAATAATTGTATTATTACAATTTTTCATTACTTGATTAAACAATTTGTCTGTTACAATAAGCATTAATTAAATAAATATATTTTAAAAAAGAAACTAGTTTTAAAATAAAAAGATAACAAAGGTAAAACAATAAAAAAATATTCAACACAATAAGTATTCTTTTTCTTTTTAAGCATAATTTCTGTTAATGAATTTTTGTAGTTAAAAGGAAAGCAATACATTATAGAAAAAAAAAAAATACCTGGATGCAATGATGAGATGAATGCGGATGCACCCCAGTGGTCTCAGAACGACCTTCAGTGTTTTTAAGCACTTAAAACTCCATGTAAAATGTTCAATTCTAATTACCGTTGAACCTATCACTCTCGGTCTTTTGGTCACAAGAAAAGCAATCGCAAAACGCGGACACGACGAAGGTGAATAAAACGTGCGACGAAACCATGAAAACTTGCAGCCCTGGTAGAGGGTCACACGTCGACTGAGGTACCTCGGCAACCAGATGATAGCAGGAAGACGGCTGAAGTGGTGGCGGTAAGGCGAAGAGGTGGAACTTCAGAGGAACGTGGACAAAATGTTGTACAAGAGCAAGACGAAAGTCCAGAGAAGGAAAAAAGTAATCCCGGAAGATTCTCCTGTCGGAATGAAAGTATCACCAAATATAATGATCACTGAATTGAAGTGATTTTGATTTTCAGAAATATTGTCATAAACCTTTGATATTTCATTAGATTACCCTTCTTTAAATTCTGATGTATGATTCTTGTGTTTTTGTTGTTGTTTTAGTATTTATTTATAAACTTCATGAAATTCTAATAATATTTCAATAATAATAATTCCCGAGTCGCCATTAAAATTAATTTTTTAAAGATGCATCATGATTTATTTTATATAAAATTATAATTCATTTTCTTAAAAATAATTTTATGTAGTTTATCACACCTTAATAACATATAGGTCAAAGATGTACCAATGTTGATGCTACATACGGAACAAAAAATCCGATTCTTGTTTTCATCAAAAAATGTAACACGCTCGATAGAACAGGGACAAACTTTCTAAGGTTTTCTCAGTGTGTATCGATTGTAGAAAGATTCCTCAGTACGTGGTAGGTGTCGATAAAATGAGGAAGGAAGAGAAGAGGTGAAATGCTCCACCGTGTGTGTACTGCTATCGGGTGGTGGAGGTAAGAAAGAGAAGGAGTAGTTGAATCTGACTAATGGACGGCACAGAGTCGACGGAACGGTACGTGGAACAGTTAGACGACGACCCACATTACTGGGAGTTGCTCAGGGCCGGCCAACGTGCCAGTTTCTTCGACCTTACCCTCCGTTAATGCAAGCTAGATCTTCTAGGATCATATTAAAATCGTTTAATCGTCAATTTAAATCCTTCCTCTACCTCCTTCTTCTCTAAAATGCCTATCCTTTATTCGAATCTAATTATCTTTCTACATCTTTCTTCACCTTCCTTTTTTAACTTAAGAACTTTCTTGCTTTTTACGCCGTTCGCCATTTGATCGCTAAAATTATTGGTCTGCATTCTTCTTTTAAATTTTGGTAATTCATGTTGATTATTGAAATTGGAATTCGTATTTTTGGAGGAGTTACGGAAATATTTTGGAAGAGTGAAGAAACTGTAACATGGAAAGTTTGAAGCATTAAAATAGTAAGAATGGTCGAACTATGATAAACGAATGTTTATTCAATTAAATATAAATTTGGTTTCGATTTATACAAAGTTAACGAACATTAAACGTAATTCATTTTATAAAACAGCTATAGAAAATTTGTACCCGTGTATAACTATTTCCTTTTTCCCTTTTTTACAACAGATACTGCTGTTGGCAATGGAACTTTTAGAGTAATAAGTTTCTTGTCCCCTTTGTTAGGTAAAGCGCCAATAATTTTAGCAAGGTCTGTCATTTTTTTTAGACCCATACGATGACTGAATATGGTTGCAAATAATTCCAAATCTAATGTAAAGTTGTTAATTATCAGTGCTAAGATCATACAGTGTATTACACCCTTATCTTTTACACTGGTTGGTCTCATTCTATAAAGTATTAAAAGTTAATTATTGAATTATTAAACATTTTTATTATGTGATTATTATATGTCAGTTGCACATACCTCCCATGTTTACTCTGAACACTGTACGTGTCTATTATATGCGAATTAATTTCTTGAGAAGCTGAACAAACTTCAATACCACGTTTTTTAGCATCCTTGATTGGCATATTTAACCATGCTGCGACCGATTGAACATAAATCAGCAGCGCAGCCTTTTTAAGACTATCTGGATCAGATTTCACATGATATAATGTCCGAGTGAAAAATTGTGAGCTTCTGAAAAAGCAATAAATGTATATATTGGTATATAATAAAATAATATAAAAAAGATAGTAATTTTTCGAAATAAACATACTCTTGTTCGTTATTAGAATTGCCATTTAAAATTTCTGTAACACTATCGTACAAAGATTCCAATTTACTTTTTGGCACAATATCAAAAATATTATATACATCATTTACATTAGTTGCATCTCTATTACACTCTGGTAAAGTGGTATTTGTAATATACTCATTATCTGGCAATGGTATTGACAAGTCCATTCTATCAATTTCAACATCTGTAACGAGAATAAATTTTAACTCTATTCTTAGGAAACTTAGCGCGAGATTATGTGTATATTATAAAACATTTGCAAAGACAATTCCTTACTAGATACAGTTTGTTCAAGCTGTTCTTTAACAGATGCTACATTCACTTTTAATCTTTCGTATTGCTCTGTCCTCCTTTTTACTTTCTTTGAACCAAACTGTTTGTTCAAATTAGCGATCTTTTCATCTTCTGCGCCCTTATTATCTCCCACTGCAGGTTTTTCCAAAACTGGTGTCACTTGCCAACGTTCAACCTGAACCAATCTTACCTTCCCTGTCCTTCTGTTACGAAGAACAAGCATAGTACGCATCAAATCTTGGCTTGTGTCTGGTTTATAACCTCTATAAACAATCTGTCCATTTGACATAGCCAGCATTGTCCTCTTCTTGTTTTGATCGTAAAATAATCCACACGACATTTTTTTGGCTTCCTCATCCTTGAGCTCTCCATTTTGAAAATTAACTATAAAACAATTATATATGTTTTTTCTCAAAATGAATACATGTAATATATGAATTATAAATTGGCAAATCGAACAAGTTGTTTATCATTTGTAATTTAGAACTAAAGCAATGAAAAAGAATGGCAATTACGATTATAAGAGTAGTATAATTTCCCGATTCGATTATTTTCTGAAAAATAGTTTACAAACGAGTTGTTTCAAATATCGAAATACTTCTTAATGAATAAAAGTGCAATTACCAATGATTGGCTGAACTTTAGATGGTTCTATAATTACATCATCGATAATCGCCTTGAACGGTTCTTTCATTTTTGTCAATCACTGTTTAACTTTGATTTTTATTTACGATTTTAAACCTCACATTTGTCTACGTTAAATTTTGTAACACTGATGAAAACATTGAAGCGCCTCCGGAAGTTGGCTTCTTTTCATTTAACTCACAGGAAGTTCAAACATTTTAAGTTAATTTCTAAGAGATCCATGGAGATATAAACTTATTTTAGAACACAACTATATCAGTCAAATTACAGAATTACTTTACCGAAATTCTATTTCTTTAATTATATTCTCAAAACTATGAATTTGCATAAAAATCTGCAGTCTATTTATTACTATACATATAAAACCTAAAACATTATACAACAAAATTTTTTTTCGATTTTTCTAAACCGATAAGATGGTACACCTTATAGTTTGCTCTCTTTTATGATTAGCATCTCTTTTGTATTATGTTCCTCGTCTATGCTATTCATATGAACTTTCGAGAAGTACGATATATGTGAATGTTGTGTTAAATTTCTTAATGGTCTGTCTTTGATATTTTAGAGAAGAATCGACCTAATGGGTAACGAAGAAACTCCAACAGCAGTGAATAATGATGAAGTAAGAAATGTGGTTAATACATCAATATTGTACATGTAACATAAAAATTTTTAACGTTTACAGATGCCAGTTCCAAAAATAAGGCACGATTGGTATCAAACAGAAAGTCATGTTATAGTTCCGATTCTTGCGAAAAGTGCACAAAATGTCAAAGTTGTTTACGAGAAGAATACGGTAAATATTTCATTTGTGAAAGTGTAAGATGTATATAATGTTTTTTCAACTAGTGCATTTTGCATTTTTGTCGGTCATATTTACGTGAAAGTAGTTATTGTTTGGTTGAATATCAGTTGTATATTTTATTCTTTGTTTGATTTTAGTTGAGCGTGTCTGCCCAGTTACCATCAGGCAATGAATATAGCTTGGAGTTAGATTTAGCTCATGCAATAATACCAGATCAATGCACATACAAAGTTGATCCATCTAAAATAGAAATTAAATTGAAAAAACAAGATGGAATTACATGGACTAATTTGGAAGGAAACCCTGTTGCACAAAATACAGTACAACCCATACCTCAAGGTAAACCAAAGATTCAAATATTATGTATAAACAGAACCTGCTTTGAATTGTCATATTAAAATGATTAAAATTTTTTAAGAAATTTTACAAGCTGGAAATCAACCACCAGAGAATCCTGGAACTACCAAAAAGACACGGGATTGGAATAAAGTAGAGAAAGAGATTGAGAAACAAGAAGCAGAAGAAAAGCCTATAGGGGAAGCTGCCCTCTATGCTTTATTCCAACAGATATATGGTAGTGGATCTGATGAAGTTAGACGTGCAATGAATAAATCTTTTGTGAGTATTTCTTTTTGAAAAGCACTTGACAAATATGTTGTATTGATTTTAACACTGTAATATTTCTACATATATAGCAAGAGTCTGGTGGTACAGTGTTAAGCACAAATTGGTCAGAAGTGAGCAAAGGAAAAGTTGAAGTAAAGCTACCAGATGGTATGGAATGGAAATCCTGGAATACATAAAATAATTCAGATAATTAAAATTTAAATTGCTTAATACTTAACACATAACAATTTCACTTTATTTTTAATAAAATCATTTATTGCAGATAAAAATTAGTTAAACGATTGTCCATATAAAAATATCACATTGTATTTGCCCAGTTTATCAAATATATATGTGTATTTTTCTGAGAAAATTATAGCCTCGATTTCTTATACAAAGAACAATGTAACTAAATAACATGATAACAAAATACTACAAAACATCATACAATATATCCAATTAAATGCATACATTAATGTATTCTTTATTTCATTATATAATTAAATATATACATGTATTATACATTTATTTATTAAACATTGATAAACGAATAAATCTCTGTTACTAAAAAATTATTTCAAATAAATTCATTACTATGAATTGAAAGGTAACCTTTAACCAAATACCGATCTCAGTATATATATGCCAACAATACATACCCCAAATACAACACAAGCTCTTTGCAATTCTGGAATATTAATATTATCTAATTCTTCATTAACCATGACTACTTTCGGTTCACTATTCTTTTCTATTGTTTTACGAATTGTATTTAAACTACTTTCTAATGATAGAAAACTATTTCTGAGCACATTTTCATTCTTTTCTTGTGCTTCAGATAAAATGTTTTGAATATTTGCTACCCTTATATTGTTATATATTATCGAAGCTACCAACGATATGACTGCTAATAGAGCAGATGCAACAATAGATAAGTATTTATGCTTTTGAGCATTCATTGTTTGACTATCATGATATTCTTTAATAGCAGTTGCTAATAATGTGAAATGTTCTTTTTCCTCTTTCTCTAACAAATTAAGCTCTGTCATAATCTTTGCTTGATCTTGAAGATTTTTGTTTTCCACTATTGTCAATTGTACATACTTTGGATCATCCCTCTTAATTTGAATAAGTTCTGAGTATACTTCCTTTAATTTATCATTTATTAACATTGCTTCACGATTCAATTGTCTTCTCTCATCTTGACATTTGAACAACTTGTCTTGCGCAAAGATCACTTGTTGTTTGGCTATTTCAACCTTGTCCAAACCTGTTATTTGTTGATACCATTGCCACCATTTTACAACTTTCTTTGGTAACGGACTTGGTGCTAATTGTGGTCCATTTACATTTTGAATTATTGTTAAATCATTACTGATTTGCTGGAGTAAATGAATTTAAATGATTTATATTTAAACATACGTGCATTATAATTTTTTATACTTATTAATGAATAAATAAAATGTAATACCTTTGCAAGAACATCATACTTTGCAGCAACTGCACTTTGTATATTGTTCAACTTTTCTTGTGCCTTTCCAGTAACGCTGTTAATTCTTGTAGTTGCATTAAACAGTTGATGTTTATTTATTTCGTTGTTTAATACTTTGATGAACGATCGAAATTTTTCTGCCATGATATATTGTTTATATATTTGAATCGTATAAAAATTTACAATATCAAAATACGTAGCTGTATTCCGGTATTATTACACATTATTATGTTTATTTCAATTCCTATGTTTGTAATATTACAGAATTGAGACAAATCATTATTAAGTAAGGTGCCTTAGAAAAGAAATAATTATCAAATTTGTATAAATATGAAGGTTTTAGCTAAGTATGTAAAGCAAAATCATCTGAAATATATGAAGAAATCTTATACTAAATCTGTATAAAATATAATAATTGAAAAATTACAAGTTATTCATTATAATTTCATAATTTCATCTGTAATTTTTGTATAATTTCGAAAAATATTGAAAATTTTCCGATTACACGAACTCGTCAAGCGCCTTAACTTAAGGCACATTTTCAAAGGTTAGTTCGAAGATGTGCTTGAACTTGTTCGGAAAATTCTATTGATTATTATGATTATTAAATAGAGTTGCAGCAATTTACTAGTTTTTTAAGACAATCTTATTCGTAGTTAAGTAAGAGATTAAAAGAAATTGTATGACATATATGTGTATAAATACGTTTTGTACATTTAATAATTAACCTAGAATTTTTTAATTTATGATCATTAAAAGTTATGAACGTATGTTCATTTTTTTAAGTACTTTAGATACCTGTTATTTACTTGCAAAAAACGTCATAATGAAAAGGAGCATACGACAAGTGTCCCAAGCAAGGAAAATAACTATTTCTTCAAGTGATTCTGAGAATGAACCTGCAGATGTTTCAAATGATGAAAATTATGTTCCCACGAAAGCACCTCAGAAAAAGAGGAAAACAACTACAATTAGTAGCAAGAGAACCCTTTCATTAAATGAAAATAGTAAACAAATAGCAACAAAACTTGGAAGAAAAAAAATAAAAACAGAACTTATAGATAACGCAAATGAATCAGTAGATTTGGATAAAAAGACACAAAATAAAAATGCAAAGATGAAAAAAGAAGAAATACAAAATTCTGACGCAGGAAATATTAAACAAATATTAAAAGATATATCTTTAAAATCTACAGAATTGAAAGAATGGACTGTCGAAGATTATGTTAGCGAAGCGAACAATATTGAAAAACATATAGCAGAAAATGTTATAAAGCTTTTTGGTAATGACAATACAATCCCATTTATTGCAAGATATAGAAGGGATATGACTGGTGGCATGGAGCCGGATAAGCTAAGAGCATTGAAAGAAAGTCTCGATCATGCTAAAGTTATAAAACAACGTGCTAATACTATATTGAAGTCTATCGACAAATTAGGACAGTGGTCTCCTGCTATACATTCTGCTATTGTATCTGTCAAATCTTTAGACGATTTAGAACATATATATTCTTTTTTTAAGCCAGCATCTAAGCGAACTTTAGCAGAAAGAGCAAAAGAGCTAGGTTTGGGATCTGTAAGTGATTTTGTGTTACAGGGTCAGGCACTACCTCCATTATCTTCTTTTATCGATTCCACTAAAGACGGATTAAAAACCGAGCAACAGATTATAGATGGAATTGTACATATTATAGCAGATATTATAAATAAGAATAAAACTGTATTTGATAAAGTCAAAGAGCTTCAAAGCGAATCTGCGATAAAAATCCAGATTACAGAATGTAAAACCAATAGTAAATCTGCAGATAGTAAAGAAAAGGATGCTCATAGAAAGTATGAAACATATTATGACTTTAATGCAAACACAAAATACATTAAACCTCATCAGATATTGGCTATTAATCGTGGGGAAGCGCAAAAGTTTCTTAATGTAAAAATGATCATTCCTGACTTTTTCGAAAAGGGATTTAAAGCACACTGTTATAAACAATATAATGCAGCTGTCACGGCATCTAAATTACATTCTAAATTATTAAACGACAGCATTAACTATGCTTATACAAAGCTGATAAAACCCTTAGTAGTACGTAGAGCGAGAAGCGAAATGAAACAAAAAGCAGAGACAGCGTCTATAGAAGTTTTCGTAACTAACGTTAAACAGTTGCTTCTTACTCCACCTGTACGAGGAAAGGTCATACTTGCTATAGATCCAGGATTTTCGCACGGTTGTAAATTAGCGGCGATCTCTGAGCAGGGTGATGTACTTGAAACAGATGTAATTTATCCACACACAAAGGGAAAAGAATCTTATAATAAATCAGCCGATGTTTTGGTAGCTTTAGTGACGAAATATAAGGCTACAATTTTAGCATTGGGCAATGCTACAGCTTGCAGAGAAACTGAAATGTTTCTAAACAAATTAATTAAGTCAAATGCATTCGGATCGATCGAGGTTTCGTACACGATAGTTGACGAAGCCGGAGCATCGATTTACAGCTGTAGTCCCGAAGCAAAATCCGAGTTTCCGGATCTCGACACGAATTTAATCTCTGCTATTTCTATAGCGAGACGTCTACAAGATCCACTCGCTGAATTAGTAAAAGTAGAACCTAAACATTTAGGTGTGGGAATGTATCAGCATGACCTACCAGAGAAGCAATTGCTAGCGGCATTAAATGAGGTGAATATAAAATTCAATAGCTTTAGGATTCAAGATAAAGTAATTAATTGACAAATTCAATAACAACTATAAAAATGATTACAGGTTGTTTCAGAGGTTGTGAGCTTCGTGGGCGTGGATGTGAACACTGCATCTCAGTGTCTTTTAAGAAGAGTTGCAGGTTTGAATGCATCCAGGGCAAATAACATTATAGAATGGAGATCCGAATTTGGACCGTTTAAAAATAGGCAACAATTACTGGATGTGAAAGGAATTGGGAACAAGGTGTTCGAACAATGTGCTGGCTTCATTAGGATATTGCCAGAGACTTCGATGAATGATAATTCTGAGAAACGCAAGCCTGCTAAGAAGTCTAAGCAGACATATAACTTGTTAGATCAATCTTGGATCCATCCTGAATCGTACAAAATAGCCGAACGTTTCTTGAAATATTGTAATTGTAACTTGGAGAATTTCGGAACTACGGAGTTCATCGAAAAAGTAAAATCGTGTGCTGACGAAGGGTTCGCTAGTTTGGCTCAGAAGCTCGATACTAACGAGGCGACTATGGAGGTGATAGTCAAAGGCTTATCTATGAAGAAGGACGAGGATATACGATTAAAGACTCGTACTCCTCTTTTTCGAAAGAGTTTGCTCGGTATTAATGATTTGAGCACGGGGATATCAGTAACGGGTGCGATTCGTAACATTACACACTTTGGAGCGTTTGTGGATATAGGAGCGGGTAGAGACGGGCTTATACCAACGAAATGGTTAAAGAATTCGGTAGTTTCGATAGGTCAGCGTGTAGAGGTGAAAGTACTTTCAGTAGATGTTGACCGCGGAAGAATTGGCTTAGAATTAATTAACGTATTATAATATTTAATTTATTATAAATATAAGAATAAATTCTAATTTTTTACACAAGAGTCTTTATTTTTCCCAAATGATAAAACGTGTCACGCGATGATTTTTTGTTGGACTAGGCACAGAGAATAAAATATATCCGGTGTACATCTGTAATTCACCCTTTTTTCTCTCGTAAAGTAAAAACTGTTGAGAACTCTATGAATAAACATAAACGCGGAATACACGTGGAATAGCATTTGCATATTTCACGCACCACTTATTCCGGGTTAATGTCGGATAATAAATTGTCCCTTAATTTTGGTAGATAGAACGGTCTGTGCTTTTATACAATACTTAACTTACCACTATGCTTTAAACTGATATTTTATTTATAATACTCTAAATAGGTAACGCGATTGATTGTAACGACCCAGGGAATCTTAAGTGCGGCGATACTTCACGAGATATGTAGCTGGAATCGAGCTACAAATTTCGAATACAGAGAAGAAACAGAATCTTATTCCGTGAGTTGAGAAGTGGCAGAAACGAATTCTGAACACGTCCCGAGGCGTCTCTCCCTAAGGAAGGCAGTTCGAGGTTGCGCGATGGTCAGATGTTACTCCGCATCGGATGCTGCAGCGAAAAGTCACAGACGCGCTCTCAGATGTGCAATCCTTTGATGTCAATCGGCTAAATTATTTTCCTTCCATTTTACGTCTATCTTTTCACTTGAGAAGATAGAAATTGATCACAAAATTATCCACAGAATTCTTTGTTATCTTATTTTATAATTTCATATTTATTCATCAATTCTATCACGTTTAATCGATCGTACGATTAATTCTTCACGCTGCTCGCGGACGTAGTTAAAATACAACACGAACATTCGAGCATACAACTTAACGAGACGCAATTTTACATTGTCTCGCGTCACATTCCTTACGTACCAGACGCAACGCGCTAACACGATCATCCCCTTTCTTCGTCCCATTTCATCCTCTCCATTTCACTCTCCTCGCTCTTCGTATGCATGTTGCGTACTATCTATATACACGTTACTACTCGATACATATAATTTTCAGGTAACAACACCGCTCCAGACAAGTGCAAGAGGATTTGAAACGAACGAAACCTAAAAATCTCTGATCCTGTCACACACACACACACACACACACACACAAAAAAAGAAGAAAAAAAGAAAGAAAGAAGACAATGAAAATGCGCGTTAAATTAAAAGTAACTGCCATTGTCTAAATCATTGTAAAAATTCCAGCAAGTTTCTTACCGTTATCGTTACCGTGAATAAACGCAAATATTATCCACGATTTTTACAAGAATCTAGCCGCGTTAGTTCCAATTACAACTAATCCCTTTATTCTTTTTCCAGGCGATGAGAGCTCTGTTCTTCTCTGCTGCTCCTCGTTTCTCTCTCCCTTCCTCTTCTTCCTTTCTCGTAGACGATTTTTCGCCTGGAACATCCTGGGGCTCGTGTATCAGCGATGGAATCTGAAACACTTGGAACATCGTTTCGAATCTGCAGGTGCGACGAAAAATTCGAATCACTACGAACATGATTGCAACTCTCGAAAGTTTCGATAAGTAGCGCAAGTCTTGATAAGCTCGAAAGTCTTGAAAGTTTCGACAGATTTTGATAGCTTGGTAAGCTTTCAATATTTTAACAGGCATTTTTAATTGATGTACTTTCTTCCGAGCGGTGCATCGAGCATAAAGCGTTATGAGAGCCATAGCTTTCGATTTATCACAAACACGTTTATATTCATCGATATTCACGACAGTATTCGTCGATAACAGGACTTTTTATGTTGTTTCGTAACGATTGAAACAAAACGAGTAGATCAACCAACAAATTTCGAATAGCTGGAAACGCTATAAAATGGAAAACGTACAACGATTAATCGTAATTAATGTAACATTTTACAAAAACGAAATAACGTTGCCCATAGGCAAAGCATACGAACTTTGTGCGACAGTCTACGTGTTATAATTATTAGCTTTAATAATAATAATAAAGCTTGCCATTGCTAATAATAAATAATACACAAGTAAACGTGTGTAATTTAGAAGCAAACAAACGTGGAATATCTACGTGTCAAAAGAAATTACAATTAACCCAGCCTTTGCTGTTCAAGAAGACGTTAGAACTCTTCAGTTGTGCGCTGGATTTTCATACTCTTCTCTACAAGATCGAGAACGAAACTCACATTTTGTACATGTTCATCGTGAGGATCGCGCGGTAATAACGTGGATCGTCGAAATTAACAGAATACGCAGCACGAGACTTCGGCGTGGTCCTCGGCTGCAGCATTAAACGTTTCACGGTCATTTGATCTTGCCAACGATCCTTACGCTTCTTCGCGATACACCATCGTATCCAGATTGCGTTTCCGCGTTGATTCCGCCGCGATGACGCGTCTAGAGTCGCGGAAGGTTGCGAGCTTTTAATTTGTCGATAACACGGCGAGGTTCCAGAGAGAAAGCGGAGGCGTAAGAAAACACGGAACAGCTCGTCGGAACGAAGCGGGGATTCCCCTGTGTGTACGCAGAACAATGGCGAAAAAGCTAAAAAAACCGTAGCGCGGATACGCCTACAGTCGGAGACAAAAATAAATGGTCAGATGGTGGGAGTAAGTATCGACGAAGTTTGGTCAAACTGGTTTCAGTGTCGTGTGTACTTAATTTATTTATTTTTTATTTATTTGTATGGTAGAAGAAACCCGTACAAAACTGTACAACGTACTTGTACGTTGGATCATCCCGTAAGTAACGCGATCTTCTTCTAAGAGGTCGGTTTAGGACGGCGGGAGTCGTCGCTATCGGAGTTTTAGAAAACCGAAGGGAAAAGTTTCGGAGGCTGGGCCGACGAATTACAAAAAGTACGAGAAAATTCATCACCTTTGGATCGTCGACAGGTAACTTTTTACTTTCGTCTGATATGCGGAAACCAACGACTGTCCGTTTACTGAATTTACTTATGGAATGACCTGATAATTAATTGTTCGGTAATTGTCTTCTTCCGTCATATTCGAGCGTTCGCCGACAGAGTTTCGTCATCGATTTGTTGTCACGTAAAATGGGAATCGCTTCGATACGAAAACGAATTGCTCGCTACTTTCGGGAAAAAATAGAAGGACAAGTAACCTTCGAACTTAGGATGACAAACAACAGCCGAAAACAGGAAAAGTTGGCGAAGAAAAAGACTAAATCAAACGGTAAATCTGCGTATATCGTCGGGAGGAATATGGTGCGGGTTTCTTTGCAAAGAAGATTGGTTACAGTGTACGTACACGGTGTAATAGATGGGCATACGGAGACCGTATCGGCTAGGGAATGGAAGAACCTAATCATTCTCGATATTATCGTTGTTAGTTTAGATTAGGGGTAATATCGTACGGGGGTCTTATCCAGCCCATTGGGCAAAATCGGAAGAAACTAGAGGTTTCGTTTTATCATTATCTCAATCAGTTGGCTGTTGCGACCTCTTTGAAAAGCGTGCAGCTAAAATGTGTCGCAGAGGACAAATATATATATATATATATCTTAGTTCTCATTGGAATTGCAATTTAAATAGCAAATTCTAGCTACTTTTTACGCGTGACGAGTATACTCGTGAGAAACAGCCAACTTATAAAATAAATAAAATACATCTTCAAAATTGTCTTTCTCTCGTTCTTTCCTCTTGTTCGTTACGAAGATATCCAATAGAATTACAGTTCGCTTCGCATAATTTCCCTTGCTAATTGCCCTGTTACCAAAGTATAATTGTCGGACAAAGCAATCGGACAAAGCTTAAATAGCGATAAGTAAACGTAGCTGAAACGGTCGTATAGAATTTGTAAGGAGCTACGTGTAAAACCGGAAGCCCCGCGAAGCTCTAATAAATACATTCGCAATAATTCGCATAAATAAATTCGCGAAGTTGAGCGTACGGTTCAATACAGGATTTTCCTCTGCGAGAATTAACATTTAGTAAACGGTGGAAACGAATATATTTTCATTTTTGACACAGGCGAAACAGCGTTCGGCGAAGCTTCGTTTGTAGCCGGTTCCCGTTAACTTGTCCAGGATATTTTCGTTGCCGACTGTACGTACGCTTGGACGAGAAGACACGACAGAACGTAGTCGTGGATGGAAGTAACGAGACGCGTAGCTCAGCTGCGAGAACGTAACACGCTTTGGCGAACTAGGTTTTACTTCGTTATTGTATATTCGCGGACCTTGTTCCAAAGCTACGCTGCCACGCTTTTGTGCCGCGAATTCTCCCAAAAGCTTATCCTGTTTTCGTCTTCTGTCCGCCGCCTCCGCAATTGCGAATAAATTTCGCGCGAGTGCCGTGTATCTGATGGATGGATAGCAAGTGGGTGGCGAGTATTCGGCGTCGACTTTACCAACGATTTTACTACTTTGTGACGAGTTCCAGATACGTTTCTCCGCATTTCGATCGTGTTTCTTAAAGGGGTGTCCCGAATTAGAATGTTCTAAAACAGCGTTTTTTTGTGATTATTTTTAGAAGGGAAAGAAAGAAACGAAGTTATTGAATTTTGAGGTATGGTTTTATATATATTTAATACAATACAAACAAATTTTTTTTCAAGTAAAAAATAAAAATTATAAGTAGTATTCAATCGGCGGGAAAGATCTCGTAATTCTTGACTGAAACAAAAAACCAAAAAAGGATTAAATTATTTTTCTTCTGGGTGAACTAAACAAAGGCAGAGAAAGTTCATTTAAATAATTGTTATAGCGCCTTAAAGTTTATTTCTTTTTCAAAGGAACATTTTCTTTTAAACCCTCCAAATTGTTTAATTTCACATTTTTTTCTGCCGTTGTTTAGTTCACCCAGAAGAAAAATATATAATAATCTGATCCTTTTTTGGATTTTTGTTTCAGTCGAGAATTACGAGGTGGATCTTTACCGCCGATTGAATTTACTTTAAAAATCATTTGTTTGTATTCGTTAAATATATATAAAACCATATCTCAAAATTCGATAATTTCATTTCTTTCTTTCCCTTCTAAAAAAAAAAAATCACAAAGAAACGCTGTTTTAGAAGATTCTAATTCAAGACACCCCCTTAACCCTTTCCAGTTCGTAGTGAGAAACGATACGTTGAGACAGGTGGATCGCACCTTTGAATGATTGAATAATTAGAGACGATAGTGGATAATAGAAATTTCAGAGATGTGTTCTTCTTATATTACTTGGACTGCTGGCTTAGCTAGCTCGATTATTGAACTGCACTACACGCAGCACGAGCAACGTGAAACGCGTTGCTTGAGGGAAAAGAATGTCGAGAGTAGAACGCGTTTACATGCAGTGGCGAAGCGAAGGAAGGACGTGGCACAGGGTAGCGAATAATGAAAACGGAGAAAGATTAGGCAGCGAAGACGCTCTGCGAAGAAGCTTCAGAAGCTTACGCTCGCAGTAATTTTGTTTCAAATACAGGCTGTCGCTCGAAAGAAATAAAAGATAAAATCGCGAGAGCGAAACCGCTAATTCTCGACGCGTTAACGATACGACGTTGCGCGAACATTGCGAAACTCGAAGAATCGGAAATACGTGGCTCGATAAAGGTCGCGAGAGTCTGAAATCCGACCGACTATATTCCGGCTGAGACTGGAATTTCAACGCGGCAGATTTCACCTCTCTGCGAATATTCTACGGAAGTAAGAAAGATACAGGTAGAATGGAAGAGCGGTGCTTTTCGTTCGCGATTTTTTAAAAAAATATCTTCGCGTTCTCTTTTGTCCGTCTTCGTGGTTTCTTTCTTTGGAGCAAGAAATACCCGTGAGATGCTACTCTGCTCTTGACGTTGCGAGTGATCCATTACGCGTGATCCATTACTCGTGAAAGAATCTCGTGCGTAGATTCCCTTTTGGGAAGAATCGATCGATTCTGGATGACGAACATAACGAATACGTAACGCGTGTAACGAAGAGTAAAAGGCACGTCGCTGCGAGAAAATCGGAGCAGGTGGTCCGTGACGCGCGGAATCGTCACGACGTAATTAATCATCGTCGTACCTCTTTAGGAATCGATCGCGCGATCTCTTTATCCCTTTCGTCTGGCGCTCCAATTTTTAGACCGTTTAAACGCCTGTATCGTATCTGTGGCGAACAAAAGCCAGAAGCCAAGGCTTCCGACCAAGCAACGGAATGATCCTGGATATTAAGAAGAACCACGGAGCTTCGCCGAAGCGTAGGTGAAAAGAAAACAAGGGATACCAGGGTTTCGTGAGCTGCAGCAGGGGCCACAATGGCGTAACGACAAAATATAGGCTGATATTGCGAAGCGGTGAGCGTGTAGGTTGCAGCCCCCCGGGTGAAAAGTAGTTTCAGAGCGTCTAGTCTGGTCTAACAATGGCGCGTATGAAAAGGGAAGAAAAGGCGGAACGCATGAAAAGCGTACCGGAAAATAAAGAGAAGATAGAGAGCGAAGGCAAAAGAGGCAGCCAGGCTGGTGAATTCAATGCCAAGGTTTCGAGCCTTCGGTTAAATCGATATTCGATATTTTCCGTTCACGAGCTGATACGGTTCGCGTTGCAGCGATATTATCGCGTTTCACGTGTCTCTTCCTTTTGCCCTATTTCATTTCCTCGCCTTCTTATTTAAATTGGTATTTAACGAGTCTGTATTACGCACGACGATGATCGTTTAAACACGCGGAGAGTAGCATTTCTACAGATTTATCGCGATCCTAGAAGATGGTGTTTTTAACAACGAAATTAACCCTTTTGTAAGAAATCACATCGTTCTGATCCTTATACTCGTTACTTGTTTCTCTTTGTTCTTTCTCCATTACACAACTTAAGAGAACCGTATCCTCGTGCAACTATTCCGTAGAACAAAGTGTCGCGTTGTTTAAGCTTGTCTTCGTGGAATATGTCAACGTTCGTGTACCTTGAGAATTTATTCGTTTCTCGCTAAGTATTTGTCCAGATCGACGTAATTTAGCAGAGGCGTTAACTCTATAACTATACACGCGCACGGAATCCTACGAAGTTTCGCGTGTACCTGCAAAAACCGACTTTCATTCCGCTACCCCCATTTCATCCGCCTCTTTAAACATTTTCTTCTCTCGAGCTAAATATTCGTAAAAATCGTCGATCTAAATACAAACATCCGCTAACTTTTCTTGCTATCTGCCAATGGAACGAGGAGCTTGCGTCGCCAAGACCTTTCTACGAGTACACCTTTCGATCGTTGCCGCCAGCTACGAGAATGAAAAAGCTTCGCGCGGCATTCTTCTTCTTGCCTATCGAGCCGAAAATAAATAGCAAGTCGAATATCCTTACTTTATCGAGCGTTCGACGACACAGGGCCGGTCCGGTTACGCCGGTATCGAAAGCGCCGCCGAAGATTACAATAATTTTCCCGACCGATTCGAACGTTGGACGCGTGTAGAGCAAGGGGGATGGTCACGTAGCAACGATTTCCTGCTTATCGCGCGTGCTCCCTACTTTTCTAGATCGTTTCACTTTTGGCCTGTAAGCGAGCTTTCTATTTTCCATCGAGAATACGCTCGACTGTACGGTATTGTGTGTCGCATCGAATATACGTCGCGGCCTGTTCCGCCCACTGACGTCGTCCGATTTATCCGATTGCTCCAAGGAAATCAATCGCAACCCTCTCTCTTGCGAATGTCGCCACTCCTCTATATCCTGGTCATTTTCAAAGAATTCCAGACGAGCTTGAATCTTTTAACGACGAATGCACACTAGCAGATGCGAGTGTACTATTATTAGGTTTTCAACGACCGACCGATAGATAGATATTTTACGCTTCTACGTTCCAGTTTACGCTGTCTCGATCTATCGACTAATGGATTTTAGGTCTTGATCAGGCTAATCGCATTGCGAAAATGCGTTTGAACAATTTCAGGAGATCGATAAAGTAGGAAGTTACAGGTGTAGAGAGTGTTGCGGAATGTACAGGCGGCCGTAAGGCGATTACTTATGCAAAGATAAGAAGAAAACATAGAATGAAGCGATTTCACTCGGGACACAGTCTCCGAGGAAATCGGATTTGAAAATTTATCAACTATACTCGAACATGACCGATTCCACACCGGGCAAGAGCGACTAATCGGCAAGAGATCGTTCTACGGGCGAGGATAAGTGGAAAATGTATTTTTGTTTGCTTGGTTTGCGAGAGAATTCAATTTGAAAACGAAGCCTTAAATTTCTTATGTTTCACTCGTTTTCACATGCACGATTATTTCCTGCCGATCGCTTACCCATACCTGGCTGATAATTATCCAACTTCAAGCTCGGTTCCTGTACATCTCTTTCTTACTCTTTCATCGGATTATTATCGCGCACACCTTATGCTCGTTCGTACGTGCATTATTCGGCCGCGCCCTGTACACGCTACGATTTCATTGGCGAACGAGGAGATTGATCGCGCAATTGCAGACAATATCGTCCCTTCTTATACGAAGCATCGAATACAGAGACAGTGTAATTCTTGCGCGATTCTTCGTTTTCAATCTCTCGGATCGTCGCGTATCGCGATGAATCTAAATTGTATACGACGATCTCGTTCAACCTAACGGTATCGTAATACAGACACACACGCACGTAGATGCACAGACAGTTTGCATTCACACTTAGAAACAGGTCGATAGAGATCACTTACCATAGAGAATAATTGCGAAGCAAAGGCGAAGAAAGATGCGCAAACATTCGGATACGGCGATTTAATACGGCAGTTGCGAGCTTTCGCAGGAAATGAATTGATATCCGTCAGCGGAATGGAATCCTCGCTGCCTATGGCGAGACATCATCCGTTCTGCGTTCGACGATCGTTACCAACGTAGGTAGCGGCAAGCCTGGTTTTCCCCTTCGACGTGAAAAGGGATGGTCGGAGGGTGTCGCGTCATCCGTGCTTCGGCGTTCGCGGTGCACCACGATAATTGGATCACCGAGCCTCCTATGAGTCCTCCTACGAGCGACTGAAATTAAGTAACCTGCGGAGCACGATATAGTGATATAACAGAGAGCGGTGCGGTATAAAAGACAGTTAGTTAGGTAATGGAACGCGGGATCAGTTATTTTTCATACAGTCGACGCCATCACGAAGATAAGCTTTTTGGCCGAAAACGCGGTACGTTCGAATAAGACAGTGGCGGCATTCGACGACGGAACTTTCCGATGGCTTCGCGACGCAAAGCGCTATACCTCCAAAGCGTAAGGCCCGCGTGTCTACCGTAGCATCGATATCCTTACGGTTCTCTCGTCGAATATTTAACGTCTAACAAACGCGCGCGTAGATATTTATATAAAGCTCGAAAGTGCAAGAAATGTATTTTTAAACTCTGTAGTACGGAGAGGAATAGAGATAAACTGTACGCGATACAATTAACTGAACTCAGGGGATGTCGAGGGGCAACGAAGAAAAGAAACCGTTTGGTTTTTGAACAAAAGATTCATTCGCGAAGTGCGAAGGATCTAGCGTAACAGCGAAGCAAACACATTCGAGAAGCGTAATTGTTGACTGTTGATTGTTAAATAAACCCTTTTTTGTTGAACATCAAGAGTATTTCTTGGGCACTTACGTCCAACCTCAAGACGATATTATTGGCTTGGCAACCAAGTGATTGCGGATTTTGTCATTATCACCTAGTGACAAAATGCGCAATCGCTTGGTTGCCAAGCCAATAATATCTATGGATCCCATCAGGGTGAAGAAGAGACGCGAGGTCCATCTGGGTAGCTGATCGTACACACCTAGAAACAATGAAAAATGTCGACATAAATGTAAATGGGAAGAAGGACGTGCAAGAGACCGGTGCCAGCACCGGAAATACGATTTTCCATCGCGCCATGCCTTTCGGATCGAACTGATTACGACGTGTATTTCATCGATGGTTTCGAGGGGATCGCGGAGCTGTTGGATTTTTACAGACGACCGGGGAATTTGTATATTTCGATGCTATTCCCGTGGCGACGAACAAAAAGAGTCTTGATGTTTAATATAAAATTCGAAGGAAAAATTGTGTTGTATAATACCGGTCGATTTATCGACCTAACTCGTCTTGGTGTATTCGTCTACTTGAAACCTACTGTGCTTTCGATAAGCAAGAAGACTTTCACCGTTTAATACAAAATTGGAAGGAAGAATCGCGTAGCACGACACGTTGATCGTACGACGCTCGAATTTCTATACTTCGATGCTGCTCTTGTTTCAACGAACAAAAACACTTTCGAAGTTTTCTACAAAACTCACGTATACCGATAATAATAGTTCTGTCATACTACGTCCAAGCTCGAGATATTTTTTAACGTTACGAAAAATACGATTATGACCGGAAGAACGTAGCACGAGTTTGACGAACATAATATCGTCTTACTAGCACATCGAATTAAATCTGTAGCGGCACATGGCATTGCATTTCCATAAAACCAACGACGAGTCACAATAGTCTTGGTATATTATACTACCATCAAAGTTACCGTGTCGTACTCGGAATTATTATAGCTTTGGCCATTACCGCGGGCAGGACCAAATTACCGAGCTGTTGAACGAAACGGCCTCCATATTTACAAACGACGAGGGGAGAATATTTCACCGGTTGATATAAATATTATATCTTGTTAGAAGGTCGTTGGTCGAGGGCCGCATCGGAAGGCCTTAAGCCGTCGAAATGGCAAGGCGGTAAAGAAAGCACGGGGCGGAAAAAGCTTCTTCGGTAGAAGAGGCGCTTTGTGCTGGCGAAAGGTTGCGCGTCCGCTAAAGCCGCTCGGCCGACCGGTGGAAAGCAATTTGTACCACGCTTAAGTTCCACGTATTATTTACAGATCACTCGTATACGTATTATTCGACGGTGATATACGATTACGGTGTGACTCGAGGCGATAAAAATTGAATCTCGGTCGGCGAACCGTTCCAGAAGAACGGAACGAGGTTGTAAGAAATTGTGGCTGATTTATACCGTTCTATAATGTTCTATGTTATCGTAGATTTACGTTGTTTTGCAGCCACATTTAACGCTCGTCTCCCGATATAGCGATGTCTCAGATTTTCTAGCATCTCGTGGTCCTCGGTCCGTGTAACGTTGTCTATCAACAACGTTAGAACGCAGGTCTGTAACGTCGGTGCGAACAATGTTTTATAAATTATTCTTCCACTATAGTTCTATCTGAGCGCGCAACCAGTGGAAGCGCTTGTACCAGATTTAATTTGTAACTTATTTCGTTATTATCATTTGAAATAAAAATTCGAAAGGTGTTTTATATTTATATGAAGCTCCAGAGTGCAAGAGATGTATTTTTAAACTCTGTATTACGGAGAGGAATAGAGATAAACTGTACGCGATACAATTAACTGAATTCAGGATTATGTATTACGCGTACGAACGAACAATCGCAATTTTACAGCGAAATTCAACGTTTATTTAAAAAACAAATACAAGTTTTTCTTCTTGCTTTTTATAAGAGAATCACGGAAGAATATCGCGTGTCTTTACGATTGAACAAGATCCGATCGTCAGGCTACTGATTAAGAAGGACGTTCTGTGAAATTGCTGCGCGATAACGCTAAGCCTCGAACTGCTGCTACGACAGAGTACATCGTAACGAGTTTTGCGACAGCCAGCTTATTCACTGGATATTACTCCTTCCGATTACTACCTGTTTCGATCGATGCAACACGCCTTATCCGATGAACCCTCTTCCAATTAGCGGAGAAGATACTCGACGATCGGATCTTGTCTAAAGACTACACGCGGTCTAGACGGTACAGTGGTAGAATTTTTTCGTAATAAAATTCGCCGTTGATTCGACGATGGATGGCTTAAAGTTACAATAGAGAACAACGGCGAATATTTCGATCGAACAACTTGCCGCGCTCTTCTTTAAACAGACTACCAGCTTCGTTAAAAGATTTCGATTATTTGTTTCTACGCCTAATATTTCGTCATTTATTGGCAACTAAGTGATCGCGGGGTTTGTCGATATCGCCTAATGACAAAATCCGCAATCATTTAGTTGCCAACCCAATACATTAGCCTTACACCACTTTTCAATTATCGCCGCGTCTTATATTCTACTTACGAAGGGAGGAAACGATATTCCGCGACTACTACCTGGAAGACTCTCCGATTGAATCAATTTCCTTCCTCTATTTTCATCTTCTCTATATTCATCGGTTACACCGTGCGCCACTTTCCTTCCGCTTTTTCCTCGTCGAGAAAATAAACCGTGTTTCCCGATTACCAGTTTCGACATTCCTCCTTCGAAGTCCGATTTACCCATCTAATTGTTCCGCTTCACCTTTTCCCGCATTCACCGGATCCAATTGACTCCGTCGTCGTCGTCGTCGTCGTTGTTCCCGAGATTCGTCCGATCGATCGATGTCCCGAATGCCGGTACCGATCGAATATGCATCAGATCCTGCGGGATTCACCCGGAATCTTTTTACGCGGCTGCCAAACCATGCTACACGTTCTAAGAACGAATTGCACGGAAGTAGAACGATTTAACGAATACAACTGACGTTTCTTCTTGCCTGCTGGCTTGAGTTATTATTCTCTCTGCGGATTTACATTCTCCTCCTCCCCTCGTGTCCCTGGCAATTTCGTTATACGAAAAGAAAAAGGGTTGAACGCTTAATCGTAACCTCGACGTCGACGTCAAAAGACGGCGTAAAGACGACTGTTGAAAGGGCTGGTTCGCGGTATTTGTTGAAACTTCAATGTTTTCAATTTGCGTAAAGGAGAGAAGCGGAATTTTCTAGAGTAGAATAAATGAAATTCTTTCGGAGTGAGACGAATTAAAGGTTTAAGTGATATACCTAATTTCGTTAAGTGGAAGGGAAATGGGTAGGGTCTTTTAGTCGGCAACTTTTTCTCTTCCAAATCCAACGTAAATGGAGAATTTACGTTCCTCTCATATCTCTGCGACTTCGTTGTACGAAGGAAAAGAAAGTCGAACGTTTAAAGCTTACTCGACGTCGAAAGATGACGCAACGAACGTTTCAAAAGGATTTGTCGTTGGTATTCGTTAAAATTTCATAAAGCAAATTCTTTCGCAGCGGGATGGACGAGAGGCTCGCTTTTATTCGATCATCGTTTAATTTGTTTAATTCACTTATTAATAAGCGATCCCTTTTACAAGTAGGTTCTACGCGATAAAAGGGAGATAAGCGTCCGAGTCGCTGCGAGACAACGAAACAAACACCTGGACATATACAGGGTGTATTAAAGCTACGCTCGAGTCAGCTAAGGCTTCGTACAGTTTCTTTCCGAGATCGTTGGTCGAGCTTGACTTTGTTGCACGAAGCGTCGCCTAACTCGCAACCGATACGGCGTTTACGTGGGTAAATCTGGAGAGGAAGGACGGACGCTAGAATAAGAAGAAAGAACCGGAGAATGGTGCGTGTGGAAGGCTTCGATAAGGCTAAGGAACTGCGGACAGTCGATAAATCCATTTAAGATTTTAAATAGAAGAATAGTCTCGGTAGCCAATCGCCTGGCAGCAAGTGCATAGAATTTATAATACGATTTCACGAAGCGAAGGAAAAGAAGCGAAACCTTTTTTCTTTCGTCGGCTAAAAGCGTCTCTTTTATAAATAAAAACAATTAATCCATCGAAGATATTGTCTGCCGAGCCGATCGTCGTACAACGTAACAAATTCGAAAGTTGCCGAATGTAGCTATTTCGGTGACTGCAAGCTCACGAGGGACTTTTGGCACGGTCGAGGGGATGCAAAGGTGGTCGACACACTGAAGTAGAGATGCCGTGCTTTCCTACATATTCATGCCAACCGTTTCGAATAGAATATCTACGCGCAATGCATAATATTCGTAGCGAAGTATGAACATTGGACGCGAACCAACATCGACTGTTGTATCTTGTTCTCCTTCCAACCCTTTTGCTCTCTCAAATATGTACGGCAGAAACCAAGCCGCTTTGCCTTTCGGCCCTAGCCCGTTTTGTTAGCCTCTGCCATGTCCCTCGATGTTACACGCCAGCCCTGAAATATTAAATCCCCTTTCCGCTTCGTCATCTTCGAAATCGTCGTTTCGCCGAACGATCGTTAACGCTATATTACTCGTTGGTTAATCACAGTTCGACGGATACGAAGTTACCGTTGGTTTCGTTCGGCGATTCCAGCCAACGTAGACGTATCGTATGGTTCATTCCCATTGAGTGGCCGAACGCTAGGCGATGTTAGACAGAAAGTTGAGAAATATTTAATGAAAGGAATATTTAATTTCACCGTTCGAGCGATCGCTCTGCGTCTTCACGACGAACGCGACCAAACGTTCGAAGAATCGAACAAGGAGCATCTTTGGCGCATCGTTTTGAACATTGTCGGAGCTCTGTTGCGACATTCTTGGAGAATTTTTTATTTTAGCTTTTTTAGAGTATCGAATGTTCGATTTCTGATTGATTCCGACGAGTGTTCGTTTAACTAACTTTTAGTGGTAACATTAATCCGCCAAGGGCGAACGTTGCCATAACGCGCAACATTTCGTTCGCAATTTTCGATCATTTCGCGTTATCACCGGGGGTCTGTTGTTTCAAACTGTGACGACGAAAAGGAAAGATAATCGCCTGCGTGTTCCATGGTCGCTGTTTCTGCCGGCTAAATTTTACGATTGCATAAAATTTAAAGGGATAACGACAAGAAACGGCAAGATAGCCGAGGTAGAAATTTCACGCGAGCTGGAAACGAAACGCGCCCCGTTAAAAACTCTTGCGCAACGGGTGCAGCCGACTGCACCGCCGGCATTTTTAATTGAAAAAATTAATAACAGCCGGGGGCGGTACGGAGACCGTGGCCTCGACGCGGAAGCCTCGCCCTTCCCGTTGCAAAATTTCGCTTCTTGGGAACGGAAGCGCGTTTAACGAGACAGCAAACTGTCATTAATCAAAATTACGATTTTTTGCGATCCTGAAACTTTTCTCGCCAACGGCAAATACGGAGCGAACCTCGCTGGTAGATGCGAAAAGAGTCCTAGAACGAGCGCTACAAAAAAGTCTTAGGAGTCCGTAGAATACGCGAGAAGTATTTATATTTTTATTATCTATATTTTTCTCTTATCTTTCTTATAAATGGAATTTACTATATTTCTATTCTATCATGCTCCATGGTACGTGGAATATCCAAGTGGAAGAGAAACATCGTGATCCCGCAGGAAAAGCGATAAAGATTGTTATTACAATAACGATTACTTCGCCTAAAACTATTGTAGTATCGTGGACGAGGGGGCTGGGGAGTGTCGTGCGAATTATAAAGAAGAGCGTGTACGTGGTGAGGCTAAGACGAAAGATACGAGGCTAAGACAAAAGACAAGGGGTTGCTAGGGGACGATAAACGAATTAACAGCAGTACGAGTTGAGAAACCAAAGAGCGTGGATTGCGTTGTCAAGATAGTGTTGTTAGCGTTGTTGAGGGAGAGTTGAATCTCTGTTGACCAGAGTTGTTAATTAATTATCTAGTTGTTTTAATTATAATACGTTGCTTGGTTTAGTTCGTGTTAAATAACCATTGTTTTCTGTTTAACTAACATCTGTTTAATTTATGTATTATTAATAAATAATACTTTACGATACTACACTATTTACCAATTGCATCGCATCCTCGTGCAAAGTAGCACCGATAAGATGGATATCGGAACGTTCTTGTCATTTTTCAATGTATGCCGGGCAAATTCTCTGTTCAACATCGTCGATGGCCCTCTGCAGGATCATCGAGTTCCACGGGCCATTATGCCCGTCGGGATTGACAAAGTTAGCCGCGAGGTTGAGATACGACCGAAAAATTAACGTTCCATGGCGACTCCATCGGCGGTGTCTTGCAAGGTATGCCGCGAGCGTGCGAGGGCCTACGTAAGGGTTGGCTGACGACCGGTGTCGAGTATAAGAGTCTCTTTGCACCCCGTCGATCAATATTCCGTGCAGTGGCGTAGCACGGGAAACTATTTCTTTTTCCCTTCTAACTACTCGCAGATTTCCGAGTCAATGTGACTGGACCAACGAGCAAACGAACCTCGCGTAACCGGATATATATAACCAGTACGCGTTCCTGTGATCCAGCAAGTTCGTGGACGTGGAGGACCGTGTGCACCGAGAAACACGAGTTATTAGATCTGCGTTTCATCCTACATTGCATATCGCGTCTTCCTCTTATTCGCATCCATCGTTCGATCTATTACGCGCAGTTATTAAATTTGTCTTTCATCGCAGATTGCGTTTCATCGGTTTCTGTATTTTATTTGCTTGTATATCTGTTCTTCCTAACCCATTGTGAAGGATCGAGCGATGGTTTGTCGTAATATTGGGAATAAAAATTACATTTAGACGGTGGAACTCTTCGTGAATTTACAGAGAATCTGAAGACGCAGAATAGACGCGTATAATACGATGAATATAAAACATTCGCAGCGCTCGTTATAACGTTTAACAAGATGAAACAGTTCACTGCACGCGTTTTTCACGCTATACGTTCGTAGGACCACGGGTTCGCGTAAATATCCGCCGTCTAATTCTACCGAGAGATAAATGTCAGCAAAACCGCGGCCGCCGGGTCGGATTCGAACGAAACATCGCCTGCCCTCTCTTCTATAAAAGTTGCGCTAGCCAAAGTCAGAGATTTCAATATCTCGCGAGATACGATCATCCGGCAAATCCTTCGATCGAAAGTTCATCGTTCTATTTTTTGGCGGATCGTAGTGTTTCTTTACGCGGGAATATTCGCCAGAATTAACGCGTATGTGCGGGATTTTGCGCGCCAGCAGATCGAACGCTCGCGATATTTAATTGTAGTCGTCGTGGCGCGCATCGGCGACAGGCGAATTCCCTCGCAGCGCTGCAATTAATTTTCTCGATCAGCGCTCTGCACACGAACCGAACGTGTCTAGGTCGTGTATAAACGCCGGACGAGGAATTTCCGTCACGCTCGTACAATGGAACCGGCGGCGTCACACACGAAAAGAAACTCGTGTATTTCGTAGTGTAACGTGTTTATCGGTATTTAGGGCTGGCGATATATCGTTGCGATAATCAAAAGATAAGCGATCCATTGGGTTTCAATTTTGCGACAATTTTCGGTCGCGATCGTTTATCGCGAGCAACGGAATCGAGACAAACCGGATACAACGTGATATTACACGCAGTGGCTGGTGAAATTGTCCGAACATTCGGGGCGAGAAATTTTTACGAATATATCGTTACGCGTATTACGTGCGAAACATATTGAAATTTCGTGGCTGGAAAACAGGGAAATTTGAAACCAACTGGAGAACGTACAGAGAACGTGAGTCTCCTGACACGATGATTTAAAATAACTCGTATGTTATTCGTTGTAGGAAAAAACGTTTCAAACAAGAGTTGCACGGTGTTTAAGGAGGTATACGGTGTTCTAATTTGTTTTTCTTATTACCTTGCTCTTTTAGCGAGATATTAGAGTCACTTTCGATTTTTTAAACGGAATTTAAATTCCTTTTCTCAAATTCGCATTAAGAAGAAAATGTTGATCGTTTTGAATTACAGTAGCGACATCGAACAAAATTTACTTTTATTTTCTCAGATCTTCCTATCGTTATCTTTCTCGTCAAGATGTTTGCAACGAATATGTATTTCCAAAACTCATATGTGCTAGCTTTCATTTGCGATGTGTTCTCTTCTCTGTCGACAGATTTTATTTATGTAATTTTCAGTAAATCGAGGCACGAGTGTACATACCATATTAACACTAGAACTACCGATTGTTAACACGAAGCTGTTTCTACCAAAACCAGTGAAAATGACTGGTCTTTAAAAATACCTAATAGTAGAATATTTTTATATTTATTGATGTATTACTTTCTTACGGAAGGAATTCCATGTTACATAGTACATTTTTGGTATTATTAATCCATCTGGGACTATGATCTCTAAACGAGGATTTATAAAATTGTAGAATCAGTCATTTTGACTGGTGTGGTATTTCTAGTGTTAGCATCTAGCGCTCTAGCGATCGATCCGAAATTTTCCTGATAACTGATATCATCATATCGAATGATATGCAGTAAAAATTTGAAAGACGTGTGGCAAGTTGTAGAAAGCGAGGAAATTGGTTAATTGGGCTTCGATAAACAGATTGCAGCACTCTTTTACGCTTTGACAAGTACCAGTCATTTTCACTGGTATTGGTATAAGTAGCCTTGATACGAAATTATTTTCAGTTTGAATACATGAAAAACAAAATAAAATTCATTATATTATTTATATATTATATTGCGAAAGTCATTGTATCATCGTGGAAAAAAATATAACACGAATTTTAAAATAAAATTGTAAAACCAGTCAATTTGATTGGTGTGTTAGTTCCAGTGTTAACCATATAATATCCTGTGTAACTTCCATATACGTTCCCGGAATCGTCAAGAGTTTTGCCAACATAATCACAACAGTTGCGTGTGATCGCAGTGCCAATGAAATTTCAACATTCAAAAATATAAAAAAAAAAAAACCATATGGGCAAGCTACATACCAATACTTTCCATACGCGCGATATCCTGCTTCCAATACACATTTCTATCAAACATCATATTTCGATTTTTGCTAAACCAGCCACGTGATTCGTATTTGCAGCATTTCCAACCGGAGGTCTTCCAGCATCGAGCGTGTCGTCTACTAAATAATAGGAGACAGCAAACGAGGGCTACCTACGATGCGGTCATTGAAATAAACTAGTTTATCTTGTTGACCGGCCAACGAGTTCGATTCCCTTGTCTATGGCCTCTGTTCGAAGAGCGAAAGAGAAAGAAATAGGAACGACGGTAGAGAGAAGAAGGCGAAGCGACAGAGCTGCAGAGTTTCCTCGAGTGACGGACCTCGAGGTAATGCAATAACGACTTTATTAGGGTTATCGACGTACGCACGTGCCTCAACCCTCTGACATTTTAACTCTTGGCATGCTCGTTATGCAAACCCCTGCGGACCTAACGACCAGTCGTCGTCTCCTCCTGTCTAGCCGTAGCAGAAGAGCCCGCTAATTGCTAATTACCTTACAGTTTTAATCGATCACCGCGACTACGCATTGTGGTCACGATACGGTTGCTTGTACCCGTTGCTCGATTCAATTTCGTTCGCTTCTTATGCGAGCGAGGGTTGTCAGTGAAATTCATTAACTTCGTAAGGTACAGGTAACGGGATAAGTGGATTTGGTTTTCGATTAAACGATAATCGTATGCTCCGAAATGAATATTCTGTGTTATAAATATTAACGTTACAAGAGAATTTGTGCAATTTATTTTTTGGGGAATTTTACAGTCAGAGTTTAGCTTTAGAGTTTGATTTTAGCAAAATGCAAAATTTAATATTAACCTTGGGAAAACGAAATTAACGCGAAGCTTGCGCTACGAATCGAAATTATCGATGTTCTACAAATTGGAGCTGGCAAGTTTGCTTTCCGAATGTCATCGTGGATTATATCGCGAAATAGACTTAAAATATTTTTTGTTTCATATTATTTTGTCGAATTACGTACGATCCATTTTGTTCCGTTCAGATAGACACCGCGACATTTCACAGACTTGGTTTTCCGTTTGTATGAAGGTGCATTGTCGTAAAAAAAGCACGTTTGCGAAAAAAAGATACTTTTAGGACAATCTAATACCAAATATCGCACAGGTTGGTGTAAAAATCGGTCGAGTTATATAAGACGACATTTTAGCAAGTTGCAATAGTTGGACAAGAGAATTTTTCGCACGAGAGTTAAGAATTTCCGAGAAAGAAGTTCGAACGACGCGAGAAAACTACCAGTGATTTTCTTCATTTCACCACTCTCCGTGCGTTTAATCGACCATTCGCGGAGAGACGCGGTCGCGAGAAAGCACGTCAACGGGAGTCGTAAATTCCCCGTTACGATTAGATAATCGACGCCACGAACTGATCGATCCCCTTATTTCTATTAGGGTAATAAGGGTGGTTCGATTGAGTTTACGCTGAATTAACGGGTATAAATTAATGTTTATTCCAACAACTTTGTAAAGATGATAGTCACGCCGGTGCGTATGTACGAGTTAAGTAAGTGATTGATTTAAGGGTAGAGACCCGGTACAGACACGTTGACTATTCTAACGATGAAGAACAAGCGAAGTTTCGGGATCATCGGATTTGTTGATGACAATTTTGGCTAGGAAAGTGAGGCCAGTAGACATCGCTTGTGATTGGATATTAAGAAGGTTGGTGGACTAGGAAGGGTCTTAGCCGCCCTCGATAGGAAGTTGCTAGTGAGAAGCCTCGTACCTGAGAGAAACTAACTTTCCCGTGTCTTCTCGTGGTAAACAATAAACTTTAGAAAACCCTTTAGTAAAAAGATCTTTGTTCGGTCTGAAGGACCTTAGCTAGAAATTCCTGAGATTTATGATCGGTCCTGAAGACTATCGAGGGTACGCAGTAAGGATGTGTAGACATCTGGATATCATCTTGCTCGCGATGAGTGGCCTGGTTTAGGTAGAGAGTCGGCCGACGTAATACCGTGTCTCCGACGTGACAACGCTAACTCGCGAATGGCCCCGTAAATTAACATCGCGCGTAAAAACTACCGCGCAAATCGCGTTATAATTTAGCGCGTAGAAAAGCGCCGCGTAAATCGATGGACCAGCGTATTTGAATTCTTTCGAAATCCAAAATCCCTAAATCGCGAGTTCCATTCTCCTCCTGCGACGACAAGCAATTTCCAAGTATCGCGCGCTCTTCGTACCTGTGCTCTTTCATTAACGAGAGTAATTCGAGTCGCTCGAGCGCCGCTTACCGTTCTTGGTATCGCGCGATAAATTAGCCGGATAAACACAGTGAAATCCGGCCAGTGGCAATTTCAATACGTGAAATAAGTTTGCAAGTGTGGAACGCGCGCCTGTACGTACGTAAATTCAAGGGTCCAGAAGCCACGAAACGCTTTCATAGCGCAACGTGTCGGCTCACGGAATAGTTTCGATGGCTGTATCTCGTTAAACTAATTCAAATTGCGTTGCTCCGCCCTGTAAATGACGCAACGAGTACGCGCCACTGGATTTTTGCCACGGCAAATTGTCAAGCCGAACTACCCGCTCGCGTAGAATCGCGGTCGTCGTACCGAATTTACGTTTATACGACGTTTCGCTATTGTTGAATCGCGCGAGAGTTGGCGCTGGCGATCGAATAATCAATTATACGAGCGAATAATTAACGAGAAAATTGGCAATTGAATTTTGAAAATGGCTGGAATTTTGTCGCCTCGAGGTTTCCGCGTCAGGTAACCGCGAATCCCTGAAATCTGGCTACTTTGAACGTTTTACGGTTTCGAGTGGTTTAGATTCGAATGGCCGAGGTGTAATATTTTGAAATTTTCCACTTTTAGAAACGAAATGCTTCGATGTTGAATATTCGACGAACTGGAATATACGTCAGATGCTGCTGTTCGAAACGTTGGTATTTTAAATTTGCATATTTGAAGTTTGTTTTCTAAATCTAAATATTCCAAGTTTTAACGTTTGGAATTAAAGTTAAATTCGTCAGGTGGCAACGAGATTTAATTAATACGATTTCGATCAACGTATTTAAACTTTCCTTTTGCTTGCACCGTACACCATAAGTTGCAAAGAGTTACTTCTTTTCGTATGTTATAGTTGATTATAAAATTTACCTTTGGAGACGCGGTCAAATAAAACGTTACGTTGGGATGAAGTATTCCAATTTATAGTTGCAATATGCTATCTCTATTAATTGCAAGGCACCGCTTTTAATTTAATCGAAAAACAAAGAAAGCCATTATTAACGTTCGATTAAAACGAAACGAAACAGCCACGTGAAAGTTAACGTGAATTTTCGTCGGGTCGGGCAGATTGCAGGTACCGAACCATAAAGCCAAGCCCGCATATTGGATTTTAATTAATATGAACGGAAATCGTTATCCGCAAATGTGAAACATTGATTAATAACTTTGCTTTTTCCCTCATAACCGGCCTCTCTCGTCATCGCGATGAATTATCGTTGATTTAATATGTATTCATGTATATTCTCGTCTTCGATCAATTCCAAACTTACAATTTAAATGATGCAAAATAAAATATGATATTCCACATAAATAATTCAAGATAAATCAAAAATTTCCAAATCAAATTGTTCGTCTACAAAAGACATCCGCGTACGCTAATTAAAACGAGAAAATCGTTTGCCGCATCGAAGGTAAAAATTCCTATTGTTTAAATATAATTTCAATCGTTATTTCTATCAATCCGCAATCAGCCACTGCCTACGAGACGCACGTGTCAAACTTAAACGATCCTTCCTCGATACGTTCGATCAAAATCGATCTATCAGATTGTCCGACAAGTTTCTTTCGTTTTATAAGGAAATATCAGATGCAGAACATCTTTTCTTTTATATCATTCTATCGAATCACGACACGATCCATTTTGTAGCAATAGAACAAAATTCAATAAAGTGTCACAATTATTCGATAAAATAATATAAAAGAAGAAACATCGTGCGTCTATTATTTCCTTGTAAAACGAAAGAAACTTTTCGGACAACCTAATATTTATTATTCTAAAAGACACGTACGTTGATTAATAGGACAGAGGGATTTTCAGAGTGCAATATAAAAGTATCACGAAACGGAGAAGCACGATAATCTACGATAATCTTATATAATTCTCTGAAAGGGCGAAAAAACAACATGGAAAAAGGAAACAAACGAGAGAGTTGGAAAAATGTTAGGAAAGTACGCGACGAAGAAGATTCGGTTGGCCATGGCATATCTGAATCTAGTCGAAGCTTTATTTTCCCCCTAGGTTGATGGCGGGGTTGAAGGGGTGGCGCAGAGCCAAACAACGGGGGTGGTTTTCCCGCCGGCGTCTAGACGCCGCGGCGCCTGTTCTCAGGCATCAGCTGCTTACGGAAGTACGGTCGATGCTTGAAATTTGCTTTTTTTCCCTCTCTCTCTCTGTTTCTTCCGCCTCTGCCCCCCTTCTACTTTTCTTTTTTCCTCGTTCAACGATACTCTATCCTGTTCCCTTCTATACAGTTCGTGCTCCTTCGTTAACAATTTCAATCGAGCCTTTCGGTTATTAAAGAAACGATGGAGCGAAGCCGTGGTTACGGAAGGATGAAAAGAGTGGAAAAAAAGTTGAACGATAAGCCGACGCGAGAGCTTCCACGGAATGATAAAGGACGTTCGGGGGCTTATCGGGGACGAAAGTTTATTAAAATCGTGCGCATTTTTCGAAGCTTGTTGAGAAGCACCGGCGCGCCGGTTAATGGCTGAACGTGCAGGCAAATCGAGTGATCGATGATGTTTCTCGTCTTGTCCCTTTGCGCCTCGAGTGGAACGAGGAGCGTGTGATTAATCGACGAAGATGGAGGGTAGTTGCGCGTCCTATTCGATTCTACTTTGATAAAGCATAATTATTTTCCCGGTGTTTCCGCCTTTTTAATCCGATCTCCTCGAACTTTTACTCGTATTTATTCGTTACTTAATTCGTTTATTTAATCCGAACTTATTCGTCGGTCAACAAGCGACGAAAAGCCGCAGGTAAATATCTTCGTTGAAATAACTTCGAACGACATCAACGCTTCCCCTTGCTTTTCATGCTACTTGATCTGACCTGAGTCGTCGCTCGAAAAGCAACGAGAATCTCCGAATAGATCTTCAAACTATTCGACGAAAAGCGAGTGAGAAGAGAGACGCGCGAATGGTAGCGAAAGAAATACAGGAAGACAGGAAAGGAGAACCATTTAAGATCTTGACGATTTTCGCAGTTTTCTCTGTCCGTTTGCCGGTATTGACTCGACGTTGATATCTCGCGGTGCGACAGCCACCGAGTGATACAAGCGTGAAATAAAATTTCCAGACAATCGGCCACGCCACGGTGCACCATGTGCACGGGCATTTGCGCACGGCCGGCCGATCTGGTCAGCGTCGATCTTAAGAGAAGGGTTGCACAATGAAATTTTGTTGGCGCGTCAGATCGGCGACAGAGTCTGTCTATTCCGGTGCAAAGGACGACGCGGCGTTGCTCTTTTCGTTCTTCGTTCCATTCGACGCTAGCTTGATCTTGTCGTCGAAATCGCGTTCAATTTCCGCGGCCAGAGAAGAAGAGGGTGCAGCAAGACGCGAGGGTGAGACGCAAACGCGCGTACGGCCCTGTCGTCGTATCCGGGGAGCGGATTTTAATCAGTCGATGGCTCATGCGAATTAGAATGGACTAAGGACGGATCGATTTTTAATCTCTGTAAGAGACTCGGGGGAACGCGCGTGTTACATTCCACTCGGCGAACGTTACCGCGTCACGATTTCAGAGTTCGATTATTATCGCGCACGATTTTATATTTAGACACGAAACTTTATTTTCTTCTACTCTCGGCCTTGAAAAAGTCATTGGCGCGTGCTTGCGGTTATAAAATCGATATACGACCTGTGCATAAATCACCGGATTGTTGGCCATTTTTAGTAAAATTAGAACGATATAACGTGAGCACGAACTTCCGGCCTGATTTCGTTCGGTTAATTTCTTTTTATATATATATATATAGCTACTGTACGATAATGCTCGAGCGGGGAATTAAATACTTGTATAACTCGAATAAACCGATTTAAGATGGTTAAGTGGATCAATTTGAGAAATTTCGAGACGAGTTGCAACGCGCGGAAGAATAAATCAAGAGTGGTGAAAAGTCGAAGAAACGATTATGGCAATTGTTAGAAGGAAGTTGCAAGACAATTACAGCAGGAATATTAAAAAAAGAAGAAGCGGTGATATTTGCACAAGGGCGAATGGAAAACGAATATAAAATATTTTCTTAGGATTTCTGACACACTGTTTGATTTACATATTGTTTAAATCACAAACAATCGATAAATACTATTTTATTTCGTAATAAAAAATCGTCCCATCCAAATTTTTGTTTATTTAAGGGATCACGGTGATAGTTGGATGGATTCCTAGAGGTGTTTATCGCGTGGAATAAATTCGAGGTTTTCGACGTTCTACGTATCGCAGAGGGATTCCTTCAGCGATTTGGGAAGTACGGCCAGATTTCCTGGGGTTTCAATTTCTTCGCGATAAAGTCGATATACGTTGAAGAGATAGAGGACGTTGATGGCATCCGTCGCAGCGAGATGGAAATATTCTCTTTACGAGTTATTATATAATTCCTAAGTAATTCCTCGTGTGATTCATGCGGATTACGTTTAAAACAACTTGCATCCAAATTCTATCAAGATGTCCGGTGACCATGGACAGCTGTGTACACGTAGCAACGCGATACGTCGAAGTCACGTAACGTAATTACAATACTTTGGATACTTAAAATACTCGCGAAACCCATTCAGCTATTTCCTTCTTCTTTCTACTATTTTCCTCACCCCTTTACTTTTCCTTCCCTTTGTCTCCGCACGATCATCCTTCCGGTTAATTCCACTTCTCTCTTAATTCTTCGGCATTCTTCTACGAGACCTTCTACCGTTTCCTCCCCTCTTCCAACGTAACTTCATCTTATTAATTCATTCCTTTTCCACTATATTCCACTATATTCTTCGGTTACTCTGCTTCGCTTCCCTTTCTTAATACCTTGCATTTTCCGTGGTACCTTCCTTTTACTATTCTGTCGTATCGCGACTGTCCCTGTTCTGTCCTTTCAATTTGCACTAGGTGTTCGGGTCTCTCGCACGCTGCTCCGAGTTCCTCTGCTTCCCTCACCGCCCTTCTCCGTATCGTATCCTTTTCTTTCTTCTTTCCACCTGCAGCTTCTCCAGGCCGTTTTTTTCCAGCATTCGAGCACCGTCTCGTTTGTGTCCCTTGCCCTCGATTTCTCTTCATACCTTATTACTACGGCTCTTTCACCCGTTTCAATTCCTTGACTTGTCCACTTTTGTTCCTTTCATCGTTATATACGAGGGTGTGTTACGGTCTAACCTCGGGACACACCTTATGTACCTTGCCCGCAGGATTTTATATTTACCTGCGAGCGAGAAGGTTGCTGCGCGCGATATTTTCGTTGTTTCTTCCGGAGATGGGAAGCCAAGTCGTCAGCCTGTGAGCAGAGGCTTTGGAAATTAGTGGTACGCTTTAACGACGATCATTGTGGCTTTCGAAAGAGTTCGATCATTACCTCGTACAAGTTTAAAGAATTATATTTATATTCTAAGGGAAAATGTGATCTCTAGCCCGTGATATCATCGTATCAAGGTATACGATCTACATGTACGTCGATCTCATCGTACGTCTCGATCTACGTCATTCAACGTACATCCACGATCGTGTGGGCGATATCATCGCGATTGTAGGTGTACGTCTAACGACGAATCGTACAAATAACGTCATCGATGATCGTACACCGTTGTAGATTGTACGTTGAGCAACGTAGATCCAGATCGTATGACGAGATCGATATATACGTAGATTGAGATTGTACGATGAGACTGACGCATACACGTGGATCGTATACCTTGACGCGATGATGTCACGTAGAGATTATATTTATTTTTAGGCGGAGAATACATTTTTCATGGGGTATAAATAAAAACCTTAAACGTATACTTTGATACGATGATGTCATCTACACGATCGTCGTAGCTGTACGTCGAGTGATATAGTTGGAGATAGTACGACCAGACTGACGTAGATTCACGATTGTACGTTGAAATGAACGCGAATTGGAAATAGGACCGAGCGAGTTTATTCGTACATTTTGGCACGATGATGTCGATCGTCCTAGCTAACTTGCTCGACTATAAAAAGAAGCGATACAAATAACTATCGCACATCGAGCGTCGGTGTTCTATTTTTTATTTTCCCTTTATCGTAACGAAATCTCAACTTTATATCACTTTGGAATAACGCGATCCAAAGACCACGTTACCATCCACGTGCTATCGTTGCACTGAAAACTCCTAACCGACGAAAAACCTTTCCTATATTTACGTATTGTACGTAGTAAATTCAGAAGAAAAAAAAAATACAAATAATTTATACTATCTATAATATTCATGGAACTAAATAACAATCGTATATCGATGCTCGTAGGTGTATCAAAAATTTATTTGTTAATTCCGGAATCTTAAAATCTTCATAATTTTAAGCAATTTAATCAACAACCTTAAAGGTGGCAGCGATTAAATTAGCGTTTCAACGATTACATGATCGTACCCTAATTCGTTGGTAGAAGAGTATTTTTTTAGAACACGTGTTAGAACAAAGATATACGTCCGTTCCAAGCACGATTGGTATTGTTAAGCTGATTTAAATCACCGATAGCATCCCTAATAGACGCACCTTGGTATGTTACCAACGAAACGATACATCGCGATCTTAAGATACCCACGGTCAAAGAAGAAATCTCAAAGTTCAAAAACAGATATCATATAAGAGTTAACAATCACCAAAACCCATTAGTTACCCGATTACTAGATAAGACGGATCAGATCCGCAGACTAAAAAGGCACTACCCCCTAGATCGAAACATCAGATTCAACAAGAATCTGACTCACTATAAACTTTTATAATCCAAGCTACGGAACCACGCCAAAAAAATTTACTGAAAATTCTGTAAAAGAATTGCTTGTAAATAATCGAATAAATAAAATAAAAAAAAGGAAAAAATCACCGATAGCAGCGTTAGAAACGCGTGAAACACAGACTTCTCTGTAATCCCCTCGAGAATTTTCACATTTAATCCTATCCTTGCGTAAAATGCTCTCGTTCTTACGAATACGAGTACACAACGGGACACCCTGTATATAACGAACGATCGAAAAGTTCGCGACGGATATCACAGCGAGGGTTCGATCGTGCGAGACCCTCGTCAAATTTCTCATAAAATTCTCAGACGGAAAATTACTTCTTCTTGCCGGTTCCTCCGGTTGCTGGAAGGGTAAGGAAAGGGCGATCTCGATCGCTTCGCTCTACGAACGGGCCAATTTCAACGTCGACGCATTAATCCATGCGTTGGCTTTCGTTCGCCGCCGTTTTGTTCCAACTTTCGTCAAACGGTGGCGCGGCTTCCACGTTATCCAAAGTGGCCCGTAAAATGCTGCGGGTGCGACATCGGCGTAAAACAATTCCCCACGGGTGTGCCGTGTAGATTAAAGGACATAAAACTCGGCGAAAGCGTAATAAACTCTCCTCTTCCTTTTTTCTTTTCTTCCTCTTCGCCCGCTCTTTTCTCTCCCGGTTTCTCTTCCTCTTTTCTTCCGGACATCTCGCGTTCCTCTTTGTTCCCGCTCTTCAAACTCTCCGAGAGCTCGTCTCATCGTCCACGAGCTACTTTCTTCTTCGCTCTCTTCGTCTCTCTCGCGGTTTCTTCCATGCAACGTGAAGATTACCGTAACTCCTTTTTCCACGTCTTGCGCAACGTCCGCTTACTGCGCGTTCGCGCTGCAATTTCCGATCCCTTAACGAAATCCGGGCTAAAGTCGTATCTTTGAAACAGATTATTATGGCACTAGGTTGCAAGCTTGCGACGTGTTGCAGCGTGTTGTGTGTTTGTTTTTTGGATAATCGATTTGGCGAGGGGAACAGACGGATAAAAAATATGTGAAATTCTCATACCTGGCCATTGGTGGGTTAGCAGAAAAGAATGTTGGATACAGCGTTTGGACGAGGTTTTAGAAATGGACAGAGTACGAGCGGAGAAAGAAATAAGACGACAAATTTGAATTTTGCCAATTAATCGGTATAACGTGCCTACGGTGCAAATCTAAGGATGTATGCGCAAATAAATTTCGTATGCTGTTAACGCTTCGGACTTCTCTCAGCAAAATCTACTTCGTAGAATTATACTTCCTTTTTATAATTTTCGCGAATAATTGGAATTCTTTCAACGAAATCTAATCCACACGACTGTATAGTCTCCGACGTATAATTATTATTCATTCTCTATAATTCTCGCGAATAATTTCCACCATTTCTCGTCGTCTATTCCCAGCTGTATACAAAATTCTAATCGATTAATTATTTCCATAACAAGCTGCACCAATTATCTACGCTAACGAGTGCGCTGAATGAAACTACGAGCAGCGGTGAATATACGAAAGAAAAAAAAAAAAAAAAAAAAGAAAAAAAGGAGAAAGAAAGAAAAATCGAAGTACCCACTCAAAGAGTTACGCTGATGTAAACGGCGTACGTAGTGCGTCGAATAACGAGGCGCATTAGCGTCGCGACATTATTGCCAAGTTTCAGAAACTCTTAAGAGCCTACCGTCCGCGTGCGTTCGAGCGGATCTACGAGCGCACCCAGCGATATCGTAATTCCGCGGCGCGTCGTATTTCCTGAAATTTCTTTTTCATCTACGACCTACGAGTACGCGTTTTGCAACCCTAGTTACTGTAAAGCGGCGAACATACTATTACGATGGCAACTAAGTGATTGCGGATTTTGTCATTAGGTGGTATTGAGAAAATCCGCAATCACCTAGTTGCCAACGCGATACTATATAAATTTCACGATTTAAATATCATCATAGCTCTCGTTACATCGAGTTCAACATTTTTGCAAAATGATGTATTTACACGGGTTACACAGGTGGAGGAGAATAGCCAATTACGCGCAATGGTGTACCTAATATAAAACAACGCAATTGTTAAACTCTGACTCGTTAAAAACTATTAAATGAATTTGTTAATTTATTTACATATTCTTCAATTATTCAATTGTAAATTGTTAAAACCTGGAAAATGTATATCTCTGAAGCGGCTAGTTCGTCGGTCGTTACGAACGTTAAGAATAACGAAACGATCTTTCGCTCGTTTTCTATAAAAATATAACAATACTCCATATTCGAACACTTGTTTCGTATTACAATTTCAAATATTTCCGCTCTTTTAACGTTAGTTCAATATCGAAAATTGTTCAGAACGTTACGAGTATAAAGGAGCGGCCTTAAATTCAACGTGAATGTACGACATTCGTGAAACTCTTTGGAAGAAGTTGCGTTGCGATTCGTTTCGTAAGAACGACGCTCGAGAAACAAGATCGTATTCCATATCTGACTACCTGCCTTTGCCATAGAAATAAAATAAAAAGGGGGAAACGTTGAAAGCACTCGCGAAATTTAATGACTCGACGCTGGTCCGGATAGATGGCACATAGTTCTAGGCCACTAAATCCGTCACGGCGTGGCGCCGAAATAAAAAGCGTCGCTCGACGCTTTACGACGCTCCTGCGCGCGGTTTGCCGACGAGGAAATTGCCACTTTTCCAGCCACCGGCACTTCGGATAGCCGATTGAATGCCTATTGTCGTTTCGTGGCGAGAGATTAAGGAGAGAGTTGCCACGGAGGAACAGCGAATTCACGTGGCTGATGGTTCGTTCGTTAACGCCGACCAATTACCAGATATTTTAGGGGATTTCGATGGGTCGACTTATTATGATTTTTCTCGCAAGACTGGCAGCGAACGCGTTTGTTTTTCCAAAGAGGTTTAATCGAAGGACAAGGGTGATTTTTTTTAGAATTTTCACCACTAGGATTTGTTGGAATTTCAGTGGCAAAATTCAGAACAAATTAAGTTCGTACATGTATTTTAAAGGGAATAATATTTTTCTTAAAGAATTTTCTTTTTTTCTTTTTTTTAGTGATATTTAGCGGCAAAGCGTGACTGATATCGAGCAGGAAAAAATAATTTTGTAGAGGAGAAAATTTAATTACAAGAATTTCGAATGTTCGTCAAATGATTACCAAAGAATATTAAACGCTTCTTTTTCTTGTTACTTTTACAAAATTAGTTAGCGACGTTACGCGAGGTTCTTCCGTGGTTCCGCAGCCCGGAAGTGAAGTAGTCGGACACGAAGATCCGATTACAGAGTTGCTGTAAGCCTGGAAGCACAGTTTCGTAGTGGCACTAAATACTCGTCGCTTTATGGACACTCGACCATGTCGAGGAGCCGTACGACGTCGAGATAGTCCTCTGTTAATATTCCTACCTTGTAGCTCCGTGTGTTTAGCCCCGACCAACGAAGGAAAGAACTTCGTTGTTCGTTTCAGCGGGTAAACTTCCTCCTACAGGCGGCTTTCCTTTTTTCCTTATCGACTGGCGTTACTCGCGTTAATAAGAAAAGAGCCATCAAATTTTAGGGGGCGTATTTTATCCACTTTGAAAAAAGAAAAGACTGTTACTTTCTTAACAGTACTCGACGATATCGTTGCAAGAATTTCTCAATTTCTACGTTCCTAAATACTTTCTATAAATTTGCGACAACGAAGATAGAAGAATTACTCGTTGAAAAAAATACATCGAAATGTATCACGTGCAAATGAATCAGCCAATTGGCTGTTTTTGACGAGTACACTCGTCATGAAGGAATTCCAATATTCCGCGTTACGACGAGTATACTCGTCATACGTAAAAAGTAGTTAAAATCGACTGTAATTTACTGCGATTTAGTAATAGTGACAACTTCATTCTATGTTATAACAGTCACACGCGCTTTGTGTTCGACGAGTGTACTCGTCATCGCCTACCTTTTGCGACGATTTTAGGTACGCAATTTTCAAAGAGATCGTAACAGTTAACCATTTGCATCATGGCCCTACTTAAGGGACCATTTGAAGGTCCCCGTCACTGCGCGCGGTCGATCGTAGATCGAAAATTTACTGTTCAAAACGATTGGTAGACAATGTTACCATCGCATTTTACGTTCTTTATAGCAGAGGAAAAAAGTAAAAATTATTTATTTAAAAAAAAATTATTTAGATTGAAATGGAAATTACGCAGATCGCGTAATAATCCGCGCTTGGTGATAGAAGACGAAGAAACAACGCGATCAACGAATAAAAGATTAATTTTTATTCGAAGAAGTATCGCTAAAATTTTATTCGCAAAAATACGTTGCATACGTACCAGTTTCGATATTCGCATTCTGCAGTCACACCGCGCAATAATTCACTTATCCAACTTGTAGATTTCCTTCATCGCGGAAGGTGCTCCGGTAGAACACGAAGAGCGAGAAAAAGGCCGTCGAACTCTTTAGAATTTCGACATGGAACTGTTTCGTAGACAACGGTAGATCCTCGTGCGGCTCGAGTGCCTCGTCAGAATTTCGCCCACGTGTGAAACAATGGTCGTTATCATGGTGTTCGTGTTCGATTGTGCTCGGCGATCGGAGCTCAGTAGCCCCGAAAGTGGATCGGTGGAAAGGGTGCACTAGAGCTTGCGCGAGTCTTAAAGCACAGGCTTCGAACGCCAGTTTTAAACGTTCGTCTGCGTTTCGCGGATATTCTGCGGGTTTGTGCGGTCTTTGACTATCGACATTTTCATTTTCATCGATCGACCGCGGTTTCCCGGCAAACGTTCACTATATATATCTTTCGCAAAAATTAGAGTAATAAAAAGTAATTCTCAATAGTATAAAAAATCGCTGTCACGCGGTCTTATTTTGCCTTCGAAAAGTAAGAAAACTATAGGAAAGAGGAAAGTTAAAAAGGAGATTCCAGAGTTACGTTTATGTAAACGACGTAATAATGCGGCCGATATTGTATCATTAAAGAAAACTTGATCTTTTATCGAAGCATAATTTTTATACCTTCTTCCTCCATTCCTTCTTGAATACTCATATTATCGTTACCATCGTTCCGTCATATTTTTCTGCACGCGTCGTCAAACAAATAATCGTCTTTCTGTTCGTCTACGTTCGAATCTCCGTTCTTCGTCGTCACAGATTATCGAGATAGCTAAATTAGATTTTTTTTCTCGCTGAATTTCTACGAGGCCTACCTATACATATATATAGGGATATATCGAACTTTAGGAAAATCAATTTTGTTAGTTCGTTTCATTTTGTTTCTCGCTGGTAAATAGCCGATATTCCGATGCAACAGCGGCTTAGTTCCCACTACCGTGGCTTGCACCGATTCGAATTTCTGGCGTATTCAGCTAGCCGCAAGCTTAACGAGGGCATCGAGCTCGTTACTAGCCCGATAATTAGACGCTAGTCGGCATCTGATTACACTCGTCACCTCGTTTCAAAATTTCCACGGCTCCTTCGAGACGGCGCCGCTGGATAAACAAGAGGATCGTGCTTCTCGATGGCGATATCAACGGCGAAGATATTCTCGCAGCGATACATGCGATTATCGAGTGGAAAAATAGAGGAAAACGGGATTATTGCGAATGACCGTTTTTACGTCGACCTGATTACGCATCTCTTTGATACATTTTGTATTTTAAACTGTAGAATAGCTTTTGTCATTAATTTGATTGATTCATAGATGAAAACATAGATTGGAACGTCGACGATCAAACGAAATTCTTAATTATCTGAAATCTAAAGTTACATCGTACGTCGACCCTGGGGATATTTAACCCTCGCAGTACGGCCATTTCCGGTTTTCATTGTCCCGAAGGATTTTGGGAAACCGCCACGCATATATCTCAGACTTACAACCATCCGCGAATTCCCAAATTCCCATAGCAAACCGAAGCATAAATCCGCGCCGAATAAACCGACATACCTGAACGTGTGCTTCTTAATCTGTAAAAATTGCATAAATGTGACATTATCGCGTCAGTTCGTTCGTTTGACGTCATTTCCACGTCACCCGAAATTAATATTCTGTTTCGACAAATATCATCGAAATATACAGGGTGTTTCAGATCTCGATCGACAAACTTTGTTAACGCGTTTGGTGACATTTTGAATTTGGAAGATGTTGCACGTAGGCTGATTCTTTCTATCGTTGGACAGTGGAGGTATAAAGTAAATCTTGTTTCTTGTTGTTATCATCGAGAAAAGAGACGAATATTAAAATATTCTTTGGTAATTTCTTAACGAAAAAAAAAAGGTAAAACGGCAGAATCTATCTCGGATATGTCATCGTTGAAAAGGTCTATACTTCGTGATATATGTACTACGTGTATTTCTTGGTCTATCGTAACACGAAGAGAAGTTTTGAAAACTTATTCACGCCACTGTATTTCAAATGTAGAGAATGGATATTCGAAGGGAAACGTTAGCAACGGCAGGGTTAATTTTCTTTTATTTCCCTTTTCCTTTTTCCTTTCTTTTTTCCTGCCCTTTCCTTTGTTTTCTCTTATTTATCATTCCTTCCTTCCTTTCAATGTTCTTTTCTTTCCCTCTTTCTTATCCCTTACCTCCCCTTCCCCCTTCTTGCTGCTTACCTTCCTTCCTTTTCCTCACATTCCTTCTTCCACTTCTCCTTCCTTTCAATGTCCCTTTCTCTCCCTCTTCCTTTTCCCTTACCTCCCCTTCCCCCTTCAAGCTTCTTCATTTCCTTCCATTTCCCCGCATTCTTTCCTCTACTTTTCCTTCCTTCCTTTCAATGTCCCCTTCTCTCCCTCTTTTTTCCTCTTGCTCTCTCTTCCCCCTTCACCCTGCCTCCCTTCCTTCCTTATCCTCGCATTCCTTCTTCCACTTCTCCTTCCTTCCTTTCAATGTACTTCCTTTCAATGTCCCTTCCTCTCCCTTTTTCTTTTCCCTTACCTCTCCTTCCCCCTTCTCGCTCCTTTATTTACTTCCTTTTCCTCGCATTCTCTCCTCTACTTTCCCTTCCTTCCTTTTAATGTCCCTTTCTCTCCCTCTCTTATTTCCCTTACCTCCCCTTCCCCCTTCATCCTGCTTCCCTTCCTTCCTTATCCTCGCATTCCTTCTTTCACTTTCCCTTCCTTTCTTTCAATTTCCCTTGCTCTCCCCTTTTCTCTTCCCCGTTCCAGTGCCCTTCCTTACCTTCCACCATATGCATAATATCTCTGTCGAATCCAAAAAAAGGAAAGAAAAAAAAATTTCGTCCACGTAGAGGAGCAGCGTGTTCCACGAGTCGACTAACATGAATGTCGAAAATAAAAGGGGGAAACGAACGAAGAAGGGTTGCGTACGCGACATCTACACCATCGTGTTCGTGTATTCTCGCATACCGGTAAGATTCATCGGTGCGGATTCGCGGCACTTACACGCGCGCGTTCGGAGAGGTTACTCGCGCGGTCTATGGAAGCGAAAAGAGGGTTGAGAGGTCTCGTCGTAAAGACGTCGCAGGCTGGGAATATCACGTGCGAAGCTAACATGTCCCCCGGGAGCAGCAAGGGTGTCTCCTATGTGTACATAGCCGGTATCCAGGGACGCGTGCACGATCAACTTCCTTTTTCAGAGACTCGGCGACTCACATTGCGCGTATCCTGTGCACGGACAAGCTGCACCGAGTGAACTCTAGTCGTCTATTATCTATACGAAATAATATATCTACGCGTAGTATCATATCTCCCTACATATATTAGGTTGTCCGAAAAGTTTCTTTCGTTTCATAAGACGATAACAGATGAACAAGAATTTCCGTTTTATATTATTTTATTGAATTAGGTATGATCCATTTCCAGTGCATAATTCAATAAACTAATACAAAACAAAAAATATTGCGCGTCTATTATTTCCTTATAGAACAAAAGAAACTTTTCGGACAACCCAATACATAAAACGTCGTATAATATTATCTATATATATAATAAATAAAACGGTAGAAGGTTCGAGCCTGGACATCGAATGAAAATAAAAAGACAAAGAAAAAAAGAGAAACAAAGCAGTCATCGAGGAACAGCTCGTAGGCTACGAAGGAGAAAAAATTAATTTTTCCAACTTTCGTCTTTCGAATACAAAAATAACATACAGGATTCTCATTCAGAAAAATTCATCTGTTCAACCGGTTAGCTGCTGCGACCACCCTGAAAACTTTGAAAAGCCTGTACCTAAAGTGTGTCGTATACAGTAAGCGACGACGAGTATACTCGTCGAACGCGGAGTATGTGTGGCTCCTGTGATATAGAATTAAGTTGTACCAAAATGACCGTTTTGTTTGTTCACTTTATTGCTGGCGGGGCTCGTCGTAACGCAAAATATTGCCATTTCTTCGCCACGAGTATACTCGTCAAAAACAGCTAACTGGTTAAACATCGTTTCGTGCGTTGTTAGTTTACGAAGTGGAGCGAAATCGCGGGCAAAAATCTCTAGTTCTTGCTATTTCTAAATGTGGCTGCTCGACGTCGAATCCCCGCACCATTCCACCCTTATGCCACTCGGAAAGGATCTAGCGAACCGGGACGCGCGTCCTTGCCACAAATTCTTGAATTTGCGGTTTTCCGTTCGTTTAAGCTTCTTCTTTTTTGGGAACGTCGAGATTCTCCTAGGATCCTTATCAAGAGCACTGCAACGGTGTCTGTGTGTGTGTGTAGAAGTACAATGGAAAACGTCGCATTCACTGATCTTAAGCTTTTTGAAATTGCATCGTACGGTATTTAGATCGAGTGATAAATTCATTGCAGAGTATGCGCGTTAGAAAAGCACTCCACGAAATTGGAAACAATGTCGCGTTAGGTATTGTCGTCCCTTTGAAATCAAGCAATAATTGACAAAATTTCGTTTGAAACGCGAGAGAATAATTTCAAACGAAGTCATTGCTGAGGTTATTAGATGTACGAACAGAGGAACGCGTGGATAAATTGTAAAGTAGAAAATACGTTTTAATACAGAAGCGTAAGAGTGCAAGTAGGAATATAATTTGAGCTGATCCCGATCCGCACGCTAGCAGTGTTACCTTATGACTGAAAACCCCGAAGTCATCGTCGCCTGTACGCTGTCTATGATCTGCCTTCGTCCCAGTCTATTGTCTATACTCTGTCGATGGCTTCGGTGCTTGAGAAAACTAAAAAGACCAGATGTAGAGTTTTCTTAGAAGTGGTGACCACTTCAACAGTAATTATATGCTCGTTTAATATCTGGAACACAACCACCAAAACTCACTTAGTTACCCAATTACTTGACACGACGGATCAGATCCGCAGACTAAAAAGGGCAATACCCACCCCTGAGGTGATTGATAGGCGGTGATAGTGTTGTAGTTTGTAGTCTCCTTAGTTTGTAGTTGCTTCTATGGGTATAAATGTCGCTGACAGGGGTACTGCTGTATTTTTTTCTTCTCATTTCTAATGCACTGCACTGCCATCGTCTTTTTTTTTATAAAGTTTACTGACCAAGAAAAATGGATATTACATGTATATTTTATTCATAATAAACACTGAATTTCGGTTGAGGGGTGGTTTAGGCAAAAGCACCGATACGTGACGGTACGACATAGCCATACAGTATTTTGTGTGTCGAAATTACCTTTTTTTTTAGCGTTGCGATTTATACTTGGATTTAAGTCGCTGTAGAGCGGTGCTTATATACGATTGCTGTTTTTTTTCTTCCTATCTCTGTCCTGAGAACCTGGTCGCAAAAACAGGACAGTTCGGTATTCTACTTTTGGGCACTGCCGTCGTCCGACACTAGTTAGTGTCGAGTGGTGGTATTTTGTTGTCAAATGCCGTCGCACCCCTTAGATCGAACCACTAGATTCAACTAGAATCAAACACACTATAAATTTTTATAATCCAAGGTACAATACCACTTCAAAATAATTTACTTAAAATTCTGTAAAAGAATTGATTGTAAATAATCGACTAAATAAAAAAAAGAAATATCTGGAACGTCTGGTGTCAAAAGCTTCTCTTTTTTTAAAATGAAATTAACGTTAAAAAACAGGAGACAAACGATAGATATCGTAGTGAAAGGTAATAACGACGAAAGACATGAAAAATGTCTTCGACGACAGATTTCCAAGCGAGGCTGAAATATTAGGTTGGCAACTAAGTGATTGCGAATCCAATACGAGTAAGCTTGTCATTTACATTCGACGGAACATCATTTCACGCCTTTGCTCTATCGATCTCTCGTTAGTTGCTCGTCGAGATACCGCAGCGTTCCGTATCAGGCGTTGCTCCGTATCACCAGACACGATTACCCTGTAGGTAGTTTCAAACTACTCGACTAACAAAGAACAAGCGTAGAGACTCGAAAGGAACCGCGTATTTCAAGCGAAATCATCGGTAGAATAGCGATAGGACGGAATTTCGGCTGAATTGAAATGCATTTGAACAGAGATAGGGGTATAATCAACGATTTTGAAGATAAAGCGACGACGAGAAAAATTCGTCAGCGACGAAACGAATGCAGATCTCGAGCAAACTACACGGTTTACTTTCGACCCGCGTTTCCCGTCGTTACAAATTCGTGCTTACAAAAGATTGACAAAAATAAAGAGGCGGAAACGAGAGGATAAAAAGGGAAGAGGAGAGAAAAAAGGAGAGAAAGAAAGAGGCGGACGCGATTTTCCTCTTTTCCGTCTTCGAATCTTAATTAAGGCAAGGATAACGAACAAACCGGATATAACACAAAAGCGGAAAAAGAATAATGCGCATTGTCAGCCGTTCTAACAATGAAAAAATTCATCGCGCTGTATTTTATCTCGCTCGAACGGAAGATCGTGAGTTGGTTGTCCATGCCCATCCTCCACGTTCGTTTCTGCCTAGATGGAAAGTAGACGATAAAAAGGACGCACCGCTCCGTCCAAGAGACAGTTTCGTTCGTTCCAACAATCGCTACCGATACGAAACGCTGCTACGCGTTCTTTCTCTCTTTTCGTCCACGAGCCAATCGTCCTCGTCGCGTGTGCGCTAATCGCTCAGCCAGTCAGCGTCTGGCGTTTCCTACGCTGTGCATGTTCCTGCGTTTATAGAAAATTTGGATGCATAACATCGCACAGGATGCACGTCATACGAGAAAATATACGAAACGTGCAAACTATTGGGTTGTCGCAAAAGTTTCTTAGTAACAGACGCGCGATGTTTTTTTGTATTATTTTGTCGAATAATTGTGATATTTTATTGAATTTTGTTCTGTTACTACAAAATGGCTTGTACGTAATTCAATAGAATAAAAGAAAAGAAGAATGTCGTGCATCTAATATTTCCTCACAAAACGAAAGAAACTTTTCGGACAAGCTGATATAACGCTTTTTGCTTGGTAGGTAAATTTTATTTTCTTGTAATTGCGCGGGCGATTGTAGATTGTGCGAAGACGGCGTAAGTGGAGAAACCTAAAGGATCGAGATTTTCGTTTGTTTTACGTTTGACGTTGCACCTGTTCGGTATTGCTGTAAGAACCTTTGCCACGTAGCTGCGAGACGACGAGGAACGACGTGGATGTACGTCGGATGTTTTCAACGCGTGGATTAAAAGACGCGCGAGGAAAAAATATAATTACGTATTTTTGCATTATGTCGTTAAATAAAGGCTCGGATACGGCGCATGGGGTAACGCGGCGCGTACGATGTTTTGTAAAACGTGAATGGAGCCTGAAGTGGAATTTCATGTTTTAGACGTTTCACCGACAAGGGGAACGCCAAAATTATATTGTATTTTACAGTTATCTCCATTGTACGCAAGCGAGTGACCAGTGACAAAAGAAGAAAAACATAAAGACGTAATGGATCTACTACTTTACATTCTACCGATTTATCACGAACATTTTAATCGTGAACAGTTACAATAAATATATATGACATAAATAAATAGATAAATAAATCTGGTTGCTTTTAGCTCGTTTTCCTAATAAAATTCATAGCCTTCTTATTGTCCTAAGTTACTAATTAGCGGTATATGTATAACTTTGAAAATGGTATAAATCTTTCAAGTATTTAAAAGGCGCGTGTTCGAACAAATTGTTCGTAAAACTGTACCGTGACATCTAAAAGTTTCGCGTTAGAGGATCGTGTATTTTATGAAATATTTCAATGCATGACGTAGATATATCTTCTTCCACAGGCTTCGTGATAACCGGCGTAATTATATTCCAAAAAATATGAATTATCGCGAAATATAATACGACCGCGTTATCCATCCACCGTTTCCGCTCGTAAACCAAACGAAAATCCTCGAGAAATATTCGAAACACATACACGTAAAATCCATGCAACTGTTTGCCAAGTCGGATACCGTAAAACCATCGTCGTAAAACCATCTCACACCCGCGCACGATCGTGCGAACTCCATAAACACGATTTCCAAAGAACGATAAAGTTATTATATCATTCCTGGCCGTTCCCCTTTCACAGCTTCGAAATCGTTACGAGACATCGTGCCACTCTCGTATCAGACTTTTATATCCGCGTAGCTTTCGCAAATCGGCAAAAGTTCTTTCTCGCGCGAGTCTTAAGCAAGCGAGATCAGCTCGAATACGTCGCGTTACTCGACCGAGAAATCCTGGCCCGAATTCTCCGGCTTTGGATACTCGAAAATTCGGCATACGTTCGATGGAAAGCGTCGCTGAAACTGCAATCACCAGGAGGATTCGATGTCAGGGTTGACCGGAAATGCGCGTAGAATGGAAAGTGTTTCGTTAAGCAAAGAGCGTGTGCGTATGCGTATCGCCTTCGTTACGATTTTTAGGAAAATGGTATTGTCGGATCGGATTACGATTTTGGTAGCTGGCTGGTGTTTCCTTTGAATTTGTCGTCTACTGGACTAGCGCGGAAATACATCTTTTTGGTATGCAAATGGACAGTCCCGAGCGTATTTCTTTATTCTCGTTGCTTATTGATTCTTTAAGTCGGTCTTGCTGAAATGGATCGATCAATTTCGAGTTTGAAGCTTCGTTAGAAATTTCTGCAGGGATCGAGACTGAAATTTTTGTTCGATCGTTGGTTCGTACTTTGCAGCGATAACGCGTAATCCACCTTAGAATAATAATTATTATTCTGGATTCAAAAGGGTGGGACGTTTAATTAAACGATTTTGTATCGTGCAAACTCTCCTAGGATTGTTATATAACGTAATATTTAATTAAAACGATGTTGACTCGGCTGTTCAGAGTTTCTCGCAGAGGTAGATTTCATTAGAGAATAATATCAATTGTTCTGAATTCTCCGATGGCCGACTATTTGATTACAGCAAAATATTTAGTAATTACACCTGTCGCTGACAGTGAAATATTAAATAGCAAATAGCAATTATACCAGATTCTTCGCACTTTCATCTTCTTTTCCCGTCTAGTTTGCTCCGAGTAATACGTGTCAAAGGCTACCATCGTTTGCTAAATACAAACTGCACTTTCATGTTTTTATATTACACCGACATACCACGAGTAACGAGATTGGAAACGTATTAAGCGTCCTGAACGTTATTAAGAATGAGAAATAATTAATACAGAAATAATTCTATCGAAACTAACGTTTAAAACAGTTCGAAATCATCCTCGTTCTTCGTCCAAGTATCCAACTAAATATCCGAGTTAAAAATAATTGCCAAGCTTCTAAAGCAAAAAGATCACGCGAGCTCTACCGCAAACCCAAACCGAATAAAGCAACGCAAACGACGAACGCTGTTTATCAGGTTGATTCTCAAACGTTGTCGGTGTATCAGCCTTTCCTCCGCCACTCTTAAGGGGGGTGTCCTTAACTAACAACGGCAGAAAAAAATGTGAAATTAAACATTTTGGCGGGTTAAAAAAAAAATGTGTTTTTAAAAAAGAAATAAACTTTAAGGTGCTATAACAATTATTTAAATAAACTTTTGGACGAACTTTTTTAGTTCACCCGGAAGAAAAATATATAATTGGAGACTGCAGTCCATGAAATAGGCTTAGAAATCTGTTATAATTTTTCTTTTTACTTTAAAAAAATTTTTTTGTATTCGTTAAATGTATATAAAACCATACCTCAAAATTCAGTAACTTCATCTCTTTCTTTCCCTTCTAAAAAAAAATCACAAAAAGACGTTGTTTTAGAACATTCTAATTCAGAACACCCCCTTAACGAAACGTTAAATCCGCGAAACGATACCAGCACGAGCAGGGGTTAATTACCCCAAAAAGAAACGGGAGGAAACGCGCTTTGTTGCCGCGGGCTCGCGAAATTCAGGCCTCGACTATCGATCCGACCGCGGTTTCACGTTTCTTGGCGCCGCCGATCGAAGATTAAACGTCGTTGCCAAGCGCAGTTTCTTCACGCGGACCGATACGATGCGTACGATTGCCGGCCACAAGTGTTCGCAGAAGGTTTCTTCTATTTTCCTGTTGTTAAGCGAAATCGCTGCCTGTACTCGCTCAACCAGTCACCTGTTTCTGACGAGTATACTCGTCACGAAGAAATGGCAATATACCGCGTTACGACGAGTTCTGTCGGTAATGAGATTAAAAACTAAAGCGATCATTTCCTTACGATTTATTTCTATATCGCGATAGCCACGTCGGACTGCGTGCTCGACGAGTATACTCGTCGTCGCTTACTCCTTGCGACGCGTTTCGATCAAATAGCCGCTGTTACGTAGGTCGTGACGTACGAAAGTAAAGTAAAATTCGCTGCAGTAGCAGGTGTTTGCGACTTGCGTGGGCGTACGCGCAATTCTATGGAAACATATCGACGGCGAATAAAATAGGAAACCGATGATGTTCTTTAAACCTATCAAGTTCCATGTACGATACGCGTGCATTGAAACTGCGTGGAGAACTCTCAGCAACAAGCACGTGTACATCTGGACGTTAACGATGCGTCGTAGCAACATTCGCGCTAAACTGAATACAAACTTCAACGAATGCCTACTGCAAAGGTTTCGAGTTTCGATCGAACTGGTTCAAAGCATGTCGTTGTCTCGAGGGCATCGTCGAAGACGGTGCGACTTGTTCTATGGATAGAGACGCGTATCGGGTGTTTCGTACGATATATTACATATATACAACGTTGGGATATTGGGATTGGTCTGGATGCAAAGACCATACTTTTGCCTGTAGTAAAACACGAGGAAGTTAAAATCGATATTTTTCACACATTGACTTTTTTCCACACATTGTATAAAGTCGATTTTAACTTGCTCGTGTTTTGCCTATGGCAAAAGTACGGTCTTTGCATCCAGAGCGATGTGTCAGATCTCAACGTGTTGGAACGATCATCGACTTCACAGCTCACGCAAAAAATCATCTACTAGCAACGAAAGTTACTTTTGTACGACAACGTGGATGATTACGTTCTGGAAGGATAAAATTTTATTGAACTGCTTCTCCAACTTAATTCGAGCATTCGCAGAGTCTCGAATCCCTCTCAGCAACATCTCGTTAGAACCGGACCAAGTTTCTAATTTACGGTGTATCAAACTCGCTACCTAATCGTAATACGAACAAGGTACCTTCGCCAACTCCAAAGTAGGCGCACGTGCTCTTTGGTCTCCGATGCATACGGTATACCCCGGTGGCGTAGATCTCAGGATGCCTCGACTTATCTCGAATGTACGAGCTCCGAATTGCTTCGAATATTGATCGGAATCCGTGGGCCCTTCAGGGAGTTGTATACGATGCTTGAATATGAGTGCCGGTCGGCGGATCATTAAACTTGGAACGCGACGTTCTCCATCTATTCCGCGCTGTGGACAAAGTGTCTTCCGATTCTCGTGTACACGGTGTTTCGTAACGCGTAACGAACACACGGAAAAACGCGAGCTTTCCTTATCACGTCGTTTTGTCAATGCTAACTTTACCAGACCCGGTGGAATAGCCGGTTTCAAAATTTAATTTCAAATCGTGCGTTCGTCGTTATTTCTCTAACTTTATGTAAATTCTTACGTTATCCGATTAATCGATTTCCCAAATTTTGATAATGCGAGAATTTTTAATTAAATTCTGAAATCGGTCGTTCGATCGGATCCGATAAAGTTAGCGTTGGTCGAAGCTACCTAACCAGAGACTCGTTTCGTTTGCGAAAAACGTCATTGCTCGCTTTGAATATCGCGTACGCGTCTTTGTTCGCCTTCAAATTTTTCATACGTGCATGAACATCCGCAGTCTAATTACAACTTAGAAATTACAAGTATTTAAACGATCAACGAAACGTGGAGAGGCTTTTGGTTTATTCTGCTCTCTTTTACGAAACGTTTCCTTCCATTAGGTTGTCCGAAAAGTTTCTTTCGTTTTATGAGGAAATAATAGACGCACAACGTTTTTTCTTTTATATTATTCTGCCCAATTACGTACGATCCATTTTCTTCTATTCAGATAAACACCTCGACATTTCACAGACTTTCACGTTTCTACGAAGGTGCATTGTTGTAAAAAACACGTTTGCGAAAGAAAGACACTTTTCGGACAACCTAATACTTTGCCACGTCTCGTTACCGAAAGGTGTAGAGAAAGAAGAAAGGAAAGATACGATATCCCTCGGATCCGTGATATACATAATTCGTTACGAGTGGAAAGCAGTCGACACGTTTTCATAAGTAAGTATAGTAGAGAAACTCCGTTTATACGAACCCATTAACAAAGGAACAAAGTCGGTTCACATAACCAGATCGTTCGTATAACAGAAGTCCGCCTATTTCTCCCCACCGTCTATGATTGTTCGTTCGCATAATAGGAACTCGCATCCTCTACATAAGAGGATTCCACGAAACGTTTGTTCTTAAATACATAATAATGTGGCGAACTAGTATCGACTGGGAGTACGAGACCGTGTGGCATAATGCGTGCTCCTATTCCACATACATCTTATTGTTGGACGTTCGTATCAAGAAATGGAAAGACGCGCGCTGGTAGTTCGTATTAGGTCGTCCGAAAAGTTTCTTTCGTTTTATAAGGAAATGCACAATATATTTCGTTTTATATTTTTTTATCGAATTACGTACGATACATTTTGTTCTATCGAGATAAAGATCACGACGTTCGACGGATTAGGTTTCGTGTTTGTATAAAGATGCATCGTTGTAAAAGACGTGTCTGTAAAAGAAAGACACTTTTCGGACAACCTAATATAACAGGAGATCAGCCGAAGTTCGGATAAGCAGCTGATACTAAATTTCGTTCGTACGAACAAAGTTCTATCTTATATTTCTATACGATTTTAGAAAATTGGAAAAGAGAAATTTTGATGAAAGGAACGAAACAACAGGAGAAAGACACGGCGTATCCTTTGAATCTACGACGCACCGTGATTGAGGACCAGTCGACGCATCTTGAGAAGCAATTTTCCGAAGCAAGTAACGATAGACAGAGCTCTTTCAATTTCGTGAAACAATTGTACGCGATCTCCTTCGAGATATCACCTTCAGCGACTCTTCACGATCTGGCTTCCGTGACGTCTAATCGATATTTGTCTCCCCTGTTCCGATATCGTCTCGCTTCCTCAGCGACGATCCCTAACCATCTCCAAATTGATAGCAGAAATACCCTGAATCAACTTCGCATTTGGAATTACCTTTGGAGAATATAAAACCACCAACTTCTACCCGTCCAGGAAACGAGAGACCAGAGAGAAGAGAAAGACGCGACATCCCCTGGATCGATAATTCGCAACGATTCCCAACCTGTCGACGGATCTTGAGAAGTAACTTTCCCGATAAGATAACCGGACCTCCTTCGATCGACGCAACGCTTCGTCAATCAACTCGACGATCTCGTTCGCTGCGAACGACTCTTCTTCGCAATCCGCCTTCCATCGCGTCTAATCGATATTTGTCTCTTTTATTTTCATCGTGTCGCGCTTCGTTGCCCGGCGACGATCCAAAACGTGCAGCTATGCTCGAGCGCGACTTCGGAGAACATCGAAACTTCCAAACTTGCGCGTTTCTTTTCGTCGAAGAAGCGGAACGAGAAGAGTACGACACAGCATCCCTTGGATCGATAATTCGCCGCGATCCAAGAGGAAACTAGGCATCTCGAAAGTCATCGCCAGGGCTAACCATAACAGTGTAGGGTGCACGGTGCAGGCGTATCACGCGGTTGCAGGGAATACGGTGCATCCGGAGGTTGGCACAGGGGAGGGAGAGACCTCGTCGCGAGCTTAATGATGTACAGCGAGACAAGAGGGGAAGTGAGCGCAGGAAAACGTGGCGGGAAATGAGAGCCTGGCAGCCGTTGATATGCATTATGGAACGCTGTATCGTTATTGTTTCCCATTCGTTTCGCCGCTCCCCCGGCTTTCTCCGCTCCGACCCCGCCGACGTCGTCGGCGTTCTGCCTTCGACGGCTCTAAAAGAACTCTTCTCCCGGCGATTGCGTGGCATCGCGTCGCGACTAGCGTGCTCGGGTTTAGGCGGATCCGCGGATCCAACAACAGACACACGTGTGTTTGGCTGTTTTCAAGGGGGCCGAGGGGGCGGCTGATGGATGCACGGGGGGACAGTGGGATGCGTTCGGATCTGGCGTTTCGAGGGATCGCTGCGGATTAATGGATCAAGAAGAGTAGAACGCAGGCAGATTGAAGTTGGGGTAAATTAGAAATTGGCAAAGAGTAGCGGGAAAATTGGAAATTGGCCAAGGTACAGGGAAAATTTGGAAATCGTAGGCGTCCGAGGATTAGACTGTCCGAAAGTTTCTTTCGTTTTATAAAGAAATAACAGATTCACTGTGAATAATAGATGAATTGCGTAGGGTCCATTCTGTTCTATTGGAGGAAAAATTAACACCATTATTAAAATGGTGTGGCGGCATTCGACGACGGAATTTTCCGACGACAATGTACCGTCGATATCCCTACGGTCCTTTCGCCGAATATTCGGAAGGATGCGTACGCGGCAACGGTCGCGGACGTCTAACAAACGCGCGCGTAACGGGGATATCGAGGGGCAACGAAGAAAAGAATTCGATTGGTTTTGAACAAAAGATTCATTTCGTTTCGAACAGCGAAGTCTGAAGGATCTAGCGCAACAGCGAAGCAAACATATTCGAGAAGCGTGATTGTTGATTGTTAATCGTTGAATGTTAATTGTTCAATAAACTTTATTGTTGAACTTCGAGAATATTTCTTGAGCACTTACATCCAATACCACCTCGATGATATAAAGGAAGAAACATTGTACATCTGTTATTTCTTTATGAAGCGGAAGAAACTTTTGCGACAACCCAATACATTGAGAACTATCGATGAAAGATGGTTTGGGTAGGTTTGCGTAAGTCTGTAGGAGTTTGGTAAAATTGAAATTTGTAGTTTCACAGGAATTTGAGGGAATCGGGTGCTGGTCCTTACCAGCTAGATTCCTTCATCGAAGTAGACCAAGTATCGGATCGTTGCGACGCAGCAGGAGATTTCGGTTGTTTTTAAAGACGAACGAGATTTTACATAACGGAACAGTTCTACAAGATCCGAAGAGACCCGTGAACGCTAATTCTCTTGCTACGAAGTAACCTTCAGAAAATCAATTTCTATCTATCTTCCATCTACGTGCAGCATAAAATAAAAATCCCCGATAAGCGTCCGTATGTTCGGGCTAATCTCGAGAACCACCGGAAGAATTCTGATGCGTCCCTCGTGTAACAGCGTCTTAGCATATTAAACGTTGTCGAGACTTCGCCATTTGGACGATCGATGCTGTTTTACATTCACAAAATCACAAAATCAATTCACAAAATCGCCGGTCCTATTATTAAAAAAAGATCGTGTAGGATACCGGGCGAAAGCATCGTTATAATTTTACCGTAATACGCGGTGATCGCTACGAATTCCTTTATTCTCAATTTTCTAATTCAGCTCGATATCGTGAAAAAAAAATGAGACGACATTCAAACACGTAGCTCGTGCGATATGCCATAGCACGAGGAGCACGAAGCCGAGGCAAGTCGTTTCATCGTTGCATTCTCCGAAGCGTATCATTACGCCGTGCCGGCGACCTGGAGATCGTTTATTCGTACGGCAAGAGACTCGGGCTAACTTATGCGCAATTTTATACGATCCATGCCCCGACGGCAGTCATTTCGCGTCGGAGAGACGGCCACGCGACGACGAGTTCGTTCGAACGCCATTGAATAGAGAAGTTTTCGCATTGTTCGCCTGCTTTCCCGGTAACCCGCCACGGCATTGCCTGCCTCCATCGAGAACGTAACCGAGAAACGAATTTCCTCCGCAGGGTTTCGGGAGCACTCGGCGCACCACGTCATCTTACTTTCAAATCCGATGCCTCAAGTTCGCACAAAGGGCAAAGTGGTTTGACAATTTTCTCTAATTTGTTGGTTCCGAAGCTCTCGTAGCTGTATTTTTCGTCTTGTTCTTTTCTTTGGTAATTTGGTAACTTGCTTTGTTTAGTTACGTTCTTATCAAACTCTGCCTCTTGACCAGTTAGCTCTTTGAGAAACGTGTACCTAAAATGTGTCGTAAGAAGTAAGAGTTGGCGAGTATACTCGTCAGAGACACAGAGTATGTGCGATTGTTATAGCGCAGAGTTAAGTAGCAAAGTAGTGATCGTTTCGCTCGTCATAAGGCAAGATATTGCCATTTCTTCGAGTATATTCGCGAAGAATAGCTAATTGGTTAATTCTTTGGAACCGATAACGTCATTAGGATCTCTGTGCAAACGTATCTTCTTTGTTTCTACGTGTATACCTGTATCAGGTAACCACTTGTCGTTCTAAACGTACGAATTCTCACTGACGGATTCATTCAGGTATATAAATAAACAAATGTCCACTGTCGCAAACCATTTTATTTATTTCAATGGGAAACGTTATTAAATATCAAAGACTTCGTTTAAATTCTCACGCGTCGAGTTTGCTAAATACGCTGGGGGTTGGGACTTTAACGGCGTATTCGACCAACTCCAGTTTTATCGAAAAACACTTCTGGTATGCGAAAAACTCGACGCGTTTAACGGCGGAAATTTCATGGAGAAGGCCTGGAGCCCTCGTTATTTGACAAATTTTCGTGTACACGTTCGCTCGACCGATGACGATTAAATAAAATATCGACGCGACAGTTTCATTCCAAGCTTCTGATAATTTCCATGTACGAACCACGCGATCATCGGTTTCCCGTATGAAACGCGATATTTCAAAAATATCAAATTCTCGCGTGTCAAATAAAACGAACCGACGACTCGCACGATCCCTATTTGAATAAATAGAATTGAACGCGAGAAAAGCGACTGACTCTTGATTCGACCACTCGCGTTCGCGAGGAAGCACGTCAACGGGAGTCGTAAAATTCTCGTTACGATTAGACGATCGACGCCACGAAATGATCGATCCCGTATTTCGGTTAGGATAATAGAGGTAGTTAAAATTTGAGGTGTAGTAGCAGTTGTGATAGTGTAGCGGTCGAGATAGGTTCTGCTGCGGGTGTAGAAGATGTCGTTGCTGGGGTACTGTTGCTTTTATTCTAATTTACATGTCGTGGAAAGAAAAATCCGACTCCGGTCACCCAGGATTTGAACCCGGGTCCCGAACGTTCGTTACCTAAATTACAGTTTATTCCAACAACTTTGTAAAGAAGATAGTTACGCTGGTTCGTATGTATAAGTTAAGTAGGTGACTGATCTAGGGGTGGAAACCCGGTCAAGAGATGTTGACTGTTCTAAAGATGGAAAATAAGTGAAGTTCGGTGACGATGCTGTGGCGGAGAAAAGCTAGGGATGGGTGTGTCTAACGCGCGCGACCGTCGGATTTGTTGATGACAATTTTGGGTAGGAAAATGAGGGCAATAGACATTGATCTGATTGGATAATAAGAAGGTTGGTGGTCTAGGAAGTAGTAGACAATAAATATAAGGAACACTGGAAATAAGAGATACTTGTTTGGTTTGAAGGACCTTAACTATGAAAATGCCAAGATTTATGGTGGGTCCTGAAGACTATTGAGTGTGTGTGGACATCTGACTGCCATTTTGCCCTCGGCACGGGGCCTGGTTTTGTAGAGAGTCACTGAACGTAACAGCTCTATTTATCCGAAAGTTGCCATTATCCCAGCGTGTTCGCCTCCCTGTCGGTTCGATTACGACAGATTCTACTGCGCTACAGCAAACAGCGTGATAACGCGTTATCAATCGTAAGGACTTTAACATATAACCTATCGGTTCGTTAAGCTTTCGTCGACGCGTCATCGTCACCTGTTTGTCGCATTGCCACCTTCTTCGTTCGCCTGACGGTTCATCGAACTTGTCCAACTAACGAAGTTGGAACGAATTGGAGCGGAGGAACGGTAACTGATATGAGAAGATGGAAAGTTTATGTAAGTAGCTAGAGGACGGTGAACCCAAGATCCGGAATGGCGGAGAATCAGATTGCGAGATGACGAACTTGGAAAATGAGAGAAGCAAGGGAATTGGAACGCGATTCTCATCGATCGATTCCCATGAACGATTATCGGCGAATATTGGAATCGTGAAACGAAAATATATCGGATACGTAAAAATCGATAAAAAATTATACGGTAGCGAATTTGCGACATCATTTTCCGAGACTTTTATTCACGGAAAAACTCGATATTACTTTTTCGGGCGTGAGCGATTCGTTGCGTGACTCTCGGAGGAATAAAAGTCCGGAGGAAAACTACGAACGAACGCGCTACTAGTATCATATGAACTTGCCTCTGAAAATATCGAGCAACTTGATCGCGAAGAGAGCGATCCTTCTTCTCGGGGTGAGTGTTCCGTTGCGCGACTTTCGAAGCGATAAACGTTTCTCAAAAACCTACGAATGGGTAAGCGTGAATACACCGCAACGTATTCTCCAAACCTACCGGGGAAATCTGACTATAGTCTATACTCCAAACTTGTCAGAAAAATGTGACTATCATCTACTCTCCAAACTTGTGAAAGAAATCTGACTCTTGTCTATTCTCCAGACTTATCAGAGAAATCTGACTATCCTCTTTTCTCCAAACTTATCACAGAAATCTATCGTCTATTCTCCAAATATATCAGAGAAGTCTATCATCTACTTTCCAAACTTGTGAAAGAAATCTGACTATCGTCTATTCTCCAAACTTACCAGAGAGATCTGTCGTCTATTCTCCAAACTTGTGAAAGAAATCTGACTATTGTCTATTCTCCAAACTTGTCAGAAAAATCTGACTGTCGCCTATTCTCTAAACTTGTCAGAGAAATCTGACTATCGTCTATTCTCCAAACTTATCAGAGAAATCTGACTATCGTCTCTTCTCCAAACTTATCAGAGTAATCTATCGTCTATTCTCCAAACTTGTTAGAAAAATTTGACTATCGCCTATTCTTAAAATTTGCTAGATAAATCTCAGTGTTGTCTATTTTCCAAACTTGTCAGAGAGATTTGACTATCGTCTATTCTCCAAACTTGTCAGAAAAATCTGAGTACCGTCTATTCCCCGAGCAAAGCAGAAAAAGCTGACTCAGTGTTTCATAATTTCGGGGAAGAACTCGATCGCGAGAAGAGCGACGGGTGCTTTCGGTAGTGAGCGATTCGTGGCAGAGGCGTCGGGACGGCGCGTCTGGTCGTACGTTTCGCGAGCGCCGAGTAATTATCTCGATCTTAATCCTGAGAGAGCAGACAGGGTCGCAATTTCCACGCATTCCTCGACCGTTACATTAAACGGCTTCCGGGTTCTGAATGCCAGCGGCGAGGCCATCCCCTTTCACCGGTGAAAAATTTCTATTTATCCGTGCAGACTGAGAAAACACGCGAAAAGCCGAGAAATCCCAACCACGAGAAAAAAGAAACTCCATCGAAATCCAGCTGAGCTCGATATATATACCAGCGACTATTCAGTCTATGAAACAGACAGCAGAGGAGACGAAAAAGACCCTGTTTACCGCGTTTATCATTTATTCAAGCGTCACCGGCGGCATACCATACGCATTGTTCGTCTTCTTTCAGAGAAATCGATGCTGGCTAAAGAAGCGAATGTAAGGATTATTGACACAGATAGGGTGGTTCGCTTTGTGTCGCTGCGTTTGCAAATTATCGCAAGGTATTTGAACGTGTCTGAATAGAAATGAAAGATGCAGACCTCGTTTTGTCGTAATGGCGAAATACCTGTTAGACGAGAATTGGGCTTTTCGCAAGACCAATCGACGATCAACTTCGCTCTTTTCGCGCAATTTCAAATCGATCGGGAAGCGTTAAAAACATATTTTCGAAGCTACCAATCCGACTCTTTATCGCAACAGCGTGATCTGGAAGGAGAATCGAGCTTCTGTAATGCTAAGCCGACTGGCTTCAATTTTTGCGAATACTTCGATCGTCACGGGGTTCGGCAATTATTCAAAGGTATCAGAGGCGATCAAACGAAAACGGAAGATACAGATCCGAGTATTTATTGCGACGGAGACAAAGTCTACGAACGTTATCGGTAGTTCGTTCGCCGTGGAGTCGCGATGCTACGAATTCCGATCTTCGGTGTAACAACCAGATATTTCGCAAGCGTCATCCACCAAGATATAAGTTCGTTCGCGAATATTCGAAGTAAATGAACGTGTATCCAATGTATTCTACGTAAATCACCGACGAGAATCACCGAGAGAATCGGCTCGTAACTCGCTAATAATTCTTCACAAAAACAAAGAAGAAAAAGAGACACGAATGATAACAAAAAGGGAAAAAAGGAGGGGAGGGGGAAGAAAGAACGACTCACGAGTATCTTGCTCGCCCATAACCGTATAAATTCCCAATAAACTTGCTGCGAGTTGTTCCAAGAAGTCCGTATCATATTATATTTACCGCAGGCTAAACAAGATTTACAACAGCCCGCTCGTAATATCAAGGACTCTATAAAATCCTACGAGAGATATCGCTACCGTTTCGTGAACACCGTTCGCGCTTTTGCTAAATGTATACCGAGGCTCTTGTAGATCTTGGAAAGGCGGGCGAGGGTGGCGCGAGTCGGAGGCCACTTTATTCAGCCAAAGTTTCCTCCGATACGGTAAATCGGGTTCCTGAGATGTAGGCGCGAACCCGTAAGGTAGCCTGAATTATTTCAACGCGTGCTTGATTTAAGAGCAACGGGAGCGGTCTGCGAAGTTTAGATTAAGGGCATAAATGAAATCTGAGGCGAGAGGGCGCGACCGCGAGCCTTCGTTTATTCTCTCTTCGTTAATTTGTTGTTCCCAAGTCCGTAACCATTGCGCTTTATCATCGTTAAATTTCCTAAACGAGGAAATACAGCGGCGAATCGTCGCGGACAAGACCGATGGGCCAGACCGAGAGGAGATTCCACGGAACAAGCGTCTTCCGCGTTTCCACCACCCATCTTCGTCGGCGTTAACGTTGCCGACGACGCAAACAGCGTTTAAGGGAAATTCGTAAGTGTACGAACGTGGATACGCTCGGAAAAACCGATGGCGAAGCAGAACGGAGGGGAAACAACGAAACGAATAGAAAACGCGACTGAAGGAAACGCGCGGAACTAGAGCGCTTGCTAGGGACGTAGCAGGATGTAGAAAACTGTGAATAATGGAAAATACGGAACAAGTTAAAGCGAGTGAAGATAGCGCGTGGAAGAGGATGGAAGAAGGAAAGGTACGAGAGATTAAGGGAAGGAAATGTTGGAGGGGAAGAGCACATGAATTTTAAAATCTCGCTAAAGGCAATAAGAAGGATAGATCAACCGAGACTAACTGGTAAAAGAAAACATTCTGCTACAAAGGAAAAGGATACGGGCGAAGAATAGGGAAGGGGGAATGGGGGAACGTGGCTGGTACAAAAACGAAAACATAGGATGCGTATTATTAGAATGTTCTTTGTACGAACGAATAAGAGCAGCGAATAAGAATTTGAAGGAAAAAGAAGCAGTGGAAGAGACACTGACGGTGGAGATCGAAGACGATGCAAGAGCACTGTTTCACCGCATACAATTGCGCGTCGTCTTTTCGCTCTTTCTTCCACTTAGATTCAACTGATTTTAAGAAAGTTAAAGAAATCGAAATATCCATATTATTAAGATAAATTGTAATATGCGCATCGTACGGTGCTTAATGGATCGACAACTTACAAAAGTATACAGTTAGAGGCGAAAGACTCGAGTAAATCTTTCTTCAAATCGACAAAATCATTCGCTATTATCTAACAATAAAAATAAAAGGACGAAAACCGGCTTAAATATCAAGTAACCAAGACAGCAACGCGTTAACACGCGTTCGAGCAACAGTATCTCGCGATTTGTACGCTCCGACGAAGTGAAATCCAGCGTATTGAAGAACGTGCTCTCGACGTCTGACTTATCGCGGGCCATTCTACTGTGGCGGACAATAACTCGAGAAATTTCTTTCCTTCCCTCTTGTCGTTCTCCGTTCAACGGGCGCCAGGTGGATTTTTACAAAAGTATCCTTTTTACCGGCAAGACGTTCGCTGCGTAACGACCACACGGCTCAACCGAGAGAAAAACATTTTCCGCGCCGTATCGTCAGCGTTGGTGCGCACAGGCGCGAAACTATCGCAACCGGTGGCGCGTGTTCTCGTTTCAATTCGATACGAATGCGAAATAATTACGACGGATCTTGAATACGCGCGCACCTTTCTTCGTATTACGCCGATTCAACGTCTTCGTCGCCAACATCCGACCGTTTCCTTTCTCTTTCACGACCGATCGTTATAAATTCCATTGGAAAATTAAGCGAGCAGGAGGAGGAGGAAGTGGAACGCGCAGAAATATCAACGTAACGTGCCGTGATTGGTCCCTCGAATATCATGTTAACCAGGTGAGGGTTTACGGCTGAATAAGGGCTGTATACCTGCAATGCGAAACACGCGAAGCTGACAAGCTGTTTTCCTTTTTTGGAACCTTCTCTGATATTGTCTTGCGTTTTCCTCTTTTATTAAACGGGACAAGCGAGCTAATTACTCTTTTATGAATATCGTTCATGGATAGATGCGATGGATTTTACCAGCAGAATCTTCCAAATCTTCCTTTGGTACTGTATTAATTTCGTGTTACCTTGCTACGGTTACATAGTAGCAGTTGAGTGGATAATTTAAGGTACAATACCAACTTGTTGTACAATGGCATACGTTATTGTAGCATCGTGGACAAATGGCCTAAAAAATATCGGGTTAACCATAAACAATGTTGCGAGAAGGCCTAAGTGCCGTTAGGTCAAAAGGACCTGGTCACATGAAGAGTCGAGTGGAATAGTCGTGAGTTGAGTGGAGTGTTGAGTCGAGAGTTGAGTTGCCGAATTAACTATTTAGTTGTCTTAGTTATAGCACCTTACTGTATTTAGTTCACGTTAAATAACCATCGTTTCCTGTTTAATCCATTGTAAATAGATCTATCGATCGATAAACTTATTATATAGGATAGAAATCATTGGAAACCCTAATTTCTAATATTTCTAAATAAATGAAAAAATCCTATATTATTGTGCCTAATTTAACGAAATGCCATCGAGCAAGACGGTAGACGTAAGAAAGCGTTATCGCTTGCTAGTAAAAGCATACTTACTACGTATAAAATATATAAAAGAATATATAGTAGGTAGATCGTACGTTGTACGAAGCTTTCCCGAGGTGTCGTGAAAAAGTGCCGTAACTATTGTAAAGTAGGACAACAGAAGCACGTCGTGTAACATCGCTTTTAAAGATACCTATAGGGCGTACATAAAACGTAATAGTTCACTCCAACACGAACTTCAACGTAGAACTACACTGCTCTGTCAACTGTTGAAAAAAGAAAGTACCTTCGTAAGTGATAACATCGGTAGATGAACGTAAAGCAAAATAATTGCACAGCGTGTAATTTAGAAAATTGACGCATCCGAACTTTGATTGATTCATCGCTATAAAACTTATTACCTTTATGCAGGAGAATTTCTAGTTGATTAAAATTAATGTATTTGACGGATTAATTAATTATCAATTATATTTGATGTCGCCGCTTGTATTCATTCACGTGCTCCATCACCTAATCTCACGAGACATTTCTAAAACTAAATTCCGCGTTTAACTGGTTAAATAAAATCAATGATAATAATAACGTTTCGATGGACGCACGAGCGACGGAGGCCTTGAAACACCGTAAAAGATACACTCGCCGCCTTTTCATCCGACATAAACGAAACAGGTTACTGTTTACCAAAGCTTGGCACTCGGTGCTGCCTACGTGCGCAACTATAAATACTTGAAATTTTCCAGGAAGTTGCCGCTGCTGCTTTGCTCTAGATTTACTGTCCGCTTTCCATTACTTTCCTTTATCCCGCGATGCGCCGCTCGTTCCACGAGGGATTTGTAGACCTTTTGTCAAGATCTTCGCCATTAAATGGACAAATGGTCCCAGCCTTTTGGCCGCCTCTTTCTAATCAATACGTATTTTATACGATTCACTTCCGGCGTTGCGATCTCCCAAATATTTATTGCTATTCGAACGGATTCGATACCTTTCGCCTTTTTTTCGGGGTTAAAAAGTATGTTACGGACCCACAGGAAACGTTTCTCTCGCCCCCGACACAGCACTCTGGAAACTCGTTCACGATCCAACCGTTTTCACTGAACAGAAACGTTACAAATTTTATAAATTGTACGAATCACAGGTGATCCGCGTAAATTTGCGACAAAAATGATAATAATAATTTAGTTTTAAAAAAGTAAATGTTCTTAGAATTAAGTTTCCAAGATGTAGCTTAAAATCGACGAGTTTCCAAGTGCGCCACTTTTCTGCTAAATCGACGATTTTTCTTTCGACTCTACTACAGTGAAACTCCGTTTTCAACTGTGAGAGAAATTTTTGTATCGGTCGGGCGCCTTGCAGGAGAAACACGATGCATCCGAATGTATAGAACGATTAGATAATTACTAAATAATTAATAGAGTAATACAATTAATGAGTAATTCGTGCTACGAACGTTGCGTGTACAACACGAAAGAGGTTCTATACTACTTCTGTATCTTTACTGCAAATCGATCATACTCGCGTACTAAAAATTATCGACGAGTTACTCTTCGATAAAATTACGTGGAAATCGGTGTGTTCAACGCGGATGCTCGGGTTTGCATTGAAAATGGCACGTGGATCACGCGCGAGCGCAATTAAACACGGCAAACAAATCGTGGAAGTCAGCGAATATTTGTCTCGAAAACGATCTCAGCTCGTTAAATCACGCGAAAACTGCTGCTTCATATGGATTTTCAATTAAAACGCACACGCGAGAAGCGCATATAGCGCGCAAAGAAGCTTAAAAGATTAAGCTTACGGTATAATACACGACGCAATTAATTTGCATACCTCACCCATACCCTTTCTATCGTACGAACTATTTCATCCACGTACGTACAGGTACAGCGACGTGCAGAAGTTTAGGATAGATTTTTCCCCCGATCTTGGAACGCAAGCTGAAACATGTGTCTGGCTAAAAACGTCTGCACACCGCTCTGTATCAATTCGAATGAAAATATCGAACGACTATGAAAGTTGATAAACTTACGTCATATGGACGAAGATAGAAATGTGGAGTAGCTGCAAGGTCAAAGTCGCGGCGCGGAGTTTCCACTAAAAATGGAAATTTATTTCCAGCTGCTACGGATACGAAAATGTGAAATATTCTCGAAGCGAAGACGCGTATGACGAGGAGAAAAAACGTTGCCGATAATCGATAGAGCAACGCCATTGGGGAAAAGACGCGGAAAATCCTTGACCGTCGATGTTTACAGTATTTTTATTTTGCAACGCGATGTCATCTTGTTGCACATTGTGATCGACTTCTCGCCAGTGATCTTGCTTATCGTAAAAGAAAATAGTGGATTATTCTATTTATTAACAAATTTGGACATAGTCAGCGAAGGATAGCCGAATGGAAAAATAACCACGAGCGAAAGTTGCGAGTTGGATATTTTTAAATCAACGAAAGTATTGGTTGTATGAAAATTTATGATACATAAAATTACGATATTGTATATATGGTGAACAAAATAACTTGCCAACGTTACCAAGTTCCTTCTGCGTGTTTTAATATCGTAACGTAATTAAAATGTCACCGAGGATAATTTTCATTAGAAATCTTGTTTCATCTAGCTTAATTGACAATTATTATTTGAATCACTGGCAAAATTCAGAGAGTAAGAATACGAAATATATGATCGAATAAGTAGCAACTATCTCAGTATCGAATGGAAGCAATGACCTAATAGTAGTTGCGCCAGTCGGCTTGTGAAACTGACGAATTTACACGCAAAAAAAAAAAAAGAATATATACAATCAGTACTCGTTTGTCCGCGAATCGTCCACATTTGTCCAAATAAAATTTTCATTTTCCCTCCCATAAAAAAGAGCGTTATCGTGAAATGACAATATTTATCATCAGCACCAGCATGAACACTTTTCATTGATTCGTAAACGGGATATGATTGTCCACGATATGTGCACATTTATCCGACAGCAATTTTCGTTCGTCGAGTTTTCAGAAGAAAAAGTCATCACCGAATGAAAATTTCAGAAAATTGTACATCTGCGCTTGGTGAACATTTTTATTGATTTTGAAGCCGAACAAGATTGGATGGGCAAGCGTGGACAGCCATATGCTATATTAGAAATCAATGAAAACGTTTCTGGCTTTTTCTATTAAATTTAGTGATAGTTATTTTTGAAAAATCGTGCAACGAACATTCTCGTCGAACAAGTCGTGGACGAATCGATGAAAATTGTTCATGGGGCCGGCAATGACGCTGATCTTTCAATTTTCCGTTATCCTTTCGTCGAGGGATCGATCGACCTAAAATTTTCATTAGACAAACACGGAGAAGTCGCGATCAAACGAATACCGTCGATCTTTTCTACAAAATCGCGCTTGCGTGTGTTCAATTTCACAGCGTCTGCGAAGCTGAACACGCGCGAGTGTTAACTTGTCAGAAAAACAACCAACCAACCAAAAAAGAAAGAAAAGAAGAAAATAAGCATTGAAACACAATACTTTGGCACGGTAGCTCCATCGAGAAGATTCTCGTCCATCGTCGAATGGTTGAAAGGGTAAGAAAAAAGGACGATGCTCGTCACGCGACGCGCCAAGAAAATAATCGGTGTGTACCGGCGTAACCGACAGGATAATTGCACGTACGTAAACGTATGCGAAAGGTATTTCACCGTGCGGGACTTCTGGTTGAGAGGGCAGACCTCCTCTCCGTTGGGTCCGCCACGAAAAACCATAAAATTAGAGGTCGAAAATTGCGGTGCACCGCAACGACGAAAGATACGCTCTGCTGCTACCGTTTAACCACCTCGTATATAGAAGTATCTAGGGATATTGGCGAACGACGAAGAGCACTACGGTCGTTGGCGCCGTGTTTAGCAGCGGGCCGCAAGTACTTGCGAATCGTTTCGCAATTTTCTTCGATGGAGAACCGAATATGGATTCACTATGAAAAAAAATGTAAGAATTATTCAATTTATTTCTACGATGTTCTCCAAAGTATCGTATATTTCTTTATTTAAATTAAACGTATGGAAGGGTGATAGGCATATCTGAATTAAACGAATCAAAATTCCAAGTTGATACGTAGGAGGTAGAATTTTATAATACGCGTAGCGAAACGTCCGAGAGATAGAAATTTTTAATTCGTAAAAATATCCGCTGGTTTGATTCTCAAACAGATTTAACTCGATTAAAGGGCTTCTTGTTTGACAAAGATTTTAATCTAATTAAAGAATTTCAGATTCGTACCATGGGATTTGATTGACATACCACCGATAATCTCTGTGTTACGATAAAATATTTCTTAATATCTTTTTAGAGATCGATTCCTCTATTTATCTCATTTCGTATCATTCATTTCCCTTCGAGACGTTTACTATACACGTTACGAGATCGAAGCTAGTCTTATGAAAAATGACTAAACTTGCGATGCAGTTAAATCTGACAACTAGAGAACTAACTTAACGTCAAATACGAAATTACGTTGCATTCTAAGAACAACTGACTTTAGATTCATCATTGATTACTCTTCACGAACATTGTACATAAACTCTTTGGAGCTTTCAACCCCTGCTTCTTAATATTCCGCACAAGTTATCATTACTCCTAGAAGATTACAACTCCCAAATACAATTTCCGGCATTTAATATAAACTTGGAGAGCTCGCCGAGTAGAAGAAATTAAACAGGAGATTCCGCGAACGTGAGGGAAGCTTGTAACGAAGTTGAAACCAAGTCGAAACTTTCGACGATCGAAAGCGAGAGTCTATACGATTCACCATTGGCTCGCGATCGTTTCGTTTCGAGAGACAAGTCGTGGATTCTCGTGTTTCCCAGGTGTATATGCATACCTGAGCGTGAATGTCGCGGACCGAATCCGGCGACGTCGCTGGGTATCGCGTTTCGACGTAACGTAAGAAGCGTGAAAACGAAACCGGACGTTACACTTGCGGAGTAGAAAACATTGTTGTATGACATAACCACAGACCGGGTATATCGTCGGGTAAAAGTATTGGGACGCTTGCAATTTTCCCTGAAATGTCGAACGATTTGTATAACAGCTTGTATAATAATAAAATATTTTCATACATATATTTTTATAATATTTATATAGAAATATATAAATAAAGTAGTTATTATAGAGTATTTGGTAGAAAAGATTGTTTAATTTAAAAGAAACATTACCTTTTATCGCGCTCTACCTCCCTAAAAGGAATATCTGTATGAATAAAAATGAGAACATAACTAGAAACAAATCAAAGTTTTATGTTAAAAGTTTGTAATATAAGCTGTCGATAATCGAGCGAGGCTATTTAGAAAACGTGTTTATCTTTATCGCAAAGGTTAAATAAACGCGCAGTAATGAAATGAAGTTGGTAGAAGGATACACGTAAATGCTTACAAACTCGCAACGATACGCAGTTAATAGCTTAACGACGTGCTTTAAGCGTCCGAGCTTACGTCCTAATACCACAACTTTCGACAGTACAATAACATTCCACGTGCCATAGGTATACCATGCGACTCGGTTGGCAGCAGGTGGTACAAGCTCGCTCAAAATATTTTCCTCTACATTTGCGCGCGCAAGTTTAATTCGATGCGACGAACAAAAACAGACTGATGTAGCTTCGAGAAACTATTTAATTCCACTATAACTACGTATAAACGATTAAACAAACGGATAGTAATTAAAGGAAACTGACAGGAGTATACAAATACTTACGAAATAGCAGAACGTCGTATCGGTTGTCAATCGCCCGTGACATCATACGGTATTGTTATTCTTTTGACGTTATCCACGCGTTAGCCAACAATCTGCACGGAAGATTAACGATTGAAAATGATTAAAATCAATAATGTTAAAATGACGTAAATCCTGTATTAAAAGTTGCCAACAAAAGCTATCGATAACCGAGTGACATACAGTACGACCAACGGAAGAATTGTAAACTAACCTCCAAGAACTGTTTAACTTTATTATACTTAATAAACTCGATTAACTATGCTTAATAAACGATTAGATAAACGTGCGTTAACGAATCAATGCTAATAATAGCGTATAAATACTTACGAAAGAGCAATGGAAGTACGTAACGCACGGTAATAGGCACAGCGAAGCGCATCGAGCAAGGTTACATATCCAAACACGACGATTTTCGATAGAACAATGGCACGCCATGTCGTAGATACGTTTAGTAAAGTGGTGGGGAGGTGACACGAGCTGGCACGCGACATTTGCGCGCGCTAATTTAATCTGTTCAAACAAAGTGGAATATTTTGTAATCGTACGTTATACGAATATACAAATACAGTCTTCTAATTAGTTTACGTATCGTTATTAATTATAACATAGAATTCGTTAAACAATAAACACTAAGAAATTCTCAAGGTAACTAGTATTATATTTGATTTTTAGATAATTTTATTATATGACTTTTATCTTTGAAATACCGATAGAACGGGAATGACTTTAATATTTCGTATCGTTCCTACGACACTTCTAATTTCTCTGATACACCTTTACCCGTAATCGACGATAACTGCAGAATGAGAAAAAGCGAAAGCCACGAGGAACTCAATTCCACGTACGTATTTCGCGACTCTGGTATCTCCAAAACCCTTCCTTTTCTATCTTATCTACCGCGCGAGTTTCATCGCGTACAGCGAAAGAGAATAAAACAGAGGTACAAAACGCGTAGTGTACTGAATCGTAACAATCGTTCCAACTTCCCGACGTCCGCGCGGGGAAATTAAATCAAGCCTCGCGACCAACCTGATAAATTTCGTTGGTCCAGCGAGGGGGATATTTTTCTCCGACCCCCCGCTGGCGGTCGACAGGCCCATTCAATACGTCGAATACCGAGGCTCGCTCGCTGAAGGTTCTTATCTCGTCGCGGTCCCATGGATACGGTTTGAACGGCACGTGATGTTATGGGGAAAATTGTGATTCTCGTCTGAAGGCACCGAAGGGTCCGGTAGATTCTCGTTATGGAAACCTTGGAAACCTGGCGGCACCGTTCTACGGATATACACGGGGTAGGAGGGATGCATATGTACGGGTGCGAGCGGTTCGCATTGATCGCCTCTGGCATCGGTTTCTTCGATTACGCTGAAACGTTCTGAGAAAAAGTATATCCTGTATCGTTAAACCGCTACGTTCGCCGGCAATGGCGAGGCTTTTTCGCAGAAATTGGAATCGGGTTGAACGCTCGACCGGTTAAACTTTCTTGTCCTCTTTCTTTTCAGATTTTAATCGCACGTCGATTAGTCGGGTATTGGCAACAATCATCCTACGATCTTTGGCAGCAGGATTTTTTGGTTCGTGCGTCACACTACGGTAGGTACATTTTAGTCAGTAGTTTCGTTCCTTTTGGGAATCCGAAAGCTCGATGGAGGGAATCTGTTGCGACAAACCGCAATTGGGTTGAATACGAGAACGATTTCTTCTTCTTATCTGTTTTTAAACGTCGATATCCGCTCCCTGTTGGAAAGACAAAAAGTATGTAATTAGCATCGAACGCTTGGAAAGATAAATTTCTTGCTTGCGTAAGTTCGTTTACCGTATCGAAGTACCAACGTGAATGATCCTGGACTTCAAGATAAATTCTATAAAATAATCTTCTACCTTTCGATTCGTCGTATTAATCGGTATAGTCTAATACCTCTGTGTATGATCATGGTAATTAATAAACTCTGCCAGCTTGCGTAAATATCGTTACGACCATACACGCCTCGCAATTACGTCAAATGAACGAACAACATGGTAATTTGAATCCTCTAAATAGGTGGAAATTTTCAATAGCCAGGAGTCGTAATATCTGGATGATATTCAACGTATCGATTTCTCAGTTAAATTAGGACAACCCTGACGATTTGGAGATACGAATAAGGGGTTGTAAGTAAGAAACAGCATGGCCGAGGAACAGGTACCGTTTGATTGAGCGTATCGGGTCGGCTAGGTGGGTAACGATAACGGTTACCGTTATGGTCTATTCAATGGTTCTCCCCAACCAAGTGTTACACTGTTACAGTATTCCACGTGGTTCCTTCGTCGGGGATCGTTATTGCACCAGCAGGAATTTCCCTCTTGGCGTATAGTTACACGTGTTACGATTCACGAGGGCCTGAGTCTCATGGGTGGTACCAACTCTTCGCTGGCATTTTCCAACTTAGTATACAGCGCGCGAAAATTCTTATTTACGAGCTTCGATGCGACTCCAATCGCGTTTCGACGTTCCACGATTTTTACGCCTTTCCCTCGCTCTGCTTTCTATCTCATTTGCGGGAAATCGTTGCAGGTAAAAATATTACGTAAAGGACCAGAAATATTTGTCAGATGAAACGAACGTCCGTCTTTCGTTGCTCAGTTTGCTACTGACCCGGGATTTTTATCCATTTGCGTTACGTTGTCTCAAGAGTTTCTTTCGTTTTCTAAGGAGATAATAGCTACACAACATTTTTTGTTTTACATTGTTTTATTGAATCGTGTACCATTTTGTTCTATTAAGATAAAGAGCGCAACATTTAAGGGATTAGGTTTCACGTTTGTAAGGGAAAGACGCTTTCGGGACGACCTAATAGCAACATAATATTCTACGTTGTCGCGTTATCGCGTTACTAAGGAAATATTAGAAAAATGATTAAAATAAGCTAACAAGATTTCTCTCAAACCAGCGCCAACTCCAACTAACGCCAGAAACCGTTTCACAGGAAGTAACACGGGTGTAATGGAATTCTAGCGATTTTATTACAAATTCAACATCGTTCAAAAATCAAGAAAAAAGAACATCGTATTTTCACGATGCAACGTGGATCGTCGTTAACGAGCAGAGATTTTTCTCCGTTTCACAGAGGGAAACGGCGCGGGCATACTGTGGTAGAGACGATGAAAGGGGTTTGGAAAGTTGTACGAATTAAAGAAATGAAGCGGCGCTGGCTGACGTTGGCCAAAGAGAATGCAATTATGAACTTTATTTTATGCCTTCGTGGTCGGTGTGCTACGCTACGCAATTAACCCTTTGCGTTCGCCGGATAACCGGACTGAAAGTTTACCGTCGACGCGGATATTTCATACGGAAAACTTTCCGTTGCGGAATTACGTATTATTAGCAAATGCAAAAAGTCCTCGCGATCCACGCTTTGTTACAGAAATCACTGGCTTGATTGCGTTCTTCGTCGCGTCCACGTCATCGACGCGACGGGGCAAGAACCATATTATTTCGACGTTTCACCTGGACACAGTTGTCCGATACAAATTGTACAAATGACTTTCAAACTTTTCTCCCGTTCATTCTACGAAAAAGAAGTCAATCACTAACGTCCTATCTGTTTTATCAACGAAACGTTAGCGTGTGTTCGATCTCCCCATTGGGGGAGAATGTTGTCTTAGATCGTCAGTTTATTATTATTTTGCCATTATACGCTTTGAATAATAAAAATACTTCCGTGGTGTCCTGAGCGACACGTGTGATTTCGGCGTAGCAGTCAAAGCGTTAATGCGTGTCTAACCGTGTCTGATGTTTAAGAATCACGACCGAACAAAGAGAAACGGACAGGAGCCCTATCCCTTGAAAGCGGTCTGGATATTTTGTTCGCAGGAGGCGAACGTCCCTTATAGAGTCGATCATATCCCCGGCAGCAGCGCGCGACAATCTCGGTTCAAGGAGGCTACCGAACAGGATATTGCTGACGTGTTCCTCGACTTTAAAGTCCAACGTCCGCGGTCGATAGCCGCCGCATTGTCGGAGACACCGGAAGAATGGTGGATAAGGGCGCGGAACGCTATAGGGCTTCAATCGGCCACGCAACTGTTAACCTTTTAGATGCAGCGTGTTCTCACTGCAAAGAAAGATGCGTTCACTTTGGCCGAACGTTGAAGCGGTAGTATAGAAAAAAAAACATGATTTCCGGTTAGTAGACATTAACAGATGGTTGAATATACGTTCGTGTCATTGATGAAATTGATAAAGTATTGATTGATCTTTTCTTTTTTTACTAGAGCGGATGAGAAGAAAGTTTAGAGGACAATGAGTATAAAGAAGCATGATTTCTGGTTACTAAACGTTAAGAGATGGTTGAATTATACATTTAATATCGTTATTGACGAGACTGATAAAGTATTGGCTCATTTCTTTTTTTTTTTTTTTTTTTTCAATAGAGTGGACAAAGGGAAAGTTTGAAATGCAAGTAGCGTAAAATTCGTTATTACACAAAGGCAACAACGTACGTAGGCTTCGTTCACTGATGAGTAAAAGAGATTACAATTACGTACAAACCAGACTGCGAAGACCCACTAAATATTACAATGAGCAGACAGCGGATTTTTATGCATTTTTACATTTTTACGAACGTAACTACAGCGAAGGAAGCTAAACAAAAATTTGTTTCGTCTACCAAATATTATAACACGTACTCTGCGCCGGATATTTTCAAGTATTTGTCGGTCGTACAGAGACTCGAGACCGTTAAAATTATTATTTATTCTTTAAGAATGTTCTAGCACGAAAACGACTACAACGAACTTCTTTTTCAATTTAGAATTTCAATTATTTAGAAATATCGAATGATCTTAATTCGACGGTCAGAGACTCTTTTCCTCGTGCCACCCGTTCGATCAAGCAGGTGGTAAGTCTATAACTATGAACCACCCCGTACACGTGCTTCATCGTCAAAGGGTTAAGAACCTTGACAAGTCGGAGTGCCACTCGAGTCGACGAGATTAGGGAAAACGCGTTTCTATCGACCAGCCTTTTGTCGTTTGTTCGCCGTCGACGACTTTCCTTCAACTTTCCGTTCGTTTATCGGCGATCGAAGGACCGCCCAGTGATACGATTCCTTTCCAATGGAAGTTTCGCCTTCGACGAGGCCACTTTGTAAATTGGCTACGAACCGCCTCCACTGTACGAAACTCGCGAGTGTACCGGTTGTGGCCCGGGCGCCAGGGAAAAGTGGTTGATTTTGTCGGATAGAGCCGATACTCGCAACAAGTTGCAATAACAAAACGAGCAACTCGACCGGATGGACTTGGTGTTTTTCCTCCAGGATGGCCAGCTAGATTCGTTTTTCTCGTTTCTTTGCACGGCTGTTCGCGCGGCTCGGTAAGAGCGAAACGGAACTTTAAGATTCTTTTAGTTCGTCGGAGTGAATTTTGGAGTTTTTTAACGGTAGAGGGGGAAGGTTAATAGACAGGTTTCTTAGTTCAGTTTGAATCAGTTTCTTTCTATCGCGCGAACTCACAGTGCATTTTCTTTGAGAAATGACACGTATTTGTTTCGTGTAAACGCATTTATACGTTTTCAGGGGATTTATCGAGTTTAGGGTCGAGAGAATTAATTTTTCTTGTATTTTAGTTGCGTTAGTTTGAGACACATTTAGAAAGTATCGAATAGCAGCATTATCTTTCTATCTTTCAATTGTATATTTGCAGAGGCTTACCTTTTTACTCTATTTTTTCCTATTTCTTCTGCTACCATTAATTACCGTTAGTGTCGTGGCAATCAATTACTATCACTTCATCTAACTAAAAGCTTACACAGCAACGTGCTTCTGTTTGCTTTCCACGGCGCCGTTCTTCCCCTATAGCTGGTAATCTCCTACTGCGCTTTTACCACATCTTATTCTATCCTTTCTTCTATAATCATTAATTACTATTTGTTATACTAATATTAATTATCCACAGCGGAGAAAAAAGATTCTCTAGTCACGACTTCATCATTAACCGTAGATAACGATCTTTCGTCATAAACGTCCCTAAGTTAAATCGAGATTTCTACGTTAATAACGATTTTCCCTCTGGAAGCGAAAAGGAAGAAATTACAGCCACCCGAGACTACGATCTCCCGTTATAAAATACAACGAAAAGAATATCATAACCGTGACAAATTATCATACACCCGAAGCTACAATCTTTCACTCTAATCATCTCCAAGTCGGGAACAGAAAATCCGATTGTGTCGGGTTAACCGGAACGGGTGTTCGCGGGCGGAGAACGAGACCTCCACGGAATCTCACGTTCGTTGATCGCTGAGACGTATTCAGGAACGTGTCGCGTTATCGAAACGCGCTAAGTGAATCTCGGGTATAGCCGGCCGTTGCTCCGCGGGAGATACAAGCATGTCTGTTGGCGAAGAGGTAGAAATTGCCACCGGGGACCGGCGTGCACGCGAAAGCAATCTATTCTCCGAGCCATGGGAATATCCGCCGTCCCCTGCCTTTCGCAGATCTTCCTCGTCGCCTTTCTCTCCTAACCATATACGTACGTATACGTATAGCACGAGCGAGTCTCGAATCGCGGTACAACGATCGCGTATGCATCCCGTGACGTCCGTTCGATTCCGGATGTCTCCTCTTCTCTATGAAATTTCCACGTGCCAAGTTCGAGTTGGCTGGATTGGACGGCTGAAATTACGCAATCGAAAAGACGGGCAAATAAAGATACAACACGGCTGCAAGAAGCAATGGCGCATACTCTTATCCTCTAACGAAGTGGTTTTCTTCGCAACAGGTTTCACGTTTCCTTTTCACGATATTCAATTTTTGCAGTCAGACGCTACGAAATGATGGGAAACTTACCGTGCTCGGGCTTGATTATTACGTGGCGGCACTCGGCAACAATTTATATCGCCAAAGCGAAGTGCCTAAACGCGTGGATAGTGGGGATATTGAGGGGCGACGAAGAGAAAAGGATCGAAGCCGATCGACAGTTAGGTTCGAACCAGGAAACGACGCGATCAAAAGAAGACTCTTGTTAATAAATATATTGTTAACCTAAACACCCAATGATTGTTTAACGCACCACATACAATAACACTTCAATTATTATCATTTATTATGCAATTGTAGGCCCTCCGGCTTATTTATTATATTATATACTATATATATTATAGGGGTTTGGCCTACTTATATTTTATTATTAACATATTATATTTTTCTGGCCTCACCTATGTTCTTTGCGCGTCACTTCCGTACTCCATGTCTACTCTTATCGCTGACATCCTTCTATACTTGTATCTTTAATTACAAGGTCTTGAGGTGAATAGATCGTGATAGGTACTGAAGAAGTACTGAAGTATATTTAACGGTATATTTATTTATAACGCTCGTATACACGCTTCCTATGGAACTGGCGATTGTATTAACTGTTCTCCATTCGCGATTGCAAATTCGGTTTCCAGGCGGTGCGATACAGCGTCCGTTGGACAGAGTGTGCGGAGCGAGTTCGGACGACGATAGCTCACGATGCGTCGCGGAGCTCTAGCCAATTATTAACTGAACTTTCCGTCACGATGATGCTACGGAGGAACACTATGATGCGGTGTATCTAGGGATACCAGATCGTCGGATTCGTCGAGGAGAGCCTTGGTTCGGAAAGCGAGGGAAATGGATGTTGCTGATAATTGGTTAATTTTTGTTCGGTGGTTGAAGAAGGATGCTAACCGCCCTTGAGAGAAAGTTTAGGGACAAAGGGTATTTGTTTCTTTGGAGAATCTTAGTTAACGAATCCTAAGATTCGTAGCGGGTCCTTAGACTAGCTGAAAATATTCTACGAGGATGTATCGGCATCTGGCAATCATCTGTCCGAAGGATAGGGTCTTTGTGTAGCGAGCCACGGGACAGAAACCGTTGGAAAGTTTACTGTCGAGTGCCGCTACAGTTTAAACCAACTTGTATGACGATATAGCGATATAGCGGGCTGTATCGGTCGAACATTTCTGCTACTTTACGGTCGCACCATCGCATCATGCGTAACGGTTCACGGTATTCGCGAATTCGTATTTCGGTCCATCTGCTCTGCTCAGTAAGTGTAGGTTCCATCCCCAGGCATCGTATTTTCAATTTAACCGGAGGCGTTCAAGTATCTGGAAAAATGAGAACGATACGGAAAAATGTGGCGGGACTTGTCGACCGTATCGAGGCTTCCCGTGCTTTCGCGTATTTGACCTCGCGTACCGGCCTTGAAACGTGCCGCGAAGGCGACGTTAAAATTTCCAAACGGCTGGCTGCCATATGTTTCACACGTACATGAAGCTCTCTCGATAAAACGCTTCGGTTTCATTCAATCGGAAACGTTTTCGACGAGTGTGCTCGTCGCCGCTTACTTTATGCCACGCATGCTAGGTGCAGAATTTTCAAAGCCGACAACAGCCGACTGGTTAATTGTCCGTACAATTCCCTGTATCGCGTGTCTGAATTTTCCTCGCGCAGAAAATTCGATCGCTCTTCGTAATTATTCTTACAATTTCCTCGTTGGCCAACCAAATCCTTCAATCGCCGCGTCACAAAGACGTCTGAATCTCATAGACCGGCATCGAGTCGCGTTCTGGCACATGTCCCGACCACGTTCCTCGCGAGACCAGCCCCAAGTGTCGCGCCAGGATAGCTGTTCTCCTTGCGAAAAAGATCCGTGGGTTCAATTCCGGTAGATTGGCCGCTTCGTTCGAACGGCCAGCAACCCCGTACCCCGATGTTCGCGACCCCTTTCCTTCGTACCCCTCTTTCCAGTTCTATCCTCGTCGCAGCCGCGCTCTTTTCTCTCCCTCGCTGCGCTTAGAGCGTTTTCGACGGAACCTCTGACCCTTCCCAGAGGATCCGCTACTATTACGAGGAACTGACGCGCTGCGAAGCGTGACCTACCTGTCAACTAGCACTCGTTCTCGTTACACGCTTCCCTTTCTAGCTGAAACACGGCGTCTTTTTGCGTTCAGCGGCGAAATGAAATTAGCCGACCGCTGCTACGTTGCTGCGAGCGTTGTTCCAAAGGAGCGGGAAATTTGTGAAAACGTTGGAATTCCAGTTCCTTCGAGGGAGTCGTGGCTGCTTGGAATCAGACGATTGCGAGGCGAATCGAGATAATGTCAGCGGCAAGGATCGTTGGACGTCGTCACGATACAGGAAGAAATAATTAAAGCAACTACGCTACCGGCTACGGATGAGAGAGATCGAGACGAAGGTCAAACTGACAGTCGCCAATGTATACAACTGGTACGGCGTGGGAAGGTTTAAAAGAACACGCCCTGATAAAGAGACAAACGAACAAACAACAGAGAGAGAGAGAGAGAGAGAGATGACTCGAACGTTGCCAATAAAGTCGTCTCGGTGGAAAGACCGTGCTATTTTCTACAAATAGGAGAGCGCCGGTCAAAGCAAGTTGTCGTTTCGGTTAACTGTTAGTCAACCGCACCGTAGATGGAGAATGAAACGAATACTGCAGCGCTAAGCAACGCATTCCGGTGTATTGTAGTTCTTTTTCCTCTCGGTATTGTAAGAGTTCCAAGACTTTCCCTGTACAACAAAAGTTACTTCCCATAGAGTTTTCCTTATTTTTCAGGTAATTGGGTGTTCCTTTTGCGTCATTCCTACGCCACCAGGTTTTTTAAATCTTTACAATGTCTTTGCTGCGATTAAAATCCTTTGAAGGGAGGAAGGAAGTTAGGGGAATAGATGAGTAGGAAAAGCGAACAGCCTACCAAGGAGCAAACTAATCTTTGACGAATCAATTCATCGTTCGCAGAAAATCGTTCGACGAAAATTTCATATGCTATGAGACGATTATTAATAATATTTTTGTCGCATCAAATGTAAAAGATGGACTGGCAGACCAAGAAAACATCGATCGTTTCACTCGTGATATTCATCGTGATAGGCGTACTCGTTTTAGCGATTCTATTCCATCAAAATGTTTTTGCTAATTATTACATCTATTGGTTGGCAACTAAGTGACTACGGATTTTGTCATTAGATGGCATTGTCAAGATCCGCAATCACTTAATTGCCAACCCAATATACACTCAGACCTTGCAATCTTCTAAGTAAGCGGATATCGGACGACAGATGTTCGTCCGCTGCGAACTACAACTTTCTTATCTCTGCGGATTACTCCCATGAACTTATTTGCATTATTTACCTCGTTTCTGTAAAAATACAACAACAACGACTCCCTTTTACAAATTACTCTTCCCAAATTTAATTTTTACCACGTGTAACCCGAGTTACGCTGCAAAAACGTACAGTGTACTTACTGTACGACTTTCCCCTAGCACTTTTTCCGACGTATAGTACTGGTAAATCGTCAAGTACGTGGAAAGAAAAGATACGAAGCTGGCAATTGGAGAAGAAGCGTAGAAATATGTCCGAGACTGCGATGTAGCCACGTTTTAGGGAATCCTATCGTGTTCCACCGTTGTTTACGAAAGTTGGAAAAAGGGATTCGGACTAAATTGATCGAGTATGACGATAGAAAAATTTCGTCTGGCAAACTCGCTCCGGTAGACCCGTCTCGTTACGAATTCGAGCTAGTCGTTTGCCCTTCGGAGATGCGTGATATCGGGCGTGGAAGGTCGAGAAGCGAAAAAACTTCCGTCGCGTCGCGAAAACTTTTTTAACCTCGTCGTGGCAGGGTAACGACGTTTGCCGATCGTTCCTTCCGTTCTTCTAGCCCCTTCTGTTGGCCCTACGGTTAAGGGAACTTTAATAAAAACGACGCATCCCGGTGACGGATTGTCAAACGATCGAGACGGAAAACGAAAGTTTAACGCACCACGCCACCTCTCCGGAATTCTAATTGCTTCCACCGATTGATTTATCGACTGCTCGCGCGAGATTGATATCGTTTCCTCGACATTTCAATTAAAGGCGCGTCTCTGCAATCCTTCCCAGTCCCAACACATTTTACTAATGAAAATATCTTGTTTTACTCGAGATATCCTGTCGAGTATCGGGTAATGTCGACGTTCTTTCGACTACGTCTTTGACAATGTCGCGTAAACTTGAGGGTTAGATGATAAAAATAAAATAGTCGTAACGCAACTATTAATTTTATTTTAATTAAACTTTATTATGAACTCAGCGATCACAATGGGATACACACTGAATTAACACACATAAATCGCGATTCACTCCAACCACACTTAGTTACACTGATACGCGACTGTTATGAGGGTAAAGAGATGTTGACTATTCTAAAGATAGAGAACAAGTGCGTTTTTCTGACGATACTGTGTCCGAGGAAAGCTAGGGGTGGGTGTGTCTAAAGACACGAGACTATCGGATTTGTTGATGACAATTTTGGTTAGAGAAGCGAGGGCAGTAGACACCGTTTCCGATTGGATAATAAGAAGGTTGGTAGACCGGGAAGGGTCTTAGCCGCCCTCGCGAGAAAGTCGCTAACGGAACATACCAGATGCGAGGAAAACCAACTTTCTATGTTAACCCGTAGTAAACAATATAACTAAAAGGAAACCTAAGACAAGAGATACTCGCTTGGTTCGAAGGACCTTAACTATGAAAATTCCAAGACCCCTGGTGGGTACTTGAAACTATTGAGGGTACGCTCCAAGGATGTGCGGACATTTGGGCGCCATCCTGGCCGCGGCGTGTGGCCTGGTCTGTTATGTCAATTGACGTTACAACAACAACGCTGCATTGTAGCCGCCAAACGGGCGAATTCAAGGACCTACGGTAGCGGACAAAAGAAAGTTAAAATACAACTGGCGCCAACCGATGTCATAAAGTATGATAGTTTAGTCTTGTTCCTTTAGCTTTAGATAGAATTTGCGTCGGTCGTCTAATCGCTACGATTCGAGCAACGTCGTAAGAGACAGGCTGAAACGATGCAAACGGTAAATTTGTCAGACACGTTCTGCCTACGAACTTGGTCAACCAGTGTCTGCCACCGACCATAACTACTCTGATATTATGCGAACACTGAATCTCACGAGCTTGGAACGTAGGAACATCGCCGCTGATTTCATTTACTTTCGCGGAACACTCAACGGATATGTTTACTATTCAACGATTCCTGCTGACATTAACATCCGTATGCACCTGAGGGGATGTCGTCGAGTATCCTCCTACGTTCTCGCCTCGAGTGTTTATTCCTGCCGGTTTGAATACACCGATATCGTCGCTAAATTATCTAACAAGTTCACCGATACTTTACATTTGTATCGCCACTGGAATAATATTAGGTCGTCCGGAAAGTTTCTGTCGTTTCTGTAAGGAAATAATGGATGCACAACATTTTCGTTTTATATTATTTTATCGAATTACGTATGATCCATTTTGTTTTATCAAGATAAAAATCACAATGTTCGACAGATTAGGTTTCATGTTTGTATAAAGATGCGTCGTTGTAAAAGAAAGACACTTTTCGGACAACCTAATATTACGCAAGTCGTCGTATCCCATATAAAATGTTTACACCAAATGAATAAATTGTTGAGAATTGTGGATCTTAATCGCCGAAATAAAAGTAAAGGAACACTAAGGTTACTCTTAGAATTCATATTAAAATAGTTTTAGATTTATTTAATAAACGATTTCCAGAATCTTCGTCGATATACATTTGTCTCAGCACTTTCTGTCACTACTGTATGTCACTACTACGCGGCCAATCTAGTCTAGCACACAAAATTGTACAAATCTCAATATAAATAAACAACCGAATAAATGCCACGATTTTAGAAAATAAACGACTCAACATAATACGTACTGACCTACTCTAAAATACCGTGACCGTCGGCAACACGATGGAAAATATCTGACGCAAAAGTTACCAGACAAATTACTTACAAACCACAAATTTATTTTCGTCCGTCACTGCGCAAGGTGATCTTAAACGTCGAAACGAATCTCGAATATACGATATATGTGTACACGCATGCTCGAGTCGCGATCCTAACCTTGGAAACATAGTCAATCCTCTTGCACCTTCCACCCTCCTGGCCACCGACAGAAATCGACAGGGAAAAGTTGGAGCGTTTCGGGACTCGTGGAATCTGAGCAACCTCAACCTGGCAAGATAAACGCAGGAATCCGTGGACGTGGGTTGCGCCTGGGGACTCGATTCCAGGGCTTCGGAAAGCCCCGCGACTGCCTCGGAGACCGGCCCCGTTGCAGCCACTGTGTGCGGTTCATTTGAGCGAGTTACGCGATTAGCTTTCGCGAACCCTTCACGGCTGCTCGTTTAATCCGACAAACGCTGGACGACGTTCAACGTCGATCCTCCGTCGTCTCTGCGGACTTCCGCTTGCGCTTCTTATTGGGACAATTAGCGACTGCGCCTCTTCGGATCGGAAGCACTTACCGGCCGGAGGAAAGACGCTGGATCTTGGGGAATTCGTTTAAGCCAGCGGTTCTCAACGCCAGTGTCTCTCGAGGATTTTCTAGATTTTCCAGACTCTTCGGAATAATTTCGGTTGGACTCGGAAATGATCGCAACGGAAGGTTGTGTAACTTTAAAGTTACCGTAAGACAGGTCGGTGGTGATTCTCTTCAATTCATTTTCGATGGGGCACGTTGTAATTACCGCGGAAATCACGTTTTTGCTTCGATTTAAGGCTGATACACACGGTACCGTGGATTAATCGTAGAGCGAACCCTGTTCGTTTAGCGTTTTCGTAACGTTAAAAGGAAAATTGGCAAAATCGCTTGTACATTTTCGTATTGAAAAAGCGGACCAAGGATAGAGGCTTAGGTAGCGGTGAAATAGAAATAAAGCAGGAATAGATGAAGAGAAGGAGCGGTTGGTTAACGAAGAGGCGAGTTGAGAAAGTCGGTAAGGCAAGCGCGATAAAAGTACAAGAAAATGAGTCTGAAAGGAACTGTGATAGCCAAATGCATTTCTAGGATTTCACGAGTGCGAAATTAAATAGACGATAATAGTGTAATATCCTGAACGAAAGGCTTAAGAGATATAGGGCGAACTATAAGCAATATCGCGAGAAAGCCAAAGTGCCGACAGACGGCGAGAGTGGTGGCGAGAGTTGCAAATTAATCATCTAGTTGTCCTAATTATAATACGTTATTGTGATTAGTTCACGGTGAACAATCATCGTTTCCTGTTTAATCAACATCTGTTTAATCCATTTGTTGTAAATAAACTAATTGTAATAAAGATCCTACAATAGTAAATAATTTTATATTACGATGTAAAACGAAAGCGAAGAAACGAAAACGTTCTTCTTTCGAAGTCAGAAAGTTTAATTACCTTTTAAGCTTACGAGCGTGTAATAAATTACGCGTACAACGCATACACGATAGACTGTCATTGGTTTGCTGGTTTCCAACAATTTAATAAGTCTAGCAAGACCGTGAATTAATAGCATTAATACGTTGCAACAATCTGTGCTTGGATCAGATGTAAATTTATTACAAGATATAAGAAAGGATGGGTAAGTTGCTTATGCATATTTATCACGTTGCAAGCTTGCAAACTGGATAATGGGAAGTATTGCGTAGTTCAATTAGAACGTCGATTTGTAAAACGGAAGAGGTAACTTCGAAAAGCAACAACAGGGAAACTTGATAGTCGTTGCGGCTGCGAATAATTCGCGCTCATTTTTCACTTCAACTTGGCGCGTAATGGTCGATGGAAGTTTGTTAAACAAACGTTTAGGAAGAGAAATCCGTGTCGTTACTAAGGGATATCAAGTTGGAATATCGTCGGCCATTTGTTATTTCGAAAGGAATGCTCGAACATTCCTCGATGAATCAGAAATGTTTGTATTTCTGTAATTTATTTCGCGCCATTTGCGAAATTTAAATTCCTTTCCTTTTATCCTCGTAAAAACATAATTCTAGCAACAGTTGAATCAAACGTTCTACTACGTTCGAATCCGCTATAACCCAACCGTCGTCTCTCTTCGTATTAATCTTCTCGTACAACCCTTTCTTCAGCGAAACCAGAGATTTTAGTTTCATTAGTTTCAACGTAATATTACGTTGAATTAACGCGAAATTCGTTACTCAGTCGTAACGTTGCGTAATCGGTGAACATACTTTTGATCGAACATAATCGTAAGATTAAAAAGAGACATCCTTTCGTGTTACAAGGTGTTGAGAATTTTGGATCTTAATAGCCGAAATAATGGTGTAGCAACACTAAATTTACACTTGGAATTTATATTAGAATAGTTATATATTTATTTGATAAACGATTTCAAAGATATTCATCGATATACACTTGCACGCGTCTCACCTTCTTCCATACCAGACTGTTAACTGAACTGAACATACTTCCACACACTGATATTCACATACAAGTATCGCTACTACGCAGCTAACCTGGTATATGTATAAAATTATATGTATAAAATTATACATATCATAATAGAAGGTTTACAAGTCTATCTCTATTATAATTGTATAAATATTAATTACAAGCGTTTACAAGTATGCGTTGTACAGAAATATTTATCTAAAAACTCGTCCAACGACGATCCCGATTGCGAATTATCCGAATTCTATCGAATTACGAGCTGTCTTCGAAATAACATCCGTTTAACGTATCTACGAAAAAGCTTAGAGGCACGTTTCCTGGAAAAATTTCTTACGCAAACTTAATTGCAGAAGAAAAGATTCCGAACACGCCGGCACTGTTATTCTTGCCGAAACATCGTCACGTGCTTCGCCTTAAAATTATCTTAAATGCCACCCCGATCTTAATACGACGAAAGTAAGCAAAAGTAGAACACACGGAATACGGAACAGCTTAAACAGAGATTCTACCGGCCCGATCACGCATTCTCGTTTAACAAGCGCGAGTTTAGACCGAGGTTAGGCGAAACTTTTCGTTCGTCAATCCGTGGCCAGAGACCACAAAGAGCATTTGTTAACGAAGCCGCATTTGCCGAAAGCATCCGTACGGCTTAACTCGTTCGTTGGTCGACCATTCTCGATTCAAGACCAAATGTACCGACACGGAGATTCACTTAGCGAGTTTAATCACTCGGGATTAACCGTTTTGCAGATATGCAAATGTAATCGAATACGTCGCTTCTCGTTCTTCTTTGTGGCGTTTTAATACGTGGCTATTAAACGGCAATTAAATGCCACATTGTTTAGAAGTCACGTTGACAAACTGCGTAAATATTTCGCGTTCATACCAACTCCACGATTTTCAACCATATTTTTACTTCTATCTTTACGCACGTTGGTTCTTTCTCTTCGGGTTAGGACCAATCGTTAGTTGCATTCACGCTCGTGGTCCACTTTTTCAATCAGCGAGCTTAACATCTCTCGTATTTAACGTTAAAAGCTACGCGGGAACTTTGACCTCGGAGTTTATCTCTTATGTTCCTTATTCTTCGCGCCTTTAAAAATCACATCCTCGCAGCGCCCAAAAGTTCCAAAACGCACAGAAACGCGATAAAGTACGAAATTTTAAGAACGTAAGATACAATAGCGCGAAGCGTAATATCTGTACAGTAATATTACACGCTTCGTGTTTCTGTAACTCTGAATTTCCCACAAATAGCAGCCAAATCTTCCTCTCTCTCTCTCTCTATGTATATCTAGTATATCTATATCTAGCATATCTGTCTCGTGTTGCATAAAAAAATATTTTAATTTATTTTTAAAACCTATGCACTGAATTTCGGTAACTTTTACGCGACAAATTTTCTCATCGCACTGCTAACGGTCATCTATTCCATGGTACATAAGTACCACATTTATTCGTCGCTCGTATCAAATACGAATGGAACGTTTCGTAAAATTACCGTGCGTTCCTGTACGCCTCGATCCATAAACTTCCTGTTAGTCCGGCAATTTTAAACGCTAAAAATCGTTGGATCGGTAACGCGCGCGTGTTAACCGATCTTCTGGCCGTATCTCCGTTCGCACGTCGGATGAAAAACACGCGGCTATCCCCTGTGGTAAAAAGCGACCGCGAATTAAGTACGTCCTTGAAGGGTCCATGACCAGTGTCGAGTATATAAATTCGAGCTGGTTCGAGTCGAAATTTTGCGGGCGCCGCGCTTCATCGCCGCCGATCGAATTAAAGTGGCCGCCGATACGGGGACAACGAAGTGGAACGCCGTTGAATATTCATCCAGCCTGGATTCACTTCGCTCACCGCGGGGTTGCCACGAGGAAACCGGCTTCCGACCGATCATCGGGACGGCTTTTTCATCGAAACATCCAGCCAGGCCCGTCTTATTGCTACCACTTTTGCGGTGTAATTGGCCCGCGCGACGCCACCGATCCAATAAACATCGCGTTACGTTTATCTTTGCCTCGTTCGTTTCAAGCGTGCAATTTCCTTTCTACGGAATTTTCATTCCACGAGACAACGTATCGACTGAAATTTTGAAATTAATCTTAATCCTTCGTTCGTCCGTGGCAGGTTTCTCGCACGAGATTTATTCATACAACGCGTATAGGAAAATGGAATTTTCATAGGCGCAGAGAGCGGCTAGACGCTCGCGTGTGTGCGTATTATGTGAAACATTTGGAAACTTCACCGACGCTGCGACGAGACGCGACCGTCATAATTATACGGGTAAAATGTGAATCCGATCTGGCAATGTGCGTGTACATATAGGGTGTTCGCGTTATTAGTGTTCCCGGCGTAGCTTTTTCCGTAAACGGAAGGCAAGTAGAAACGAGGGAAAGATGAAAGGGGAAAAAGATGAATGGCTGGAAGTGAACTGCGTATTCGCGATAATATTTTTCTCGCAAGTGTAAAATTGCACGTGCATCTTGCACGAGACCTTCTCTCTCTCTCTCTCTCTTTTGCGTATATCAACTTGCCTCCTTTTTTGCATATACATCAAATGCTCCCGTCATTCCACCACGATGTATTACGATAATACGATGGAAAATTGACCAGTTTAAAAGACTTATCTCAACTTTAATTTCGTTGAATTAATCGTATTATGTTGGTTTGGATTATTAAGACGAAGGAAACGTAAATACAAAGAGTTACGTTGCGTTACATCTTTTCCATCGTGTTACTCCGATACTGTTCTTCGTAGAATGACAACATTCGACGTATACAAAGAAAAGGTAGGTTTTCGCTTTAAAAAAGCAGCGCGATGTGTAGTTGACTTTGAACTATTCATCTCTTGCCTGATCCTCGTCGTTCGCGGGAAAAACGTTGGAAAGTAATAGCCCGAATACTCTGTATAAATAGGTACGTAGAAGTTTCTGCAAGTACGCATTTGGCAAAGAATTAATACATATTCTGAATTCTATGAACTATCGTCTTAAACACGTAACAAACGAAGCTCGTTAATATGCCAGATAATTGCTTGTTTGCACGCTTTTGTCATCTCCTATATATATTGATATATATTATATATATTGGGTTGTCCGAAAAGTTTCTTTCGTTTCATAAGGCGATAATAGACGAACAAGAATTTCTGTTTTATATTATTTTATTGAATTAGGCATGATCTATTTCGTTATATTTCTATCATTATGTTCGTGCATAATTCAATAAACTAATATAAAACACATTATTTCCTTATAAAACGAAAGAAACATTTCGGACAACCTAATACGTACACGCGTGCGCGCGTAAAATATCTTGTAGCTTCTGTACACGTTTGCAGATTAGTTTGCAACTACATCAACGTCATCGCGCTAGTCCAATGTTATTAGAATGCTAATGAAGTTTCGAAACGTTCCGTATAACGCACGTAATACGCGCAAGTGTCCGAACCTTATCGCCGAATACCTTACAAAATCCAACAAGTTGATAGATCCGTCAAAATTTAAAGTGTCTCTGATCGACTCTGTAACGTTTGTAACGAGCAAACGATGTGACAGGGCGACGAAGAAAGGAACAATCATCTGCCGAGAAACATGCAGAAGCGTTGAATTTTTCAACTCGACGCGTAACGAGATTGTCCGCGTGTCAGAGAGCCTGCAGACACTTTGCGCGGTTCGCCACGCTTTTACCACGCGACTCGCTTTCAACGTCGTCGTCGTCGTCGTCGCGATCCCGTGGCCTGTCGAACTGCTGCACAGCCACGAGTGAAAGCGTCTAGCTTCGCTCGCTCGCTCGCTCGTCGTGCTTTACTCGCCCCGCTCGAATCCATTTAGCGGCAACCCTTGTCTAAACTCGCCATCTACGCTCGCCTCTCGTCGAGATCTGCCGACCAGATATCAGCCAGCCTCCCGCAACGGTGAATCGACGCGTTCCACGTCCGAGGAATAGCATCAGAGCCCCGCGATTCCGCCGACCGAAATTAATTTGTCGTCCTGAAGGAAAGTTTCCATGTAAAAGGTTTGGATTTTTGGTAGAGCACAGGTGTTACGTCGGCCGACTCTCTACCTAAACCAGGCCACACACCACGGGCAAGATGGCAGCCAGATTTTTTTTTTTATTTAGTAGATTATTTACAATCAATTCTTATACAGAATTTTAAGTAAATTATTTTGGCGTGGTACTGTAACTTGAATTATAAAAGTTTATAGTATGTTTGATTCTAGTTGAATCTAACGTTTCGATCTAAGGGGTATTGCCTTTTTAGTCTGCGGATCTGATCCGTCGTGTCAAGTGATTGGGTAATTAATGGGTTTCGGTGGTTGTTAACTCTTATATTATATCTGTTTCTGAACTTGGAAATTTCTTCTTTGAATGTGGGTATCTTAAGGTCGCGATGTGTTGTTTCGTTGGTGACATACCAAGGTGCATCTATTAGAGTTTTTGATTGGAATCGGAGAATTTCTAAAGATGGTAGCCAGATGTCTACACATCTGCGTTACTGCGTACCTTCAATAGTCTTAAGGATCCACCATAAATCTTGGCATTTTTATAGTTAAGGTCCTTCAGACCAGACAAGCATCTTTTATTTCATATTTCTCACGTGTTATTTAAAAAATCATACACATACCAAACATATTTAAAAATTGTTAGAATTTTAGAATTTTGGGATTCGGGAATTTTAAAACTGTAGAATTTTTAAATATTGAAATCTTAGAGTTGTATAAATTTCCAGTTATGGAATTTATGGATCTTAGAATTTCAAAGTCCCTTTCGATAATTTTTTAATATTCCAGACGTTCGGCAGGCGTGTCGGTCCGAGTACGATTTTTGAAATTTCTTGTTGTTATATAGGATGTCTCTTCTAACTTTATCGACTCCCATTCGACGTTCTTCTCCATATCCACCTTATTTTGTGAAACGTGCGAAAGAAAAGCAGGATTGTATCCTGGAAATTGTTTCAAGATATATCATATCTTAAACACTGGTGTTTAATTGAATTTGTTTCTTCCTTTATTCATTTAAATTGTCTCATTTTTTAGTTAAAGTAAATTTCAAATACAACACTTAAAAGCGTTGTTGGCAGCTGCTGGTAATTGAAATAAAATCGAAATAAAATTCGGAGTGCAAAGGGTTAATATTATCGAGAGCAAGCGAGATATTTCCAGGTGATAAAGTTAGGTGGGGGATGTCGCGTGTATATTACTTTTTAGAAATTGTCTTATTTCTATATTCATTTTTTGAATCTCCTGTTATTATCTGTATGATGTTATCGCGATAGATGAGTTTACTATCGCTCTGAAGCATCAACCGTATAATTTGAAAAGGCAGAAAAACGATACTACAAACGTTGTCTTTTAACTTGCCCTGGAATCCACCGTTATTTGTGTCATCTTCTCGCGACGAATGATCGCGTGGAAATAACTGATTTGTTTCTTCGGAATCGAATATCGATCGCGTAGATACGTTTGCATTAGGTTGTCCGGAAAGTGTCTTTCTTTTACAGACACGTCTTTTACAACAACGCATCTTTGTACAAACATGAAACCTAATCTGTCGAACGTTGTGATCTTTGATTTGATAGAACAAAATGGATCATTACGTAATTCGATAAAATAATATAAAACGGAAAATGTTGTTTATTTTATTTCCTTATAAAACGAAAGGAACTTTTCGGACCACCCAATACGATGAAATTGAAAAATTGATAAAAAAGATGTAGCAAGTACCGAATGGAAGCTTATTATATATTAGCTTTCTTCTGAAACTGCAACAAAAGGAAACTAGAAATATAATATAATATATAGAAAGAAAAATAGGATGATAGAAATTGGAAAATAGAATAAAAGGAAAGAAGAAAGAGTTTGGAAAGAAAGTTTGAACTCGGAAGAAGGTACGGTACGATCTGAACAATTCTGGAAATTAATACCGATCGTTATTACGCGAATGAATACTGCGCGTTGGAAAGTGCGGCGTAAGCTCGGAAGGTATTTAACCTTACATCAGGAAATTACTCGTAATAGCGGGCATAACGCCGAAAAATGTTATCGTTGTTCGCACGCGAATACGATTTTTCGTTGCGTTATCTGACTGGAAAAATAAAACTCTAAAAAATAAAGAACTCATATATTTCCTTTTCGTCTATTTTGTATGCATTAATTATACAACGAGCCTCGCGCTGTAGCGGCTTTTAACAAATACTTGCGTGCGCTAAACTAAAAAATGTTCACTCGAAACAACGTTTAACCATATCGTTTAAACGTGTTTAAAAACATTTTACGCCTGCTAAGCGCGGATTTTACGTTTCGTTCATACGATCCAACGCCGTTCTATTCCAAATTTCTTAATCTTTAACGGAAATTTTACGTCTTTCAACGACTCTGCTGGCGAAAATGATCGTAACTTATCTCGTTTATCGCATTTGAATACGTTGCCGTTACTTATTCGCTAGAGTCCGGATTTTTATCCGTTTCTGACAAATTTGTAGCTGGGAAAAAAATCAGGCGACGCGCGTAATATACAAAAATGTATAAAATATTCAAAGCGAGGTACTCGTAAATTTAGTATCGTAGCAAGCGAAACAAATTACCATGCAACTTCCATTTCCTCGGTCCTTTTCGCGAAAACGTGAAGTCGCACGGAGAAGTCCACGGTCTACTTATCGCTTATCTACACAGAGTGGCCAGGCTCTCACAATCAAAAAAAAAAAAAGAGGGAAAGACATCTACCGTTCTCGACGATACGAGAAATTGACAACGACCAAAAATAGAATCTATTAACTGCGTTTCTATTTCGTTTCACTTTGGTATCTAAATGGATCATCACGAGATGGAGAATCAGCTATCTTTGAATAAGCAGAGTGAAGGTAAATAAGCGGCGAGTCTTCCACCGTTTCCTTCGTATTTCATACTTTTGTCGTAACTTGCTGAGAAAGCTTTAAACGACCTACGTTCACGTAACATTTTCCTCTTATCTACAATAGACCCGTATCTACGATACACCGACAACGTTCGGCCGTTAAAACCCAGGACACCCTGTATATACCGGAGCCTGAAAACGGAGGGAAAATTGCGTTGTTTAATTAGAACACCGGATCGCCAATAGGTTCTACGAACAAAGACGCAAATAATAATTGAAACGGGCGATTTTCTCGATTCATTTCGATATTACAGACTCGAACGGCTCGACAAGCGCCGTTATATCCGATGATTATTTCGACTTGTCGAAACGAAAGGGAGAAATTCGAATAGCGCAACAACGTTAAACGCGTTCTTAAACGAGTTAGATACCATTGCCGTGTTACTTGTAGCGATTGCGTGATATTCAGAAAGTTGTTTCATTTAGTTTTAACCATCGGAAATGTCCTTTAATATCCGTTAAAACGGCGGTGAAAACAAAGTCGAAGGTAGAATCTAATATACGGCTTTGTAACTTGTTACGCAATCTCGTTTTAGAAAATGGCCCCACCCCGTCCGCCTGTGTATTTACGTTGTACGATTTTCAGCGCGCGGTTTAATCGATTTCACCGGGGCTGCACCGCCGCCCACGCGAAACCTGAAGTTTAATGCTGACGCACGAACAAATTCCACTTTGCGAGGCGAAATCGCACGGAGCATCTGGAATTCGTCCGATAACAAATATTGATTCGATACTACTTCTACGCCGGTCTAAAAACGTCAGAATTCTCCAACGTCAAAGTATTCTCTCCTTTCGTCGAAGGAAGGTTATTTTACGCGAAGCTCGTAATCGCGGCGATTCCGCTTGGCGATCAGATCGGCGATATCGGTGACTGCGTTGTGAGATTTCTACCGAAGAAACGGAGAAATTAAAGCGAGAGATACGAAGTTTGTGGCGAAACATCTCGTCTGTCGAAGATACAGATCGCAAGTTCTCAAGCTTATCGGAGAATTAGGAAAATCTGCTTCGAACTTGTATGCAATTTTAGAAATTTGTTTAATTTACCGGACACTACTCGTTGCTTCTGTGCTATTTGCCAAATTTCGGCGATTACTTTGCTCGATTTAAGGAATTCGAAAGTCGTCTGCAAGTGGGAAATATTCAGGAGATCGTCAAGATACACGGAATCGGCGACTGTTCACATAATAGGCGACTATCGGATTTGCAAAATACGCGGAAGCGATAGGTCGCTCGTTACTCGCGAAAATTCTACTACTTCGATGCTATTCTCCGAACTTTGCAAACTTTCGATCGCAACGTCGATCGAGATCTACGGAATCGTCCGACAAAATTATCAAAATACCTGAAGTTTTTAGATCTCGAAGATACACGCGAGCGACAGAACGCTCGTTATTCGCGCAAAGATTCTATCGCTTCGGCGCTATTCTGCAGACTGAAAGGCTTTCGTTTAAATAGAAAATGGCTCGCAGATAGAGGAAAATATTCCGAAGGAAATATGTAACGAGGTATAGAATCGTCTGGCGAAATTGCCAAGTATTCGACGAAAGACACGGGGGAAAGAACCGGGTAGACTCCTTTCCCATAAAACGATCGGTCGATTAAACGGTTAATGAGCGGACGAGCGCGCGCTTACGCGCATAAATTTCCATCTGGAGGGTTGGAGATGGCGGTATACACGGAACAGGGGACACGGACGCCGTGTGCATATTTTAAGAGCTGCGAAGACGTATATCAAAATGACGCCCACGCTTGTAATAACATAATCGGATGACCGTCGCATTAAATCCGACAGCCGTGATATAAATCACGATAAATCGCCGCGTTTTAATGACACCGTGGATGCTCGCAAACACAGTCTCCAGGAGCGCTCTACTTTAAATCATTCTCGGTGACTGTTTCTCTCTCGCGTTCGTACATACCGCGTTTAGAAAGAAATATACTGTTGAGAATTTTGGATCTTAACAGCCGAAATAACGGTATAGGAACGCTAAATTTACGCTTGCAATTTATATTAGAATAGTTATATATTTGTTTGATAAACGATTTCAAAGATATTCATCGATACACACTTGCACGCGCCTCAGCACCTTCTTCCATACCAGATTGTTAACTGAACAGTTTACGTTCCTTTGTTTTCGCGCCACACATACTTCCACACACTGATATTCGCATACAAGTATCACTGCTACGCAGTTAACCTAATCTAGCACGTAAAATTATACATATCTCAATATATACCAACGACGCTATACTAAATCAACGACTTAAAATCGATCAGAGACCTCTTGTACGATCCCAGTGCCGCGGACCAAATTTTAATTAGCGTCTAAAATTAATCGCACTCTGGTCGACCTTCTATTGGGTTGGCAACTAAGTGATTGCGGATTTTGTCAATACCATCTAATGACAAGTCAATATTACCTCAACAATTACCGAGCGTCTCTTTAGTCATACTGTTGGAATACAACGATATTAGAATCATAGATACAAACACTCTTATACAGACACCTATACAGGCATTTGAACAGGACACTTACACGGGTCATACTCGTTGCTGTATAGAGAGGGGGGTTCAAAAATTTGTGTACAGTCAGTCTGAGAGTAACTAACCAACTGTGAACAATTCATAAATTCCTTACCTGCACACTTTGTTAGTCGCTCGCTTGTATGTTAAATACGTTTGGTTCTGTAGTTCCGTTTAATAAATATCACCGAATATTATTTCAACGTAAACATTGTGTCTTCCACAGATTATTTTATCTTAATTTTAAGATTAAATTCTAACACATACAGAGAAACGACATTTCTCTAGACTTTTGTCGTTCGCGTCCTTCCCATTCCTTCAAAAGTTCAATTTTCCGACACGAAGCCGCTCCTGTCGTCCTTTTCGTCCGCCACGCATTCGATTAATTTCCCAATTTCCTAATTTAGCATAGTTTTGGTATAAAAATAAAGCTACGCGAAATTCGACTGAATGCGAAACTGAAACGAAACGAGATCGTACGAACGCGAAAAGCCTTAGGATGGAGAATCAAGAGACATCGTACATAAATGTTGGAACGATTCGTTTGAAAATTACGATACAGCGCGTCGGAGACAGGTAACCTTTGGCTAGCGAAAGATTTACGTTTGTCGACGATCACAGGCAGCCTTCGATGGGTATCGTGCGCATTGGGGGTTACCAACTCCGAAGGAGGACAGCTGCGGCCAATAAAATCCAAGAGGATGTTATTTAGATAAGCAAAGAGATGCTAGCGTGTAGAAAAACTGGAGAAAAAAGCCTATGATGCAACGTGTTTTACGTTATCATCGGCAATTTGATTATTCGACCGTGTTTCACTGGGATATTTCGGAAAGTACTTTCGTAGATCCCCTTCAGAGTTTTAGTAACGAGAGCATATTTCAGGCAGAATGCAGGCGTTTAAATAATAAAGAAAGTACGTAAGTATTTCGGGACGAATAATTAATCGAGATCGTAAAAAGTATGGTCGTCGAGAGATCTCAAGGGGAATTGGAAAGTTTTTAACGGTGAGAAGTTTTTCGGGTTTACGTGCCGTAGAAACAACAACGGAACGTCTCCTTTGTTACGTTTTCTATAGATTTTAACGTATGTTTCGCGATACGGTTATAGAGATCGTCGATCGTGATTTGGAGGATGCTGCGGTAATTAAACAGACTTTAATGAGTTCGGAATGACGATAAAATTTTATCGTTATTGATAAGTACAGAGTGTTACGCGTGACTTGTGTTTTATCGACGGTGGCATAATAATACGGTTGAGGAGGAAGCTGCGCGTTTAAAAAGAGCGATATTTCATTTTCTATCTTTTATCTGCTTCTTAACACGATCGTGCGCACGTTTCTTAACGAAGAATTTCTGAGCAGCGAAGAATCTTCTTTAGACTCGCATCCGTAGAAAAATCTTCACGATCTTATCCGATTATTAGAACATATCGGTATCGATCTTGCATATCAACATCTCTGTTTCACGTAATGTCTCTTCTTATCTGAATTAATTACATGGTTTGTCACCTTTTAAATCTTTTCTTCCGAAAACTCTGTCATTGAAATATCTGATCATCTATCCATGGCTATTAGCTTGTTCTACTAATTTTCCTGATTTCTTACACCGATATATCGTGGTCTTCGAACGGAAACACGTCGTGTAACTCGAGGAATTTAAAACTATTCTCCTTGCAAATAATTTTCAATCGAATCATTTACTTTTGAACACTATAATTATTTGGCAATTCGTATCGCCGCTGTATCATCCTCAAAATTCTCAAACAACTCTCGTCTTCGTTTCATGCAAGTTTCATGCAATTCGTGGGAACTTCGAAACTCGCCCATCTTCACCCGCGATTCCCTCCAAAACTTAAAATTACTTTCCCCTTATAAAATACTATTTGTTGCTCGACATTATAATACCACGCTATGCGCAATAAGCTCCGTATACGCAGCTTTATTTACAGATACGTTGAAAACTCAGTCAAGAGCTTCGGTCGGACAGTAGCACCGACGATAAATACCAGTAATCTCCGATAATAATTTTAATTGTCTAAATGGGAATACAACTTTCTACGATAAAATACCTGCCCACCCAATTCCTCGTTACTACCATTTCATAATTCATTCGTCGCTGCCCCATCCCCGAAATTTCCTTCTGAAAACGAAAGAAAACAAAAGAAAGAAAAGAAAAGGAGAGCAATAAACCAGTTCTCTCCGTAAGAAAAAAACCGCCACGAAATTTCATAACTCCTAACGATCGTTACCACCAATTCGTAATTCGTACCCTCCGCCTGGTCGTCCTTGAAATTCTCGAAATTACGCGCGTCCAAGAAATGACTTATCCAAAGAAGCTAAAACAATGCGTCGTTGAGAGTGTACAGTTCACCGGGGGAAACCTGGCAGCAAACTGGAAACCTCCCGTCTCATCTGTAATTCCCTCAAAAACTGGACGATTTACGCCGAAGTACCGGCGTACCAGGTTCCGAGTACCAGTTTTTCCCCGCGCGACGACCAGCCGTGCTCCGCTCGACCGATTAATTAAATCCGATTAAATTACACGCCGGTTACAAGGTTCGCGGGACGAATCCCAGAAAATTTGCAGCCGCGTGCGCTCTTCCAATTTCTTCCGTTTTTTCCTTTTTTTTTTTCTTTTTTTTCTACGGCGCGACGCACGAGGTGAAACACGCCGCTTCCGGGAACGTTCACCGACCGCGGCCACGGTTTCCGGCGTGAAACGCACGCGACCGTGATGCGTCGTCTAGTCGCGTAATAACGCGCTCAAAGGCGAATTCCCGTGGTTCCCGTGGCCATTGCCGACCGTTGGAAATTCGTTTACCGCCGCGTGCGCGTCGCCCGCGGACGAAAATGAGACGCGATTTATGCCAGGCTACACGGCCGGCCAGCGTTTGTGACCTGTGTAAGCTGAAGGTAATACAAAAGCTTGTGGCACGTTGCATGGTGCAGCGAGATTAGCGAGCTTTACGAGCAAACCCGAGTAAATTTAGGACGATTCGCTGTTGTTTTTGGCGCTGTGCTCGTGCGAACTGTGAAATTATCTTCCTTTTATCCTGCGTTGCTTCTGAACAGATGGATTTTGTTATTTGGCTGTTTCAACGACAGAAACGGAGAACGACGAGTGTTCTGGTACCTGCTTCCGTTAATCGTCGATCGTTCGATGATATTTCGTACGCAGATGTTGTAGTCACTGTGCGCGATCCGTACATTTCAGCATCTTCAAATTTCCCATAAATATGTGAAGCAATGATGTTATAATTTTCATTTGGATTCTAAAATTATCCGGTTTTCTCCACAACACCTCCAATATTGTATTAAGTTGTTTGCGTCACGTTATTTTATCCAATTATCTATGATCCATTTTGTATTTTGTTCTATTACTACAAAATGCATCATAGACAATTAATGTATAAAATATAAAACGAAAAAAACTTTTGAGACAATCTAATAATACGTATATACGTAGCATAATACCATGTGAGGAATACCGCGATATGAAATAAACAGGGTGATCAAAGGGAAGATGCGGAGCAATCGTAGAGCTGGCTCTACATTGGTCCAGGAGCGTCCCTGGTCCAGCGATTCAGTCCGGCAACGGATTGTAACTGGAACAGCGAGAACGGTGTCCATTCGTTTCGGTACAGTGTCGTCGTTCGTCGAAAATCTACTTTTTCCGATCCATTGCCGGTACGGACAACAGCTTTCGAAAACGGTTCGTAAAAGACTGCAACAACGTAGACATCGTTCGATGCACGATCTAACCAGCGAAACGTAATTACTTGATCCAGCTAAACTGGACTAACGTAAAACCAGCTTATCTCCGAGTCTACCCGGTATATGTTGGCGCAATCGTATCTACGAGTTCTATCGTTACGTCAATCGCTAAAGAGAATCACTTGGTATTTGTTTCGACGAATACGACATAGATAGGTTGAAGAAGTTAGGCCGCGACGTCCGTAAATATTTTCCTGTCGCTTGATATCTCGTATCGTAAGAAGAAAAAAAGAAAGTGTTATCGACAGTGGCGGCTTGTTGGCTGAAAGAAGATATTTCTCTTGTTTATTCTGGCTTTTGCATAAACGATTGGCGTACAGTTTGTCTTGCTCCTTAACGAGCTTGGCATCCTTCCTTCAACTCGTGCCACTATGGTAAGTTTCAACTTACTAGTTTCAGTAAACAATGCGTATTTGGTATTTATCAGTAAACAATATGCGAGGCAAAAGGTGATCCTCGATCCGCTATCAACGCTGAAGGATAGAGCTACAAGTGCAAATGAAAAGGACGCGTGAATTTTTGGATTTGGAAACGACATCGCAATGAAATTAAGAACGTCTCAGCAATAGGTTCTTTGCGTTGCAAATGTATACCAACGTAACCAAATGCGTAGGAATAAGACGGAAGATTAGGGAAATTAGTATACGAGGAGAATCCTTGTTTTCATGAGCTAAACATTTACTTTTTGTTAATCGAGTAGAGTTCGCGTCTCGAACATACGATTTAGTCAACGAATAAAGTTCCACGTGTACGAAATTCTGTATAAATTTAATAAGAAGCCTTTCTACAGGAATCATCCTCTACCTGGAATCTGGAAATTCAACAAATGCATCCCTCTCTGTTGCAACACGAAGCAGTCACGCTTGTGTATATTAAAATTGATTCTGTAAAATTTGTCTCGATCTCCTTAACTCGAAAGAAGCAAAACTTCCTCTCAGAAAATTCGCCAACTCCGTTCGAACAACGCGACTTGTAACCGGCTGAAACTACAATGACGAAACATAAAGAGAAAGCTGCGATGATGCTTGCTGGTAGCTCTATGATTCATCGAATTTGCCTTAATACCGCCCACGCTAATCGCGCGTGCGCCAGCATATTTGGCACTTTTTAAAGGTAAAACGAGCTCGTGACACGGGCACGTCTCGAATCTGCTGATCTTTCCGCGTGTACCGATCACCGCGAGAAAGGCAGAGTGTTCGCGATGTTGGACGAAACGGTTCCGGTTACCTGGGCCACGTTCTCCGTAATGGTCTTCGAACGTTCACGGTCCGGTCACGCCTAGGAGCATTGAATAACGTTTGAACGGACCATGACTGACACCATGACTGAATTGTTAATGTAATCCAGGCCGGCGGCGTATACTTTCGATTTTAACCGCAGATAACTTTATTGGTATCTGCGGTAATCTGCAGCGCGAAGACTACAAAGGCTTGGCGATAGCGAAACGAACTAATTCACGGTCTGTGATCTTGTTCGACTGTCTGATATTCTCGGTTGTTTATCGCGAGAAACGATGTCGCGATAATTTCGAGATAACTTTAACGATAATTTCACAAGCGAACAATTTCAGGTCGCGAATGTTGATAGTTTTATCATTTCGTTCTAGACGTTCGTTGAATTACGTGGCAGTCTTTGGTTGCGTATTAATTGGAATTCGTTTTGAACGACGAGAAAGATACGGGTAACGATATATCGTTAGAACAGTGTTAGAATAGACATATTATTAGAACTGTCCGAAATATTAATATCGACAGAAGCATCATTAGAGTACGATGTATGAAAAAGAAGAAGCCTCGGATAGGTTTACGTTTAATACGTTTAAGCTTCATTTGGGTTCAAATTGTGATCTACGTTGAGCTTACTTTTGCTTTTAATTCTAATTTAGTGCGATTATAAGGGCAGGAAGGTAGGTTTTGCGGCGAGTATAATGGTGTATAAGATACGACGAGATAAGATATCGCAAATGGAGGCGTAACCGGAAGACGTCAAAAGTCGGAAGGTACGGATCGCAAATAAATAAAAAATACTCGTTGAATTTTTGTGGAACAAAGAATTCATTTGCTTGGAAATAGGATAAAAAAATAAGATAAATTTCATAGAAAATAAAACATTTTATTATAACGCTGGTGTTGCTAGTTGTTTGCCACAGCAAAGGTTTTTACCAAAATAACCATTTGTTTTTGTATTACTGAAAGAAATAGCAAAACAACGAGTCCATATTTTTGTTTAACAACGAGGAATTGAATTTATTCAAATTTAATTCCGTAACATGATACGATAATAAGATAAACACAAAGAAAGAACGAGTATAATAAATGACCGCTGAAATAAGAATAATCTAGTTCCTCGTTTCTTCTATCTTTGAAATCTTTTGTCCTTTTCCTTTTGCTTTCACTTGTATCGTGCTACTTTCCTTCGCTTTATGATTCATTCGTTTTCAACTTTGTCCGGTTCAGCATGATTATTCTCTTCAAGATTATCATCTTCCGCGTATAAAATTTATTCCTTATAATAAATCCACTTCCCATTCAAGAACTACAAAGCGTTTCATACAACTGAATTAAGTCGTAGCCATAAAATCTCCTATTAGGAGAATATATCGATATATTTGTGAACTTTTCTTGCGAAGCACAGCGTCACGAATTTACCATATTCCTTTGCAAAGTTAAAACCAAAACATTCTGTAAACCGACTCTTTCAGGCTCAACTACCTCAAGATATAATACAGAAAATAAAACAGAGAATGCATAAAAACGTACATCGGTTCGTATTTCAAGCGAACACATACGTATCGCCATATTTAAAAAAAAAAAAAAAAAAAAAAACAGAGCTGTTCTTGAAATATTCGGAACGCCACCACTTCCGGGACAAACACGCGACGTACCACGCGATGCATCACGCGAAGCCACTTCAATCTGTCCCATAAGAACAAAAAATTCGTAAACTTCGTTCTCTACTTTTTGCCAGTTTAAGTGTACCTTTAAACCTGGCTTAACCCAGTCGCGCGTTAAACGTCCGCTGCGCGTATTAAAACAACAAACCAAATCTTCTACGTTATCCAAATTCTCATGAAAAATTTGCCGCGCCAAGAACGATTTCGTGGAAACAATAAGAGAAACCGGATACATTTCACGAGCGGAATTATTATTAATCACGTTCGATCGATCTTGCTTTCCTGGTCGGATGCCGGCGGATGACCGCATAGCGTAAAATCGAGCCGATGACAGCATCGTGTCGCGAAAGAATAACAAGCTGAAATTATTTAAAATTCGCCGCTCCGAAGCGGAACCTGTTCGTGACTCATCGTAACAAGATGCGAGGGTAATAAAGCTGCGCCTCTATCAGCGCGGCGGAAATTAGAATGCAAACCGCGTCGCAGATGGTCTCACCTTGCCGATTGTTTCCGGAACAAGTCATAATTTATCGTCCACCGGATCGTCTAATCCAAATCGTTCGCCCGCGCCTTCTCTCTGTACCCGTTAGATTCCTCCGAAGAAGGTCGATCGTTAGCTAAATGCTGGTACGAGCCGCCGATTTTTATATTTCATTCTGCATGTGGCGGCTATTGCCGATACAATGATATGGAAAAAGACAAAGTTCAGTTACCCTTTTACGCGTCACACGACAGCCTCGATAGATCGCTCTAATTTGAGCAACTGTTGCATATTTGACGGTGTTTTATATCTTAGGCAAAAGTAGAGTATAATATATATCGTCGTTTCGGTGCGACGACGGGGAAGCAACCGCGAAAAGACGATCTTCCGGCAGACGAAGAGAAAGCAATTTCATTTAGTAAAATCTCGTAATGAAATAACGAGGGGAATGTTTCGTAACGTTGCGATACACGACATTGTTATTGCATTGTACAGTTACTTGGAAGTGTGTCTTAGTCGCAAATGATACTCGCCTGTCGTTATTGCTACGAAATGCGATAATAATCCAGCGGCCAGGCATGTTGGGGACGTTGGGAAACTTTTACAATGGAACGATTAGATACGGCCGAGGTACTATACTAGTAACGCGTTTGTCTCAAAATTCACAAATCGCAGTTACGTCGTTATAACCGTGGAACGGCCATGTATTATTGCGACAAAGGATCCAGGTAAAATACCGTTAATTAAATTTCAAAAAGAAGGAAGAAAAGAAAAGGTATGGAAATGGAAACTCGAATCTACTTAAAGGTTTTAAGATTCGGCTTAGCGTAAACCCATCGATGATCGCAAAGCTACCGAAAAATTTTGGAACGTCGCACGATAACGAAGAATGTAAACAAGACTACGGGAAGGATACGCGAAAGAACCAAAGCTGCGTGACTAATCCACCACGCGGTGAAGATAAAAGTGGTCGTAACAATAAAGAGTAGTAACACCGGTTGCAAATAGCGAATGGTCGAGGTGATAATAGGAAGCGGAGAACCGGCTGCGCCTGGTGATAATGTCGGAAATGAAAAAAAGCTAAAAATAACGAATGGACGAACTAATTGGAAGAAACGATAATTGGAACGATAATTGAAACATCCAACATCGATTATCGCGTTAATGATTACCCGCTGTTGAGATATAGATTTAATAAAAAATCGAAAATTCTAGACACAAAGGCAGAAGAAGAAAGGAAGCGATATAGGAACGATAGAAAATAATACAAAAATTGCAACGGATAAAAAACCGCTCGATAGAAGACGATAGAGCGCAGAATTTTTCTCGTCTCTATCATTTTCGTTAGAACTTCGTACATTTTACAATTCTGCGTGTCAACTGAATTACGAAACTTCTAGCGTAATAAGTTCGAAAGTTCGTGAAACTCGTGAAAAATAAATTTGTCAAGCGTTAACGAGACAATCTCTGTTCAATAATGGCTGGCATTTCACGATCGCGAAGATCCGAGAAGATCGGAACGGAGCGAGTCTTGTCCTTACGTATCGCCAGGCTCACTGTCGAACTGGTTTCACGCAGTTTCAGGCAGTATAATTACACCGTACATCCCAGGTGGTCTTAATAAATGAATACCCTAATAAATGGCCACGTGTGTCTCGCCTAGCGAGAAGAGAAGGTCCCGCATCGAAGGTGTACTTTTTTTTTTATTCCCTCTTTTTCCCAACGTTGCTAAAAAAGGATGGAATGCACGATAATTGCACAATATCATTTTTATCCCTACCGAGTCCGAGAAACGTAGTGCTATACTCTATCGTTTATGCGTGCCGGATTAACCGACCGCTTTATGCGATCGCGCAGGATTTACTGTTAAACGATCGCTATATTTTCCGCCGCGTAAACATTCACTTTTTATCCGCTGCGCTCCTACGATCGCATTGCGGCTTCCGGTAGAACGTGCCTCGAATATATTATTGAGAATGGAGAACGATTAATTCGATGCGACGGCAGATCATTTGCCAGAAGTAGAATCCTACCGAGGCTCGTGTTTTTGCATGAATAGTGGAAAAACGAAAGATCGAAGTGTACGATTCTACGTTTTTCTTTTTCGTTTTTATAAATGGGGATAATCAATATGAATGTAAAAATGTTGAAATTCTGTTATAATTATTCCTTGATACGGATGAGTATTAGCGAGTGAAAGAGGAAGGGTCGAAGAGGCAATTCTTCTTTTTCCTTTTTTTATAAACACGTGTAATCGGTACGATCGTGAAGTTCTAGGTCGGTATGAAACTACGTACGATTTATTAAATCTTGTTTTTGTAGGGCAGCGAAAGAAGAGCGGATTAAATTCTAAAATTTCACTTGCGTCTCTTACGGTAGATACGATACTCTGTCGAACCCTGTTGTCGAACCAAATGAACTCTATTGTTTGGTCGACGGAAGCAGATTTTGCCGAGGGCATGGATTTCGCGAGATTTGTGAAACAAGGAGGATCAAAATTTTACTTCTTTTTTAGATACGCGTAATCGTTGTTAAAATTCTAAACGGATATAACAGAAGGATATTTCCTTGGTAAAAATAGAATTTTTATAAGGACGTTGTTTCCATCTATAGAGTGGTATAAAATGGTAGAATTTTGAATAGGTATTTGCTTAAATAAATTATTTATCAGAATGAAAAAGAATGCTGCGCGTGACTTTAGGTAAAATAATAACATTTTTAGTACGTTTGATTTACTATCTAAATTAAGTTATAAGAAGATAAAATTGGAGTGAAAAATGAACATGGAGAAGAAAATCTTTGGATTATTTCGAAGCTAGTTTCTCCGTTTGCGCACGGATTATGTCTGCCGCGCTGATTTACTTTTCGAATCCGTGTTACAATATTTACGCAGGTTTGTTGGGTGTGTAAATAAAAGAAACTTCGTTACGAAGGAATCGTAGAACTACGGTGTAGAAGAACGTGTTCCCGGCCTTTTTTCCAAGTAAAACTAGGTTAATTGAGGAGAATAATTGAGTTTAGTCCGGCAAAAGACTGGAAGGATCGCGCGATAACTAAATTTTTCTACCTCCATCGAATAGTCGTTCCATAAACTGTTTACGAGTGCAATCAAACAACTGCAGCTTCTCTAAATCAATTTTCCATCCATGCATCGCCCTTCATCTTTACCACATCTCAGAGAGAAAGAAAGAAAAACATTTCCTATCTCGCAAATAAATACTTTCCCCTCCTGCGGTAAAGAAGAATATCTATTAAAAATAAATCGAACTCGCACGCCTAATTGAATGTCACTCGACTAGGCAAACGGATTAACCTTTAACTTTTAAACTATAAATTACGATCTCCAGCGAAGTCGCCTTGACCCTTCGCTAAAAAAAAGAATCTGCGAAAGTTCATCACATTCTACACGGGTTCTATCATATAAGATAAAACAATAGAAAAAGCAGAATCCCTTGAACATTGCGACCAGTCATTCTCCGGGTCGAAAGTGGCAGGATCGACATTCGCAGCTCTTTCAGCGCAGCCTACATTTGCATAGTCGTTGGTCTCGCGAGAGGGTGAATCCTTGGCGCAGTTTACGTCACTGACGTCGGATTCGTCGCGAGAGACTCGGTCGGCTAATCCTCGGTCAGGCTTTACCCTCTTTAAAGCGCGTAGATTCCAAGGGGAAGCCCTGTGCTTTCAATACGTTTCGCCATGGTATTTATTATTCCTCTTCCCTAGAAAACTCGAGAAAAAGCTCGAGGAACGACGAAAACACGCGTGTGCCACCGTGAACATAACGACCCAGTTTATGACTCGAATTCAACCGCGTGAAAGAAAGGAACGGGCCAACTTGAACGACGTAGGTAAGAGCGAGATGGATAACGAAAGAGAGGAACAACGTAGGGGAATCGTTAGCGAACAAGGACGTTGTGGATGGATCAGGGTTGCGAGCGACAGGAATAGAAATAGGGAAAGGACGCGGAAGGAACGAGGATAAAACGATAGAATGAGTAGGAGGGAGAAGGTTTTGAAGCAGAACACCCGTAGGACAGCTGAGACCCCGGGATGAAGGTAGGAGAGGGTCGAATGGGAAGCTGGTGGTAGGGGGAGCAGCGTGATAGGGGAAGAGTCCTATATGGTTCAAACGGAGAAGGAAAGAGGAGAGCGCGAGTGGTGGGGATAGGTCGGTAGAAGCAGCGGGGGGGCGGTCGGTGGTGGGGGCAATAAACACGCCGGCGCCTCAGTATCGTCGCGTCCATCGAGGGAGTTGGTTCGCGACGAGCACGGTTTCTCCTCTTGATACGGAACAAAAACTCGACCGGGGTCGATCGCGATTCTCTACGACGAAAATTCGGTTCGGTTCGCGGCAAGGTCACTCTTTGTATAATCCGTTTTTCGCATCGTTGGACGCGTAACTGTTCGTTCGTACAGCCATGATAATACCGCGTTCCTTCGACGACGAGGGCTAGCCTTGCCCTTGAAACGCCAGCCGGAGTTTCGAGTGGCCGACACAGCGTAACGCGCACGACGACGTTCCACCAGCTGTGCGCCGGAATCGCGGCCCGCGTGTGTGTTGTGTTCGACGTTTTTCTCTTGTTTCTTTCTCTCTATTCGCGCTAGTCCCCTTTTATTTCCTATCGTTCGTCGTTCTCCGTGATTATCGTGACGAAGGAAGATCCCGTCGAAAATATAGTCCTGTGTTCCTTCCTTCCTTCCTTCCTTCCTTCCTTCCTTCCTTCCTTCCTTCTATGCGTTTATCCTTGTTCGGTTTTGTTTTGGTGTTTATTGGTGAGAATCTACCGGGACGATCGGAACAAAGGGACGGAACGAACGGCTGTGAAAGAGCAACACAGACGGACAGAGTGTGAGAGAGACATCGTGGTGTATCGATTGAGAGCGGAGCTTGCAGTTGACGTAAGTCGATGAATTTTGTCCTTTGCGAGTAACGATGCAAGTGATGACGTACGTGTACGCGTACGTCTATGTCTATGTATACGCGCATGTATGTACCTGTACGTATTTACTTGCGTTACGACGCGTCTTTCCTCGGAAGCGTATTATATTTTACGTAAGTCACGTAGCTCTACGCGCGCGGTGAACTGGTTTTCTTCTCTCTCTTGTCCTGCCGCGTTTCGAGAGCTTGAAATAGTCGGACGCCAGAGAGAAGTTCACTGCCTCCGCTCGATTGTGTCATTGAGGTTAGACGACGCGACGATGCGATTTCTTCGCGATCCGTGAGACGCGCGCGATTGTCTCGAAGAAGTCTCGACTGGCCAGCCGTCGTGCGTCTCTATGGCTCTCTGTGCGCGTGGGATTTAAGAGTTGGCGTCAAAAACCATGGTTGTCAATTTCTTTCCGACCCTTTGAGATTAAACTGATACTGAGAGATACTTTCGTTCAGTGGATATTCAATTTTCTCTACCAACGAAGTATCGAATATATCGTGTAATCTTTGTCATTGTCATGGACGTTATTTATGACATCACAGATTTCATGCTATAAAAATGGAAACCTGATAGAAAAACGCTTGATTGGAATACTATTCGTAGCCACCGTACGTATGTATATGCAACGAAATTTGAAATTGTCGATCTCGTAACTACCGTTGCTGTTTTTTAAGCGAAATATTTCTAAATTTTACCGATTTGAGACGAATATTCTTTACGGAAGAGTGATTAAAAATTTCGGTAATAAAAGGAATCGAACGAAAAAGACACTTCTTCGAGCGGAGTTATTAAAGCCTTCATTAAAAGGGGTAAACTTTCGGCAAATTTTCGAAAGTTTAATGGAAACTCACTGGGAACATGGTAGCCGTTTGTGAAGAAGTTGAATGGAGTGTTATGTGAATAGACCATCTGGTCGGAGGAAAACGTGCGGGTTTCGTATATCCGACGCGGAGACAGCATTTTGAAAGCCATATTAATTTCTTGTTCGGACACCATTTTTTTTTTTTTTTTTTTTCGCAACCTATTCGCTATTCCTCCATTGTGTCCAAATTGAAATCGCTCAAAAATTTTATAACCATTTGTTAGTCGATACGGTACGACGACGGGAAGTGTAATGAAAAAAACATGAGAATATATATTCTTTCAGGAACACCTACCCGTATACAATGGTTGAAATCACGTGAGAAAACACTCGAGTACTTGTATTACAATCACATAAGCGTTATAAAGACAGTATGAAAATAATTAAAAGACTGATAACATAACGAGAACTTGTCATCTTTTTTTTGTTGTCGTTATGTATTCTTTTAATAACTATTTGCTTTTTAGATTATCACACGTTTTAATAACAAGAAACGAGAATTCAATATGGTGGAATCGATATTGTCGACGACTAACCTTAATTTCCTTCGCGAATACATGCCGTGGAAAGTCGTAGAAAGTTCACGCTTGCATTTGCGATGAAAACAATCCGTGTTGATTTCTTTGACGCAACGATAGCAGTAAATTCGGAGAAGACGTTACGATATTGTTTACGCGAATTACTTGGTCGATAATAGTCCGAGAAAGAAACGGTTGAAAGGAGTCGCCGGCCGCCGGTCGTTGGCATCTTTCGCACATATAATCGATCTCTCGTTTCGTGCAACCGTTCGATTCGACGCGACGTTCGATCGTAGTTCGAATTTATCGTCAAGTAATTAGCCGTTAGCCGTAGAACCGGATACGTTTCCCGTTTTAATTCGATTCGTTGTCCTTATCTTAAGCGCTCGAATTACATTATATTTGCTACAAGTACATAAATAAGTGCACGCGTCTGAAGTAGCGTATATCGACGATCGGAAACCGTTGACCTTAACGGCGATTAAACGCGATCGGAACGTAAAGCATTTTAATTAACATTTTCTTCCGTGAACGACCGATCCTTTCGCGATGGGATGCTTTTACGGGTGTGTTTCGTTCGAACAAAAGGATTTACGAAGTGGTCTTCGCTATATTGGTTCGTACATAACCTTATTTTATATGATGTATCGTGACCAACGGTAGTTTATAAAACTTGCAATATCTTACAACGTTGTAACTTTATCTGGCTGCGTTTTACGTACGTTTAACGCTTTAATGCTCGAATTATTAACAAAAGATTATATAGTCGTATAATATAATAATAATAATAATAATAGCGAATCATACACTGGCTCGTTCGAATACATACTATAAAAACACTTTTGCGTATATGTACATATATTGTATGTGTTACATAAAATATTTGGAAATCTTATTAACACTGTAATGAAACACGATTATTATGATTATATTGATAACATTTGGAACCAACGAACAATATTATTTGAATATAATGTAATAAACATGGTTCGATTAAGATATTTATGATTACAAATCTCTTTCAAAATGGATACATTTAGTATGTAACATATGTACATATCGTACGAAGCATTAAGAGGTTAGGTCTGTCATAAACGTTCGGAACAGTTAATTACTTCTGTGTAATTACCAACAAATTGCATCTAGAATTATCGTCTATCGACGATCGATACCGACGAAAATCGATTTGTCATGTAAGCGTATGTTAAGGAACATTTTACGTAACCTGATCTGTAATACTCTGTCTAAAGAAAGGAATATTTAAATGTTATTTCTATTACGTATATCGTATAACCTTTTTCTAGATATTTTTTATTCGTCTTGTTCGTTTGACACTAACCTACGTTACGCTTCTTTTCCCATTAAATTAAATCAACCTGTGAGTCAACGTCGTGACATCATCTTGCGTAACGTATTCTTCATCGACGTGCGCTTAAATTTAAATGACAGATCGATTGCGTCGTTCATTATCCAAGAACAGTTACATGGAATAGTGGAACGAATTAAAACGAATCAAGCTATATAAAAGGAAAATTGCGGTTCCCCATTTACTAAGTTAACGTTAACGTTGAAAATGAACCATTTGAAGGCGTGCTACAATGGCGTACATTAAGATTGCCCGTATACTAACTTCGTTAATTAGTCGTTAACCACGATCATTCCGCTAATTATTCTCGTACAAATACTAGATAATGGCGGGGTATAATAATATATACAGAGCGCTGCGCAATTACAGCTACTAACTTTAATTAGTTGGCAGAATGTGCTTACTCGATTATAACTGAAATCGTTTTTTCACACAACTTTTCCTCTTCGATTGTTCTACGTCTACGTAGAAAGTATAAATAATGGCAAATAAAAAGAATGTACGGGGTGTTCGCTGTATCGTTGCGAACAATTTTTCAGACGTTTACCAACGCCATACGAACAATTATTAATCAATATTTATCTCTGTTGAATGGATAACGAATGATACGCGTTACTAAAATATTCCGTACGAATATCGTGCATATAGTTCTATACTTGAAAATACTTTAAATTCAATATAGAGAGGAAGCATTTTTAAAATGTTTTCCTCATCGATACGGATGATACTTTTTTACCGCATCGTTGCAAATAATCGAAGAATGATATTCATGGTATAATGAAATATCGACGGCTTCGATCCTTCTCCAAACGTTAATTTCATAAAAATATCAATTCTCGAATGTATAAAAATTCGACGTTCGAACGTTCACATTTCCGAACGATTAATTTCCCCACTGTTCGCCGTTCTCCCTCGAGCTCTGCAATTGCCGCTTGTTCAATTAAATCTCCGATACCACAATTATCGGCTCGTTGGCCGCTTTCAGTGGCAAAACAGCAGGGAAATGCCCTCGTCCTTAATGGCATATCGTTAAATTTTCCTAGAAAATTTGCAAGTGGAATGCCTTCTCGCCTTCGTGTATTATACCCGCATAGAGACAGGGCACGTCGAGACGTTATGTAACCTTCGGTGGAAATACTTGAGGAAACTTAGCAGTCACCGCGTATAGCGTTTCCGGAAAATGTGGTCCGGTCGCAAATGAAGTTGCGCCACTTGGAATAGTTGGACAAAACTCTCGGGTGTGTACCAGGATTGACCCATACCCCAAGGGGTGTTGGCAAAGCCTGTAAGACAGGTAGTGACGTCATCCAGCCAGCTGCTTCTCGCTTTTCTCTCTTACCTTGAAGCTTCTTTCCGTGTGTGTTTTTTCTAGTCGTTCTGAATCGGGTAAATGGTCCCAGAAATCTTCCACTCTGTTATTTTTACGAATGCCAGAAGGACTGCCGAAGGATAAAAGTAAAGTCTGTGAAGCTCTATTTTGTTTGGTTTCAAGGGTAGGTAGAATGTAAGGGGAGAGTTTAATATTTAGACTTATTAGAGAAGGATAAGTAGAATAGGATAGGTTGGTTAGTCATGGTTCGAATACATTTTCTTGAAACCATATGTTCCTTTTCATAGTACGCGGTATGTCTATTATATTGATATCGTACGTCACAACGTTATAACGTAATTTAACGTTGTTTTGAATTTATTATAATCGATGGAGGAAGATCGTGAATTCGTATCTTCGATTATTTTCCCTTACTGGCTTCTATTTATACAGGTAGATTTTTAATTTTCTTTCAAAAATACGTAAAATACTAGCCAGTAAAATACTCGTTTAAGGACAGCATACGAATATTAAATAAGAGAGAACCGGTGTATATTTCTGGTATTAAAACGAACGAGAGGAATTTAAACGCGTGCATACACGGAGCGAGAATATAACTAAAAAAGCGATTTGAAGAAGATGGAGCTGGTGGAAGTCATCGGAGAAAATCGCAGCGCAGATTAGCCGGACACTTTCCTCGAATTAACCAGCCCTTGGTTTCGCTTGGAACGAGCAAGGACGTTCCGTACAATTTCTCTCGGCGGACATACACGCGCATCCAGGTGTTCCAATTCGCCCATGCAAATATATTCCCCTGTCCCCCGGGCCTCCCCCTCTATTTATCTCGTTTACCCGGCCGCTTCTCTCCCGACGGTGTCCCGAACTCGTCGTGACACGGTGTAAATGGAAGGATCGCGTTGTCGTTTCCGGGGAACGTGGCCGTCTCCTCCTGGAATTCCCTCGAAGGGAACCCTTGTAACCTCTGCAACAGTTCCTATACTCGTTCCACGGAGATTCGAGGCAACGTGCAAGACGTTTCGGCCTCGTTCAACCATTTGCTTTTTCTCTCGAACAGCGTTTTCCTATAAATATGGAGCGTAGTAACGCGGATGAGCGTACGTAGTTTGTTTGGGGATTAAGAAGATTATTTTCCTTGTCGTTCGTAACCCTGCTGCGTTCTTTACATCGTTTTTTACTTAATCGTGTTTTCCCAGCGCTGAGAAATTTCTTGGGTTTAAGAAAAACACGAAGGAGTCGTCGTTGACACGGATAGGGCGTTTCGTTGCAAATTTCGCGGCCAAGTCTTCCTTTTCGTCGATACGTTCCTCGAAAAGAGAGTAAAATTGGTCTAGAAACTTGTAACAGATCCAAGGATATCGACGATCCTGCCGAGGTAGAAGCAAATTAACGCGATCTTTGAATCTTGGCGAGTCTTTCGCGACGAAACAAGACGAATAAACCAGTCGGAAGAATCCAGCGAAAATACCGACTATTTTTCTTGTTGTCGAAATTCCTCGCTTTCGTGTTCGTAACGTCGTGCGTAACAGAACACGTATTATATCTTCCGCCTTTTCTATTCCATCGATTTTCACCCTTTCACGCTCCATTCTTATTGTCAATTCGATATTCGACTCTTAAATTATCCTTTGCTTGCCAACCGTGACAAGTTTCGTTCGTATTAGCTTCTTCTCTCTTTCAAATCCAGTTCTGTCCCCCACTTAGGGAGCGAAACGTGTACAGGGTATCTCGTAGCAGGTGATGATTCCTCGTTGAAAAATGAGGAAATGTAGGGTTGAGCGTATGTGGCAAGGATCGAGGAAGGAATCGTGGAACGGTAACCTTCGAGGATCGGATGCTCGAGCGGTGACGTGGCTGCTTTGACCCGTGGAAAAGGAATTTTCTGCCGCGGTTGCGTTTATTTTTTCCTTGGTATATCCTGAAGCATTTAAACTGACGTTTATATCGCTAATAACGTGTGTTACTTCTTCCTATCTCTCTCTTTCTCTCTCTCCCTTTCCTTATCTCTCTGGCATAAAAAAGACTTGTCACATTTACAAATTTATCTCGTAGGATTCGCCGATCGGTCATTGTAAATCCATCAAAATGACTGGCTTGCGCGGTCATTATAAATATACCAGCTCCTCCGACAAATTACTGTAATTTTGAGTTTTATCGAAGTGGGAATATAATTATATTAATCGATTTGCTAGAAGAAGCGATAGAACAAAGAAAATCATATCTTTCGAGGATAAATGGATAATAGTTGGGAATAGAATAGTTTGGAGTAGTTTTACAATTCACTGCTTTTTAACAAGGTGCCGATAGTCTTTGGATTTTGAGGTTCTCCGACGAGATGTTGGTTATCGTTCGAAAAGGATTGAAACAAGCGTCTGCTTTGAATTGCGACGTTGTCGCAAAATAGCGTAATTTTATCGAACAATTAAGATACTGTCACCGAGTTAATCCGTCGATCGTTGAAAGAAATTATCGTTCGATAATTGTCAAATTTGATATAACGTCAAATCATCGTTTAACAATTATCAAATTTGATAATTGTCAGGTGATGATCTCTTTTAGCGAGTTAGGGTATATCTTTATCGGAACGAGCCTATAGAAAATCGTGGTAAATGGTAAAATTACTTGAGAAGGCGCCGGTACGGTGGAAAATTTACGAGCGAACGGAAAAAAGGCCCGGAATATATAACGATACCGATAACTCTATTTCACGAATTTCAGCTGCAGCACTGTAAAAATGAAAAACTGATACACAGCGCTACATTTCATTGGCGGACAGTTTCTCGTTAATTGCGTTAACTTAATCTTTACGCGGGTTCAGTAAATATGAGTTACCGTTTCCATTGGAAATTTTCACGTTTCCAATATTTTTGATGAATGCGACAGCTACTCTATCTCTGGATAAAATTCAAACGTTAAACGTGTTTGCTGGATCGAGGCAGGATGATTTATAAAAGTTGCCCATACGTGACACTGAATTACAGAAACATTCGCGAATTTAAACGATTAATAAATTCTTTGACGATACGAACTTTCCAACGTTTATATTTAATAGCAATGTACGATGTAACAATGACGTTTTCGATTGATGTAGCGCTTAATGAACAACAATACGAATTGATATCTTGTTCGATACGTCGTTTATCGAGAAATAATAATTTCACGTAATACGAAAGCAAAAGTATAAATCGAAGTCTTAGCGAAATATCGTTTATCGAAGAATAATAATTCACACGTTCTCAACTCGATTGATTTCAACTCAAAATTACTATACACTAAAATAAAATATAATGATGTTATTTACTGTTACTTAATTAATTATATAATTACTTTTTAATACAATTACTATCTTTTTTCATCTTCTTCTTACAATTCACGCGCGTGCGACCGTAAAAAATTGCAATGTGCATTTGCTACGCGTAAAGAAATTGGGTTGGAAAAGCCGCGATCGAGTGCACGCGTACTCGATTATGGAACTCGAAGTTCGGGTCATCGATTTGTCTCATATTTTTTGCGTGTGCGATATTGTGCTGAACACGAATTTCGTGAGAAGATCGTATTCGAAGTTTTGTATTTCCCACATACTGCGCACGAGCAATTTACTCCATTCGTTGATTCGGGACATTATTGTACATAGGTCGGAGCGGGCGAACAAAATTTTAGATCGATGGAAACCACTCTTTCAGCTGCTCCATTGTTGATTTTATACTGCAGATTGATTTTACAATTTTTCGCTTCAATGTGCTGCGCTTCCTTTCCTTTCTAAATATATTTCTACCGTACAGTCGAGCGATTATATTTCCTTTATCGTAGTTGCTTATAAATACGTTCTTTTGAAACATTTAATCGAATGTCAGATAAAACTCGTCGATTTTATCATCGCACGTCAGATAAAATCGATGAATTTTTTCTGTAGGTTAATTGCGAAGTTTGAAAAAACTCTGTAAAAACGTTTGAGGAATTTCCATAAAAAATTTTAATGGACATTATTCTCTCGGAATGTGAAATTGCACACCGTATACACCAATCTTCATTTACATCTTTTCTCCTTAAATTCATTACTAGCCCCCATCCCAACTTAATCTCTTTCGACAGCGTTTGAAGAACACGGGTGAAAAACTCGAATGGAAATCGTCCTCTCCAGCTTTTATCCTTTTACCCAAACATAAAATACATACATACAAATCGAAATTCTTTCGAAAACACTGATCGTTAGATCGCAAATATTTATACGAATCTATATTTTTGAAAGACAAATAAATAACTAAAATCTATAAGCAGAGACTTGTTTCGCTCGCTATAATACACCGTAACAGATGCTGAATTCTCTGTATTTGATATACTTTCGTACATTATTCGCAATACTCTCTCGCGCTGTGAAATTTTTCCTACTCGCGTTCCACTTCGAATCCACGTTCTTGCGAATAAAGATAAGAAAGGATCAGCCTGAAGAACCATCCACCAATAGATCGAATCCGTGCAAAATAAAACTCGTCCTTCCAAGAACCAAGAACCATTCTCGAAAGGGGCAAAAGCTTTATTCTCTCGTTGGAGACGAGGCCGGACGTCGTATTGTATCCCTCGTTGATCCGACTCGCTTCGACCAAAAAACCCAGCTTCCTCCGAAAGGTTGCAAGCCGAAAGAACGAGCGTAACGTTCGACGTTACCGGACCATAGAACACGGTGGACGATCCTCGCCGCGTTGCCAACGAGCTCCAGCAAAGTTTCGTCCCTAGGAAACTGTCTCGTCTCTGCGGCGACGATCGGCGTTTCGCGTCGTTGACCCGAGGCCGGTCGAATCTGGCCTGGCGAGGCCAGCTATACCTAACTATACCGCACGATATGCAAACAACTGCTCGCTAACATGAAGTTATTACTCGTGTACGGAGATTGCAGATGGCTGCCGCCGATTCCTCGGCCACTTTCCCTCCTTCGTTCGTCGTTGTCGTACACGTTTCTGTACGATCGAGGAATGCTTCGTCCGGGCTGCTTCGAGAAGCCGCCTCGTGGCTCTTGTACGATCGACGGATGGTTTCTCTCGTCCTCGTGATTTATTGGGTTGGCAACTAAGTGATTGCGGATTTTGTCAATACCATCTAATGAGAAAATTCGCAATCACTTGGTTGCCAACCCAATAGTAGAGTCGAAGGGTTCGCGAGGATAAAAGGGGATTTTAACGAATTTTTCGGTTTAATATTTTCTCGTACGGGTCCGTGCGCGTGCTCTTCGTCGGCGGTTAGGTCGTATCGATTCGCATTTAACATTTTCTGAGTCGTACGGTAGTTGGAAGAAGTCGAGGAGCGCAACGTGTCTTTTATTTTTCGTTGTTCAACGCGTTATGTAGCAGGTATATTAAAGATTGGAAGTAAAAGTTGGAAATGACGCAGAGTAAAAGGGAGAATAGAGTTTTATTTTGATACGAGAAGAGCTATAGGAGAACAAGTGGAGTTGCGTTCATCGTATCAATGAATCGACTAGATCACGTTAGGCTGCGATAAAGAGGTAAACGTGGGACGCGAATTAGGCGTCATTGAACGATCACGAGCCTTCTTTCTTCGTGATTTGATACACTTACCGCTGTATGTGGTGAAATTTTGTCGTTTAATTTTAGAGAGAATTCTTTGGAGAAATTTATCAAACGGGATTGAAGCACGATAAAAATAATATCTACGCTGTAAAAATCAGAATGAAAGGTACACGAATAGGTAAATAATGCAATGAGAGAAAAACGCTTCCCATCCATTTTCCAGTAAATCGTTTCACCACGGAATCCCCTAAATTGCGCTATAAAATTCCATAAATTCTGTAAATCTACGAAATTTCTATGAAAAATTCCATTTCGCTGCGCCTCTGGTATCCATCAAATTTTTTAATTCTTTGGGACAATCACGCACGCGGAAACGATTTCGTAGAAAGAAACGCTTGAATTCCATCGAATAATACTCGATGTTAATGAATAAACAGAAGGAACGACGACGACGACGACGAAGTCGCGAAAAACGAGCGGATGGAACGAAACGCGGATCCGATAGGAATCGATGGAAGAGTTCGACGGCGTAAATCGAAAACCGTGAGAGAGGCAACGATCCCTCTCTGGCCGAAGCCAAGCAGGAATGTTTTCTCTCGCATTCCACGAGTTTCGTGGATCGTCCGAACCGACGAATTTAATATTGGCACGCGCGAATATGCCAGACCCGCCGCGAAGAATATTCCTGGCCATGGGATGCTTTTTTCCGCATGAAATCGCAACCAAGGAAACCTTCTCCATTTTATCCTCGTTTGTTTGCTTCTTCCTCTATTTATTATCCTTAAACGTGTTTGGTTTTTTTATCTTTTATTTTTATTTATTTTATTACAATTTCTTTTCTTTTCTTTCTCTCTTTCTTTTTCGATAGAGTTTCTTTGGATTTTCTTTCATCGTACTGTTTGAACCGCGTGGTCTCTTTTCTTTAGGCGTTTCATTTCGTGTCATCCACTTACCTTCTTTCGCTTCTCTGCTCTTTTCGTTACGCTTCATCGTCTCTTACAGTTCTCCTATATTTCTCTACTCTTCGTTTTACGCCTCTTTACACTTTGCCTCTGTTCTTCTCTCTACAGTTTACGAACGTCTCGATCGTCGTTCCGTCTCTTGTTTTCTAATTTTCAGTTCCCTTAAACACTCCACGCCAGTTAAATTCAGCGAAATAAATATCGCGCGATTAACCTTGCGCATTACACACTCGCTGTCCTTCGCGCGATCTTCGTAATTCCCACGCGTATGCACGACGCAGCTTGGAGGATGTTTGGTAGCGAACGCTTGACGAATTCTCTCGATCTGTTTTCGCGAACCGAGGTGGACCGGAATTTCAACGATTCTCTGTCATGCCAGTTTTATATACTTTTTTTCTTTTTTCGTTTACCGGCTGGTAAACCGATGGGAATTGCGCGAAGAAAACATCGCGGTGAAAATTTCATCGCAACGAATACCATTTGTTCTTGCACGCAATAAAGAGAGCTCGTGCAAATTTTACGTGTAACGTACGAACCTTCTTTGTTTCCTGTCTTTATCCTACGAGAAAAAAATCGTCTCGAAAGTGTCGAATATGCTGGATCGCTCGCCGAGGAATTGGGAAATTTACGCGATTTTCTCAGAATATTTAATCCAACTATCGAATGTTTTTGCCAAGCGATAGTCGAAGATTAATCTCAATCGACGATGGAAAGATGTCGGAAATTTATTACGAAAGGAATATCTCTTTGGCATATTTTATTTGGATATCGTATATCCAACGTATTTCCATTTATACGACAAAATATTTCTCGCATACATATTTTATTTCCGAGCGTAGTAACATCTATCGAAGGAATATATTATAGATTTTCACGCGTTTCACTTTGACGATCCTCCCGATCTTTCATCATTTTCTGCATATTTTCTACTGGAAATAAAGAACGATATTAAATTTCACAGCGCGAAATGTACTAAAACCTAAAGTTTCTTCGACCGTTAGTCCCTGGAACACGACATTTCGCGTTTCTTAAAGCTCCAAACGAGGACAAGGAGACGGAAACGAGACTTGCAAGATCTTTTAGGCTTTTGCAGGCTGGTTCTCTCGGTTGGAGTATGTTCTTTTTTTTTTTAGACAAGCGTCTCGACGTTTCGCCATTACAACGGACTTTAACAAAGCCCTGGAGAAACACTGACACTGACACTGACACTGACACTGACGCTAATCCGCGCTTTACAATAGCCGTCCATTTAAGAATATTTGCTTTCGTTATTCGAAAATTCTCGTCGTCGATCACGGATACACGTCGGGCTGGAATATTTTACGAGCATAGAACGTTGAAAAATTGCTTTCCTTAACAAATTTCCCTGTCCCGTCCAATTGATTTTTACTCTTGCCTACGAGCTCGCTTTGTGCGTCTGTCATCGATGTTTCGCGGTTGACGAACGTCAGGAGCACTTCCGGCTACGATCGAGAGATCCGACGAGATATTTGTCGGGCGATTGACCTCGCAAATAGGAAAATCCATCATCCCTCTGTTCCATTCGTTCCTTCTATGAACGTAGGAGAAGCTTGGACGAGGGAAAATCTGCGGCGCTTTTGTTCCGATGGAGAACACAAGATTCGTTCGAATTTTGCGCGGCTTATGGAAGGATAATTGGTTTGCTTTAATTCCCCGGAGATTGGATTTTTCTCTTAACAGCGACGCGATACGCACAGCTACGAGCTATTATCAGGTTGTCCGGAAAGTTTCTTTCGTTTCATAAGGCGATAACAGACGAACAAGAATTTCTGTTTTATATTATTATATTGAATTAGGTATGATCCATTTCCAGCGCATGATTCGATAAACTAATACAAAACAAGAAACATCGTGCGTCTATTATTTCCTTATAAAACGAAAGAAACATTTCGGACAACCTAATGTATCGATACGCGAACTTCGTTTCTGACGATTTCAAGGGACAAGATAGCGAAAGAGCAGCTCGACAAGTAAATTTGAAAGTTTCGATATTCGGTACTTTGCGTACATTTCGACTATATCAGTTAGCGACGACGTTATCAAGTAGGCGACCACGGATATACTCGTCGAGCGCGGAGTACGCGTGGCTCTTGTAACATAGGATTAAGTTGTAACGAAATGATCGTTTCACTTTTTAATTTTATCAGCGACAGGACTCGTCGTAACGCAAAATATTGCCATTTGTTCAATTATACTCGTGAAAATCAGCCAACCGGTGAAAATATCGCCAGTTTGGACATCCGCAGAGGTTTTCTGATATTTTCGTTGGAAACTCGTCGGACGAAGCGTAAAAACCGTATTACGCAAGACGATCGATGAATGGAATTAAACGAAAGCGAATAACCTCTGCTGTTAACCCGTCAAATCAAGTACCTGTTGCCTGATAAACGACCTAAAACTTGCACTTGTATCGAAATTTCCTCTCGTCCATATCCTATGCTATTGTACATGTATAATCACCGATCCAACGGAAAATTCGTTATCGATCACGTTGTGGAGCAGCGATTTGCCTAGGCAGAATCGAATGCCTATGATCGAAGAATCGATGATCGGCCGTCGCTATATGACATCGTCAGCGCGGCTCGATACGTCCGTCATCGAGGCGAGCATCGCAGGTTATTGACATTGAAGGAAGCGAATCGATAGCCGGAGAGCGCCTCGATGTCTAGTCACGGAAGTAGAATACTGATTGCTAGCATAAAGCCTATTGTGCCGGTGGTGCGCGGCCCGTTTAAATATAGAGTGGCAGTACTCCAAGCGGAAGAAAGACAGAGAAAGAGAGAGATAGAGGAGGACCCAGAGTTAGTCTTCCTTTCGTTCCTGAGGAGCGAGGAGAGCAGCGACGCAGTCAAAGGTGCCTCGAGCCACGAAACCTTTTGAGAGAGACAGCCAACTATGGAGACGCGATTCCCTAGTTATCGATGACGGTCGTCTGTCCTCTCTCACTCATTCACTCTCTCTCTCTCTCTCTCTCTCTCGCTCGCTCGCTCGTTCTCTTCGGTTTCTATAGCCAGAGGATCGAGAACACGATCCTGCGATTGCCTCTTCAACCGAATTTCCCTAGCTTCGCTCTCCTAACAGCAGTCGACGAGGTGACACAACGGTCGATGATGACGTCCGGAGCAAAGTTCTGGCAGCATGACTGATATGATCGAGTGGAGCGAACGCGATCGTATTCGAATTTGGTAGTCTGGATGGGAAATCGGATTTAATCATCTGGATTTGAGGGCTCCAGCTCTACGGTCGTCGATGATGTTGCGTTTGGTTCTCGATGGAGGGCAGAGTTACACGACGTAGGTTAGTTGCTGCTACGTTTTCACGCGAATTGCAATGTTTGAATGGGAATACGCGTTTAATTACCTGGATTTAAGTATTTGATTTGTACGGGCAATGATACGATAGAAGGGAGGAAATGCGATTGCGTTTGGTTTCCGATCGAGGACACAGCCGAACGATGTAAAGAACTGCAGAAAGTAGAGAAACTTGCGTTAGGTTGACGCTCTGACTTTCCATGTGTATTGGAATGTTCGAATTGGAATTTGGATTTAATTATCTCGATCTAATTTGAGCTTATTCGGTAGGGCCCAGTGGAGGAACGCGATTGTGTTTGGTTTTTTAACGAGGGCAGAATTAGGCGACGTAGATGTTGATGAACTGTCGACGAACGGGTCGGCGGCACGTTTCAATTTCAATTTGAATGTCTGAATTGACAATTGGTTCCGATGGCTTCGATCGAAGCACCGCGAGCTTCGACATTTTCCATTGGAATTCAACCATTCGAATTTAGATATTCGAACGCGAATCTAAAAATTTCAACGGAATTTTTCTACTTAAAGTATCTAACAATGCAAATGTTGTTTCAAGCTTGAACCGTTAGATTTCGGCGTTTAATCGGCTTATACGAGTCGAATTATCGAGAGGCAAGCTGCTTAGGCTTCTGAATTGCAATTCCAAACTCTACGTATATCTGAATTTGAATATTTCGATTCGAATCTGCAATAGCACTCTGTTAAAATTATCTTCTTTGAAATCGTAATCGTATGTTTGCACTTTAACTTGAACATTTCAAACTATTTCGTCGATCAAATATTAATGTTAAAAGAAAGAAAGCTGTCGTATGTTACTTTGAAAGAAATTTAGAAACGACTGAAATAACCAGTCGCTTTTTGTCCGTGGTTCGACTCATCGTAGAAAGTAAAAGAGATCGTTGTACAAAGAGCAACGGCCCGAATAAACGTTAACACGTAAGTAGCAAGTTTTTTCTCTTGCAGAGAAAAAGTCGTAGACGACCAAAGAATATACTGTTATTATAAAACGATTACTTGGATTAATTTACGACGGAAGGAGCGACGTTTGACGGCTGAACAGGGGGAAAAAGATCAGGGTGCAGCAGGTATTTTAAAAATCGACGGTCATTATTAGAAGCACGATGAGCCATGTTGACGCAAGTACCGTTATGGTAACCGGTGCCACGCAGAAATCGACCTGGGTGCATCCTACACGCCTCTGTGTACAATTTACACACGTATATGTACCTAGACACACAGGGTATACATGGCCCGAAGTTTACCTTTATTATCGAATCAACGTATTCGTCACGATCGCCAACCATCGCTCTGGATCCCGATCGTCTTTCTATCGATCTATAGATCGATCGACGACCAAGTTGTTCGAGATGATTCCGATGTTTCTTCGTCCATTCTTTTTCCAGTTACTTTTCGTCGTTACAAATGGTCGAGTCTTTTCAATTTTCGACTCTTCTTGCACGAAGGAATTCGAACATCCAAGTATCACAGATTGGAGTAATTAACCTAATCTATGGCCGAGTCGAGAAACTTGACTTTAAACGTTCGAATGCGAAAAGATTCAAAGCATACAAAGCATTAACTTCGATAAGTTATACGATAAGCATAACGCGTAAAAGTATCTTCTCATTGTACGATATTACGATACTGTTGGAAAATTGCGCGAAACTCTTTCGATCCGCGTAATCTTGGCATCTGGGGCGATCGAACGAAAGGAGTCGTTTGGGAAAAATAGAACTCGCGATCAAGCGTTACTCGCGTTACGGCTTATCGACTATCTTATCGATGGATTGCAGACGTTTACGAATTTATGAAGAATATATCGATAAAAATGCACAAAAGTACATGTACGTGTAAACATAAAACCGCGTTAAGTCGTTAGTTGACCTAGCGATAGGCGTTACGATAAGTGAATTACGATGAGTATTGTGTCTTTGTACTTGTTAGTGCGCGTTAGTTCGTCGCTGTTATTAATAATCGATCGAGTGAAATTTTCCCTACAGCCTGCGAGAAAGTTCGGCTCAATTTCACCGATTTAAAAATCATTTCCATTCAGATTCGCTATTATTCTTTTGCTACGACGGTATAATTACTCGTTCGAAAGCAGTTTCCCATTATTTCCAACAATCTCGGTATAATCATAGTGCGAGTTAATTTCGATCAAGTAAAAGTCGGCTTGCGTTACTTAAACTTTTCCTTCCCTTGAATCCGAAGTAAATTAAACTTGTTAGCGGCCTTTGTTCGATCAACTTGCTCGAAACAGGCGAGTTCGGCCACCGTCTCGTCGCCGGTAGCACGAGCTTTCCTCGATTCGATGTTCGAGAATCGAGCTCGACCAAGCAAAGACGCATCCGCGGTATAGTCCGTGGCACTATGCCAGTTTATTATTGATTCTCTCTTCTTCGTTCCAGCGTCTCTGTACTATGCTATACACTTGCTAGCTCTCCTACCGAAGAACGGGCGCTCTTTCTCTTCGTCGTATACAATTTCTTAAACGTTCCTTCCATTTTCTCTCTTGGCTCTTCCTTCTCCCTTCGAGAAATTCTATTCTCAACAAGATAAAATACAAATACCATCGTTCGATCGTATTGCTTTGTCGTTAAATTTTGTATTTTATATTTTCCTCTATCGATATTTGTATCTTGTATTTCTTAGCGTAAGTTTCTCGCAATTAGCATTTTCTTCATGGTAGAATTTTTACTGGGATTCTCTTCCTTTAGAATCTTGCTCTTTGGTTCTACGACTGATCTCGAGCGCTCGTCTAGCAACTTATTTGAAAGCAAACACGTCTGTTTACTTTACGTACGAGGACCGTACGAGATAGAACACAGGGATAGATAAATCACGTTTCCTATTTTCCAAGGAAACAATTTTTTAAATCCACCACGCTGTCGGTCAACGTCACATCGCTAAAATCACGATAATCGTATCTCGTTACGATGGCTAATGAAATTTCCAGATGCTTTTTCCCCACGATACAGCGGTAAAAAGTTTTTCTATACGAGAAAGCTTCCCGTTCGAATAGTTTCGCGAGCCACTGCAAATGTTTCAACAACGCGAATTTGAAAGTTGCATCGATTTTACGATTATCGTTCGTCTACGCAGAGGCAACCAGAAGGAAAAAGTCGATCGCCAAGCCACTAGATAGAAATACCATGCTCGATGTTAATGCAGCGTTCGAGTCTATCGAACGAGAGCCACTTACAATTTCTACGAGCAACGAAACAAGCTCCCTTTCACGGTCGGCCACGTTAATTGAAAACAAGCATCGCAGAAGCCTTTACTCGCTACGATAGATCGTCAGAACGTAAACGTTGAATTGATTAAATACAAGCCACTCCTCCTCGTTCACCGATCAATGCCATTCAAACGATAAAATTCGCCCGATAAAACGCCGCCGCAATAACCGCGAAGGAATACGTAAACAGAGGATACGAGGAACGAGACAATACCTTTCGAATTTGAAATTTACAAGATTCGGCGCAAAATGCAAGGAGTTTTATCAAAAAACACGATCGAAACACGAAAAATCGTAATGGAAGATCCGAGATGTGGAAGCTGTGGTCGAGAAGAAGCTTCGTTACTCGATAAACATCTTTCGTCGAATTAAATATATTAATATAACGTATTATATATGGAAGAGTTAATATTCGCGAAAATGATGTTTTTCCTCTTGAAGGTTGTATATGGTTCACTAAGGTATTAGGTTGTCCGAAAAGTTTCTTTCGTTTCATAAGGCGATAATAGACGAACAAGAATTTCTGTTTTATATTATTTCATTGAATTAAGTATGCTCCATTTCGTTATATTTTTATTATTACGTTCGTGTATAATTCAATAAACTGATATAAAACAAGAAACATTGTGCGTCTGTTATTTCCTTATAAAACGAAAGAAACATTTCGGACAACCTAATACGTACGCGGTACACAGCGAGCTTCTTTTCAACTAATCTGCTCTATTAAACGTGTACGAAGCGAAAATTCTGCGCGATACATAGCGCGCTTCCGTAAATTTCCTGCTGCATTCTGCGAATCGTTTCTGCTTCGGCTGTTATCGATATTCTAACGCAAATATTCGCTCGATGCTCCATCGTATAATGTTCGTAATGCTATCGGTCGGATCACTTATCCTAATAGATGCGCACACGTGTACATTCGCACAGACATTCTACGCTTTTATCGTAAAACCTGGTGCATGCATTGTTGATCGACTGTGGCACATTTACGCAGAAACTTCGAACAGCGAGCTGTTAATTCGCGAAACGGTTAATTTTAAAGTTAAATTATCATTCGCTTATTTCTGTTTTATCGTTAAATACAGCGTTACGCAACCGTCTTGTTTTCTACGTTTAGTCGATGGAAACCTGCCTGACATTTACAACATTCCCATAACACATACGCATGAATCGCGTGGTATACAAAGCGTAGCTTATTCCGATCGCCCTGTCCGCTTCGACTCGTCGCATGACGTCATTCTAATTACCAAAGTTACGATTGGCTCGCGAGAAATTTCAGTCGAGGCGTTCGTGGTTGCCTGTTCGGCGTACAAGCCGCGTCTTCGAATTTCCCTTGAATTTTTCAAGAGAAGGAACGTGGCCTCCGGGGTTGCTTCGAACGAACGAAGGCTGGTTTAATAAGCCTCTTTACACGTTGGCAAGGTAGAGTTTCAACGCCGGTGTCTTTGCGAATGTTCGCGAACCCGGGATGAAGCCGTTCAAATTTGGTAAACGAACGAGCAACAGAAGAAACTGGGTTGGGGGTACGAAGAAGACACGAAGGCTGTCCGAAATTCGTATCGTAGATTTTTCCATTGAATCGAATTAAACTTCGATCAAATCCTGACTCTGAGTAGTCAACTCCGAGTAGAGTTACGAAATTTCATTTGAAATTGTATTAGGTCATCTCGTAAGTTCGTGCCGACTCTTGTGTATATATTTCATGTGTCGATTTATAAATATTGACATTCTGAAAAATAGCTTAGAAAATTATTTTAAAGAAAAACAAGAGAAATTTTAACGAGAGGGGGATTACATTTTTTCATGAAACTGAAAGGTATGTAAACAATCTTAACATATATAACCGCTCGAAAAACGGCACGAACTTATGGCATGACCTAATACGTACGCTGTTATTCCGTTTGTTCGTCCAACTTTATGTAAATTCTTGTAGCAACGAGACCTGCTAATGGAAGAATTTACGTAAAGTTAGACAACTTTCAATAAAATTTCGAAATTCATTTGACCGGGCCTGGGACGGTTAGCGTTAAATTACGTTAAAAATTCCAAGATCGGATAATCGAGACTCAGGTTGCTACGATTTGCATCGGCCCAACGATACCGATGAACAGTCGAAATCCGCAACTCTCGACACCGCTGCTGAAAAATCGTGAAAATCACCGCGAAATCGACCCTTGGGAATTCTTCGCTGCCGGAAACCTGCGATCCTCCATCCATCCGTTTCGAACAGAATTCGGCTAAATGGAATCGAATCGGTCGATAGATTTTACAATGTCCCAAACCACGTGGCACTTTATCACGGGTAGCGGCGAGAGATATATCGGCGATCAGGACGACAGGATTGGCGGATAGGCATCGAGAGCCGTTTCCCTGAAATTTAAACGCGTCCTCGTGAAAATTCAACGAGATATCGGGCATACGTTGCGTGTACGACTCGTGACCAAGTTCTAGCTGCCAAATATGGGGGCAATTTGCGCGTGGAAATTCGTTGGAACGGTTGAATATCGTTCGCTCGTCTGGCCGCGTGTTGACCAGTGAAACAGGAGGAGGGGAAGAGTAGAAATGAAAAAATAGAAATGCGAGGGAAAGAGGGGAAGGCAAACGTTCGTGCAAATAATGTCGCGCGAACGGCTGTCGAAATCGCTTCGACGTGGAATTTTTTTCGTCCTTGCTACCCCTCCTCTGTCTCTTTCTACGATGTTTTCTATTTTTTGTAATCTTCCTTTGCCTTTTTTTCTCGCTGGCGCGTATTGTTTGTTAGGAATTGTGCTCGATGGTTGGTCGCGAAATTCGCCGATAGAATTGAAAATTTTATACGAGCCGCGCGACGCGCCGTTTCATTGTCGGCGTATCATCGGTTTCAGCGGAATTCGCCGTGAATTCGAAACGAATTCAGACGTAAACGACCGATGTAAATTATCATCGAACTCGTCGGACGGCCCGGCTCTTTTTTCTCCGCGATATCAATAGCTGAATTTTTCGAATTCTGTTTTTTTCTCTGTTTTTTTTCGTTTACGTTCTTTATGTCGCCGCCGTTTGCGGGAAATTTTCGAATATCGTAAATCGTTTTAAAGCTCTACGCGATGCACGTTTTTACGAATATTTGTAGACAACGTTTCTGGCAACGTAGAAATATTCCCAGATACAATGAAACATTTTCCGTATCGATGTAGGTAAAGTAATGAAAATTATTATAATCGTGTTATTAATTCCCCTGGCGTATTTGTTACGCGCTATTTAAATGGAAATAATCGCAACGACTTGTCGAATAAAGGAAAATTAACAACGCGATGATTACAAATCTAGTTAAATATTTGGCAGCAAGTACGGACGACGCGTAATTTTCTGATTATTTAAATGAAGCGGATTAGTCCTACCCGATGTGAATAATAATAAAATCAAACGAATAATAATAACAATAACCTGTTACGACAAAAGAGATACGAACGTATCAACCAACGCATTATACAATTATTATCTTCATTTCTGTCAATATAAGAATTTACATAAAGTTGGACGAACGAAAGAAATAACAACGAATTTTAAAATAACGATCTAATTTTGAAACCGGTGTAAATGTTGAAATCAGTGTTAAATTCCATATGCGATATATAAAATTTCCAAATCTAGTAAACGTATACTCGCTATTTATTCTCGAAACAGGATACGGACACGCAGAAAATGCTTTTGTAATCGGTGAGTTTTATTGTCGTAGTGAAATGCTAATCGGCGGAAACGTTAGCAAGGGCGATCGAATCTCGCGTATCAGGCGAATATTTCCTAAAGCGGCGCGAATCGGTAGCTAATAAATCGTTAGCGTGTCGTTTTGTACGTTGGTTACGCGACTGCGTTACACAGTCCAACGTTCAATCCGGAACGCGCGTCGAACGATTTTTGAAGCTTTGGAGTTCCAGCGCGGTGCGCTCCATCGTCAGAGAATTTCGTCGCCAATTGGAAAGCTGCGTAGCGACCTTTGAAATATTTCCACGGATTACTCTTGGCAAAGAGATTTTCATTCGGAAGTGGCAGAGCGGACAAAATTTGACGCGGAGATATCGAAGTGGGAACGTTTCGAATTTCGGTAAATCATCGAACCAGATCGCTCGGTAAGTGGAAATTTGAAAATTTAGCGAACTCGGAAGATCCGCCGCTGACCTTCGAAGATATTCGATCGAAATTAAAAATACGGGATTACGAGGTAGAAAACTAGAAACTGGCTCCGCGCGTGGAATCGGAAGATTTGGGAAATTGTGGATTAAACGTTCAGGGTATTCGTAATTGAGGATTTCGAAAATTCTAAAATTAAAATAGGTTGGGAAACGTGGAACGAGAATAACAAAATTGCCAACTACTCTATTAAAAAATTGCATTGGTAGATGTATTAAGAAGCTGGAATATCGGAGTTGAAATAGAACTGAGAATTTCGGAATATTTGAAATTAGAAGAATGAAAGAATTTCATTAAATAATTAACAATTCAAAATTAAAAGAGAGAAAGAATAATTATCTTTGTTTATTCCTTCGTAAATAATGATTATCGATGTTCAACTCTTTATAACGTTTTAATTTTCTGCTCGATAATGTGTCTCGTTTCGCCAAGATTCCCGGGAGAAGGTTAAATTACGGGAATTAATTAACGAGGAGTATTTCTCTCTGGAGATTGTAGCGGTGGTTGGTACAGATAACAAGGCGATGCAAATTGTTATAAAAATTCATTAACGAGGCACGTTTCTCACGACGAGGAGTACGCGGCTAGAAAATGTAGAGTATCTCGGATTTTCCTTCTCGCTTTGAAACTCTTTAGAAGACTCAATCTTCTCCTTAATACGATTCTTTTCTATTATCGCATAGTTGTCTTATCACTTTTTATCCCAATTAATCTCGTAGACTTTTTTTCTTTTCTATTGCCGAGGTTATTGGATGTACGAACAGAGGAACGCGTGGATAAATTGTAAGGTAGAAAATATATTTCGCGATCTTAAGATATCCACAGTCAAAGAAGAAATTTCCAAGTTCAGAAACAGATATAATATAAGAGTTAACAACCACCGAAACCCATTAGTTACCCAATTACTTGACACGACGGATCAGATCCGCAGACTAAAAAGGAAATCAAATTATAAACTTTTATAATCCAAGTTACAGTACCACGCCAAAATAATTTACTTAGAATTCTGTATAAGAATTGATTGTAAATAATCTACTAAATAAAAAAAAAATATTTTAATACAAAAGTGTAAGTACAAGTAGGAATATAATTTGAGCTGGTCCCGATCCGCACGCTAGCAGTGTTACCCTGTGACCGAAAGCCCCGAGGTCATCTATGGTCTATGGTCTGCCTTCGTCCCAGTCTATTGTCTATACGCTGTCGATGGCTTCGGTGCTTGAGAAAACTAAAAAGACCAGATGTATAGCTTTCTTAGAAGTGGTGACTACTTCAACAGTAATTATTAACGCATACCTGCTTGGACGATTAAACGAACGAGAAGAAAAATAAAATTTATATCGTACTCTTTACTTTTTATTCATCCGTATCGCGCCAAAATTGTAACGTTTGAATATTGTAAATAACGCAGATTCGTAGATGCCAAATTTCAATTCAATTATTTAAATCCGGATTAAAGTTCAAATCTGCAAATTCAAATATTTAAACGTACCAACTGAAATATTGAAATTCGCACATATATTTGCAACTACGAGCTTGCATGACTCCATGATTACCCAAAAACCACGTTGCGCTCTTCGCAGCGTTCCCTCGCGCATTATCAACCAGCTACTTTATTTCTTCAAAACTTTGAAAACTCGACGTTCGACCAGAAGATCGTCGTTGAAAGGAATAAAAATAACAGGCTTCTGCGATAAGCGCACTTACGCTCGATTCCAAGGCCACCAGAGCTCGACCCAACAAACCCTGTAGCGCATCGCCTGTCTAGAAACGACCGTGACGCGATTTTCACCTCGCATTCCAGCTCGTCGAGAGCAGGCAACAGCTTCTCCTGACTTGCTCGGAAATTCGCTGGCCGAAATTAAAAGGCAAGTTCCGGTCACGACTTCCGCCAGCCAACCGCCCTTTTCTCTCACCGATTCCGCACCAGTTCCGATCTTGGAGTTCGATTCCCTCGTATCCCCGGGTAACTCGATTAGCTCGGCTCGTAGGGGTCGCTGGAAACGATTTTGCAGAACGGTACGTCTCGCGCGCTCCGCAAATATTTGGATCCGGAGGACCGGTTAGTTCGTTAATTCGCACTCCGGGGAACGAAGGATAATTGAATCGTTCCAGTTACCAGAAATATCCTCGCCCCCTCGTCCTTCGTTACTCCTCGTTGACGCGTCGATGAATTCGAAAACGAGAGGACGCGCGGAACGTATATTCCGGTCGGGTTGGAGTTGCGGACGGTGCGGACGGTGCGTACGAGCTTCAGGCGGCTCGTGCGAGTTTGATTACGCGGTAAATATATTAGGTTGTCCGGGAAGTGTCTTTCTTTCGCGAACGTGTTTTTTACAGTGCACCTTCGTACAAACGTGAAAGCAAATCTGTGAAATTTCGGGGTTTTTATCTCGAGAGAACAAAATGGATCGTACGTAATTTGAAGAAATAAAATAAAACAAAAAAAAACGTTGTTCGTCTATTATTTCCTCGTAAAACGAAGGAAACTTTTCGGACGACCTGATAGAATAACTCGAAGTGGAACGCGACGAATAAAATGTTTGTTTATCGTTACCTCGTGACAAATACACGAAGATCATTGTTCTTGGCAGAAGAAACTCTGGTCGACTATATTCGTCAAGATCGTAGACGATAGGTGCGGTTAAACGTTGAACTGGAAAGATAATTTCACACGAAACGTTCTGTTTCGTCAGGCGGGTACATGGTCGGGTAAATTGACCGATACACGTTGGTACTCACCTCCAAGAACAAAATTACGAATGACAAAACGCGGGCGATTGGAGGAGTAGAGGAAGCTTTGAAATGTCTGGGCGCTTACTGGAGCTTGCCTTAGAAGAGCAAATAAAAAAAATTGATTAATACTGTTTAGAATTGTGGATCTTAATTGCCGAAATAAAAGTAAAGGAACACTAAGGTTACTCCTAGAATTCATATTGAAATAGTTTTAGATTTATTTGATAAACGATTTCAAAGATATTCATCGATACGCATTTGCACGCGTCTCACCTTCTTCCATACCAGACTGTTAACCGACTGAACAGTTTACGTTTCTTTGTTTTCGAGACGCCACGCACACGCGTACTTCCACACACTCATATTCACATACGTGTGTCACTACTACGCGGCCAATCTAGCCTAGCACACAAAATTATACATATCTCAATAAATATAGATGTTTTAAGAAACAGAGGATTTATTTTCATGAATTGCTAATTTCAAGGCTTTTAAGGCATAACGTTGCTGTTGTTATTTCTGTATTTAGAAGTACGATCACAATAGCTATTATTTTATTCATTGGATAAATCTATCACACCGAAAAAATTTTATTGCACTTTCTTACATGGACTAGGGATAAAAAACAAAAGAATATCTTAAACCCATCGATTAAATTTATCGATTCTATCTAGAACTATCTTCTAGTTACTATTTATTGTAATTAGCGTATCTGCATATGGATGGCGAGCGCGAACTCACGTTGTCATTGTTTCGACAGTTGCAATCGTCATTTTCTATATTTGTCTATTTCTAGAGTCGAACCTTACGGACTTGTGGAGGTGAAATATAGGTAATAGGAGGTATTTTATATTTTATGCTTAGTATATTTGATATTTCGACATATCGACAGTACGAAGATCTCCGTTTCGAAAATTGGATACCATTGTGATTCCATTCTTGTCCTGAATCTACGTAATACCCATTCTTTCTTGTTCGTGGAACACATCTTTCAATTTTCTTCTTGCCCGCTTTTCATCTCCTTTTTCTTATTTCTTGATAAATTGGCTGTTGCTCTGTCCGAGTTTCTTATTCAAACATGAATTCTCGTCGAAACAAATTACCACTGTTTCACGAAGTTTCTCCGTAACATCGAACTTGTTCGTTTTCAACTATTTTCTTCGGAATCGAAATATTTCATCGCGATTTCCGGCGTCGAACGTATCGACCGAGAAAATTTCAAAAATCACATTTACATCGGAAGAATGAAATTTATTATTCACCGCGTTCTTTCCAGAATTTTGTATACGTCACCGTGACGCCTTCCTTCTTCCAAAGATTTTCTTCTACGAAACTGCGCGATGACTTTATTTAATGCTAATGACTTAGCCTATCGGAGAACAAAATTAATTAAAACCCGTTTGCCTTTTTCTACCAAAAAACCGCGATTTGATGAAACGCGAGTTATCAACCTCGTAACTTCCTCGTAAAATTGAGATATTATTCTCATAAAAATGGATTTTTATTATCTCGACCTTGTCTCCTCTTTTTTCATTTATATCGAAAATAATTCGTGAAATATATTTGCGAGCAAAAAGCTTAGAACCAGCTGTATCGCTCGGGGAGGGAGATATCGAAAAAATTTCTGTTCCGCGTGTTTCATGGTACCGTTGATTCAGTCGCGATTTTAATTGCAAACTTTATTACGCCGACGAAAAGAAGAAGAAGAAGAAGAAGAAGAAGAAGAAAAAAAAAAGAATAGAGAAGATCGTAGTTCCTCGAGTAACCGACGATATCACGCGGAAGAGGTAGATTCGACGAGAAGAGGTCGAACTACGTCGCTCCAAGCGAATCCTAAAATACACCGAGAGGAAAAGAGTGGCAGAAAGAGAAGGGAAATTGGAGCGGAAAGCAGCCGGAACAAGCAAAATTCCAGAGAAGACGAAAGAAGGAAGTTACGTTACGCGGAAAGAGAGTAAAAGCGGAAAAGAAAAGAAACAGCGACATTCCGAGGCAAAAGCGGAAAAAAAAGAAGAAGAAAACAAAATGTAGTGAGCGTTGCGTGGTGTCTTCGCGCGCGAATAAAAGAAAGAAAATTCCAAGAAAAAGGGGTATGATACCGAGGAAAATTTAAGACGACGTATAATAGAAAGAGAGGAGAAAATAACGAGGAATTTTGGAAAGTACAAACGAGAGAGAAAATGCGAATTGATAAAATTACCTCGAGAAAAAGTATCTTGTATGAATTTTATAAAAACGTACATTCTACGCGAAATAGAAGACGAACAAAGAAAGTAAATTGCGAAACGGTCGAAGAGATTGACAATTGTTATTTGACTTTCAGCGATAAAGGATGAAAAAATATTATCAGAGACCACGTGGGACCTATTTCCGGAAAATTGATCGTACACCTGACAACGATTGAAAAAGCTGATACAAATGTTGTTCACCTGGCTTCCTTGCTTCATATACAACGAATTTTCTATTTTTATGTCGCGTTATCTAATTACCTTTACGCAAGATGCTCGAAATAATTAATTGTTGGGAATTGTGAATCTTAACACTTTGACTGCCACGCCGAAATCGCACGTTTCGCTCAGGACGCCACGGGAGTATTTTTATTATTCAAAGCATATAATGGCAAAATCTGAAGCTTGATGATCATTTTTTCAAGATCGAGGAACACAGTTGCCAACAACAACTCGACAACTGTCGATACTTTATTTTACGTTGGTTTTATGAGACGATCGATCACGCGTCGTGCATCGATCGATCGGTCGCGATACATCGACTATCGGCCAAAGAGAAACCGATCGACGGGAAAAGCCTTAATTAGCATGGAATCAATTAGCGGCGATTAGCATTCTCTCGAATTAATTAGCGCTAATTAACACCTCGTCCACGGTCCACGAATGCCGTGCAAGGAAATCGCGTCTGGTATCACCTTTGTCACCGTGCCACCGCTTTATTATCATCGGCCTGGCTTTCAACCAGAATCATAATCGTGACAAACGAGGGTATCCTCTCTTTCTACTCTTGTCCCGCAGCGTTGCCGCGTATCGCTGTTACCGAGAAACAGTGAAATAGTCTTTGCGGTCGAAATAAAAGTCTTAAGAGAAAGAACAAATTAACGTCATTCGTCTCGTCGAGCGAAGACACGCGAGCTTCGTCCAACGAAAAACTTCCACGTCGAATTGTCAATCTTAAACATTATTCAGGTATTACAAAATCCACGATCGTCTGGAATATCTTAATCGTAATCACTGCAAAATAGTTGCTCGTATCTTCCGAACATCTAGAAACGTCGACCAAAGACGATTACCAAAATTCATCTACCTGCCTTTTCACGAGACGTTCTTCTTACTGCGCGTGTCAAAATAAAACTCTTAGGAGAAACGATAGATTTCTGAAGCTAAACTGTTTGTAGATATCCTTCGTCCAACGAAAAGATGTCCAGGACAGATCGTCAATCACAGTTCGCTGAACGTCTATAGACTTTCACCAAAAATGTTTCCAAAATTCTAAGATCTAGCTACCTTTTCCTCTGCTTCGACGCTGTTCTTCCTCGTCATCTTGAAACAAACAAAAAAAAAGAAAGATTTTTTGAAAACCGACTATTCATCTCACCGAATGACGACAGCCAAACAACGGCCACCAAGTGTCATCCAATGAAGCGTGCGAGCTAGCGAAAAATTGGCGCGTCAAACGGCGCAAATAGAGAAGCTCGCGGAAAATTAGGAGATGGGATGGCGCGCAAGAACGATATTTCACGATGGAACCGGGGCAACGTTAATCATCCTGATCTGTCGTGGAATTAATACGTGCTCCGACTAGCGGAATAAGAGAGAAAAAGCGAAAAAGAGAGAGAAGGAGAGGGTGTAGCAGTCGCTCTTATCAGCCCGGAAGCTATTAACCTGGTAAAACTTACTTTTCCTAAAACTGGGTTAATCATCTGTTCCGCGAGCCCAGCTGAATTATCCGATCTTGCCGTCCTAAATTCGAAATTCCGGCGTGCAACGAGCGGCTCCACTCGCCTGCTCGCTCCGCGCCTGTAATTTGACGTTAATTGGCTGACCGAATGGATTTTCCGATTCTATCGATCGTTCAAACTGTTTCGAGCACGCTTTCGCCAAATAGAACTAGAACTATCTATCAACTGCACGTGACGCTCGACGAATTTCGAATTCCTGATAATTGATAGAACGCCAGCCAATAAACAGGCAGCTTTATTTTCTATTAATACGTATCGTTACGTGTATTTGATGCGCGCTGTGTGAAACGTTAATCGAAGGGTCGAATATCGAGCAAAAGTTAAATAAATCACTTTGTCTTTCGCTTATTCCTATTTCCTATTTTTCCTTTTTTTTTTTTTTTTTTCAAATATCAATGGACGATGATTGGCTTTGAAGCATACGAAACAAACGCTTCTTGAATCGTGGCAGTGTCCGCTTGAATTTCGAGTCTAACGTTTCTTCGTGATAACGTAGAAAGACAGGATTTACCATCTATTGGAATTTATTAAATTTTAAATTAAATTTCCAGCAAATTTGATAAGTTGCTTCGAATGCGATGAAAAATTGTTTTGACCAAGAAGTAGTTTAAATGTTTGCTATATTTGAAGGCTTCGATCGACGGTTAAAAAACTTGGAATTTTTCCAAATGCTAGCGGAAACTGAAAACACGCGCGAATATGTTCGACTCGATTACCACTTCGTGGGATATTCTGCTCGATTATTTATTCCAGGCATATGCGATATAAAGTTAGATTCTCAAGGATCCGTGTGCTTGTTTTTTGTAACGCGCCACGATAATCAGCGATGTTAAACCGTGTTGAACGAGGTTGCCTCCTAAATGGATCTACCGTTTAATGGACCACTGAGGAACTTTGCTCGCTATTCACGTCGTTGGTAGTTCCATCGAAAGCTGTAAATTCCTGACTAGCGATCGATAATCGTTAGCGTTCACTGTCGTGCAAACATAAGATAGACGTTTTTTTACTAAAATGTCTCGGTAGCCTCGAGAGAATACTCTGATCTATATTTGCAGCTGTTCGAGTGGCAAATGAAATTTAGATATATCACGATAGATAGCTTCGACGGCTATAGTCCAACGAAAGTTTATCGCGCATCTTGAAACTGCAAGATGGAAGATGGAATAAAATTTATACAGTACGTATCGTGTCAGGATCGATCGTCCAAATTTGTCGCGCGTCTCATACACATTATGATAAATTGTTCGACTGGAAGGTAGAAATACGTGTCGGGTAGATTGAAAACAGCTTCAGCGGCTATAGTCCAACGAATATTTATCGCGTATCTTGAAACTGGAAGACGGAAGATGAAGCAAAATTTATGTAGTACGTATTTTGTCAAAATCGATCGTCCAAACTCGTCGCGTGTCTCATACAGATTATGATCAATTTTTCGACTCCGAAGGTAGAAACAGCTGCTACGGCTACGGTTCAATGGAAATGTATTTTATATCCGGAAATTGAAAAGTTCAATTGCAAAAGTTCGAGTTTTAAGCTACGATACTCGGAGTTAGAAGTCTTAAAAACCGGGATATAAACGTTAACGCCACGAGTTTCAAGCTTTTAAAATATATTCAACGGACGCGTGTTCCGGCGATTGTTGTGATTCTTCGACGATTTTGTGTAATCAGCAGATACGATTGGCGAAGAACGTTGAAACTCGCGAAACTCTGGACCCAACGGGAAAATGGCAGAATTTTCGTGCAACTGCACAACGATACTAATCGATACTTGGCCGGGTATTTCGTCGAAAAGGGATACCTTTGATCGCTGATTTCGACTGAATCGCCGGAATATCGGATTATCCGGAGGACGTTGGATGGAGCTGTTAAAATACTTGGCCGTCACGTTCCAGCGGCATCGACGGCTTATGAACGAACGCGCGCGAATAGAAAGGCCGCGCGTGATATAATTTCGCGATCGTACCGCCAATTTGCTCAATGCTAACCGCGTAATTTTAACGTCCTTGTTAAACTACACCACCGCAGGCCTTTTTGTGCCACCGACCATCGTTTACGACCGACAGATCATTTATTTTCGATATGAAATCAATTCGACGCGTGCTGGTCTTGTTGCTTGTCGCTAGTTTCACAGAGTGAAAAGTGGATTGAAAAGTGAACAGTCATGATACGAGCGATTGTGATTTTGATGTTGCGCGGTGGAAATATCGACGTATTCGGGAAATTGTCGACATTGATCGGTAATTAATTTTTGTCAAGAGTTCTTAAGAGGCGATTCAATTTTGGAAAATCGAGGCGAAATACAACTCTACCGTAGAAATGTTCAGCCGTGCATTTATACATTCGTAATGTCTTTCTTGCAATTCTTTTATTTCTCATACTAAGTTAGCGGACCATTTATAATAACGAATTTTAGCGTATCAGTTGTTCGTTTTTATGATTTACAGCGAGTATCCGGTGGTGCACGGAGAAAACGCATCGTCTTGGACAGGCCACCGAAAATCAGAGGAAGAGATTCTGCGCGAGTTTGAAAGTGAGTTTGCTTCAAAAATATCAAATTCCTTTCGTCTCGTTGGCGTTTGAACGTTTATTCGTAAACATCTGTCGCTTCGTGAATTAACATCGGACATATAGACGTTTCTCGAACGAAGTTTTGATCAATTTCCAAGTCAAACGTGCAAAAACTGCGGAATTTCTTTATCCTCGGTTTCTTTATACGAAGAAAACCAGGTTAGATGTTGAGATAAATGTCAGGTTGGTACGATTACTAGTTCCTACATGCGGAGTCGGTACGATTACTTGCGATTCTCTTTTATTTTCGCCACATTTTCTTTTTGGCCGAGTATCCGATGTGTGAAATGGCTGTACAAGGTGGTGAAATACAGAGCATACGAGACTAATCCGTGTGAATCAATTAAATATCAAACTCCAAACCTATTTAATAACATTAGATACGAAGGTAGCGGTCGGGCGCGATAATTTTCCACGAAATTCCATTAGAACCAAAGGTAGATTCGTGCTCGCACCTGCTGTCCGCAGCGTAAACTCTTGGTTGTAACCTCTGGCTTCCCTTGGACCGAGGAAAAAAGGGAAGGATGGACGGCTGGCTGGGAACGAAGGCGAATCGTGGCCCTGGAGAAATGCGAGAGACAGCCGGCGTAAAGAAATAAGAGGAACGCCAAGACGAACGAGCTCGAACGCGTCGCGAACAGATGTTAACGATAAGATTTATGAATTTTTCAAGTTTGCGCTCGGCCTCGTTTCGTCCGTTAGACGTTGGACGTTGAACGTTGGACGGTGAACGTCGGACCGCGTTCCGTTTGCCGCGCAACCGTTTCGTTTCGTGCCACTTCGTATGGTTCGTTAACAGGCCATGGCCCAATTATACGCGTGCATACGTGACAATCAAACGAACGTAATTCGAAAGATACAAAGGCGATGTCAAACCGCCGTCTACGCCGCAAGGCTGCGCGAGGTACGTTTCAACGAGGTGGTATTTCCAAGCAAAAAGTCGAGGCGGTCAGCGTAGCAATTGGCATAATTAAGGATACGAAACAACAGGTCCAAACAGCCTTGAACGGTAATATCGTTGTCACAAAAGATATTATTTCTCCTCGAGTTCTTAGGTGATACGTGGAAATCGATCATGTTCGAGGACGATCGCTATCACCGCCCAAGATTTTTTTCAGAAAAAAGACAGCTAGCTCGTTGGCTCGATCCCTGAACCGATCGTTTTCGATTTAATCGGTTAAAAGCGGAAATCTTCTTTCGGCGGATCGTTTGACTCATTGAAAATTTATTAATGGATTTGAGAAGATATGTGCTGTACAGGGATTTACGGTTTTATTATTATCGTTTTGGAAGATTTCCAATTCTTTCACGATCGTGTTTCCGTTTAGTATTTAGCTTAACCAGCTAACTGGCTTCGACTTGTCGACACATTATCAATAAAGGCAGAATATCGAACAATGCAAGATTATCTAAATCAGTCAGTTTCGTTCGAGTTAGTTTTTAGTTTCCAAACCTGGCGAATCTTATCGTTTTATTTGGAATTTAAAAAGATCGAGTAAATTTATCCAGAGTTTTCATTTCAAACGGAAGATAGAAGGTGGTAAGATTGATTTATAGAATACATACTACTTGATTTCACTGCTTATTAAAAGTCGAAAATTCTGAAAATTTGAATTTTTCGGCTAGCCGTACCAACTTTTGTGCCTAAGTATAAGTCCCTTTATTTTTACCAAACCATTAAAGACGGTCATAAATTTATCGAAGTCTAAAGGTTCGACGCTTATACTCGTCGTCGTTTTTAATTTCAATCGCGCATCCCGCAAGGGATTCTTGAAACTAAATTCCGCGGTTAACCGGTTAATTTTCAAATCCACTTTTGGATTTTCGCGGAACCAAATTTGACCAATTAGAGTTTCGGTTCTGTGGAAGCTGCGCGCGAAACCAAATCGTACGTATAATAATCGTAACGCGTGTAGAACTTTAAGAAAAAATGAAAGTTTGAAAAGTGGAACGTGTAGGCGTCGCGTTCGAGGTACGAGCATGGAATATTGGGAAAAGTAGCGCGTTTCGGATGTACAAGAATGGCAAAGATAGCTGCAATAATACGCCGCAAGGTATAGATAGTTTTAGAAACTGAAACACGTAGTTGGAAGCGTTGCATTCGGCCGGATAGAATACAAGTTTGGCAAATGTGTAGCGATACGTTCAAAGATGTACAGTTTCGGAAATTGAAACACGCGGTACGTTGGAAACAGTTGGGTACAGAACACGAGACGAGAAAATATATTCAAAGTAAATTCGACAAACGAAGCAACGATCCGCGCAATTCACAATTTCGTTAGTCCATGAAATTTATCTTTATTTAATCATTTTGAAAAATCCAGTAAAGAACGTGGATCGCGTCGATTGTCCGCTTTAATTCGGACAAAGTAGACAAAAGCTCCGCGTAATTTCTCGTTTCGATCTCGCGTTTAACATCCTTTCGAAACGTTCCAACTTGTTTTCGTTGATCGTTAAAACGACAGCAAGATCGAGATATAGAAATTTCTATTTATATTCGAACCTTTCGATTCTATCGAGCAGAAAGAACGCAATGCTGGAAGAATATGCGTTTAACGTAACATTGAAAGGACAAACTTAAGATATTTTTCTAACGTTAGAAAAATATGATCTGGTGGAAGATAACCGGGGAAAACGTAGCAGGATTAAATTGTAGCACATGAGCCGTAGGACGAGGTGAATCGAGGAACGACTCGTGTTGTTTTGCCTCGGACATTTACACCGCCTTGACGCACGAAACCTAACTACAAACAAACTCCGGGAAAAACAATGTCACCGTTACGTGCAACCGTCGATCAAAGACAAATTCGAATTTTTCGACTCTCCCCCGATCGGTATAAATAAACGGAAGCGATCGCGGGCGAGTCAGTTATTGTTCGAGTTATTGTTATCATTATACGAGATATTATACGAGTCATTATACGAATTAGTATGTACGAGTTTCTAGCGAGCATTTTATCAAGTATCCATTGGCAATTCGACTTTGCGATTTTTACTCTGTACGAACGACTCAACGAATATAGCCTGTATATTTGTAGCGGATTACCGGGAGTATGAGGTTCTTGGATTGCAATGACTATAGTTATATTGCTGTAACAACCGTCAAATGTATTTGTAATAAATAGAATATACATAGTTGTAAATAAATTGTAAATTATAAATAAATTATAAATGCCGTCGATGGACGTAACACAAACGTTGTCGTCGGGTAATATACTAAATGCTCGCGGATAATACTAAGACTCGTATACTTCGCAAATAAAGACTCGGATGATAACTCGGTAATACGTCGATAATGATAACTGCCGCTCGCGATCGTGTCCGCTTATTTATACTGGTCGGGGGGAGTCGGAAAATTCGAACTTGTCTAAGAACGACGGCTGTCCTTTACGACGACATTGTTTTTGCTTTCGAAGATGTGCTATTGTTAATTTCGTGTTTCGAGGCGGTGTCAATGTCCCGAGGCAAAACAACGACACAAGTCGCTCTCGATTCGCATCGTCCTCTGACTCATGTGTCGCTACATATTAATTTATTATTTTAAATATATCGGACGGTTTCGACAACGAGCAATCTCGTCCATTAAACGTCACGATCAAACCTCCTATATATCAGTTCCCCACAAAATAAAATAAAATGCTATTTGCATAGGAAAAAGGAAAAGAAATAGAAAGAGAATGAGGAGATTAAGAAGATTAAGTAAGAGCGATTTGTTCTTACGATTAGTTTATCACACCGTGAAGGATCGCGGGCTGTTTCGCCGATTAGCATGATCGTAGGCTAGCCGTGACTCGTTTTATTAAGGTCGAAGGAGAGTCGGCTGCCACTAAAGCTTGATTTACACCGGCGCGCCGGTAACGGTACGGTCATGGTACGTTGTTCGTCGACTCGTGCCTCTGTCACAGTCACCGGTGTACTCGCGATACACCGCCACTCGACAACACCGGCCATTTCTCTCGCCACTCTAATTTCCCTAAACGTATTCATGCCCCTCTAGACTCGATGCACACCGGCCGTCGGATCTCTCGTTAAATATTATCCATCGCAAGCATAGCGAACTGCTACACGCGTTGCTCTGTGCGCTTTTATCTGCCAAATGTGCCAGTGCGTTGATTTTTAACGGACGAACGATCCTTAACGGGGATGCGAAAAAGTATTGGAGCAGTTGAGAAAATGTACAGGTTGAACGATTGCGGTGTTCATTGTTGAAGCTTGTATTATTTTCTTCGATATTTAGTTCATCGTTGCCGTCGCTATCGCTAGAAATATTGAAACGTCTGAACAGTGTCCTTGTTGAATGGAGTTCGTTTCCACTGTCTGAAGCACCGTCGTCCTCTTCTATCTTGTCCGGAAAGTGTCTTTCTTTCGCAAACGTGTTTTGTACAACAGTGCACCTTCGTACAAACGTGAAAGCAAGTCTGCGAAATGTCGCGGTGTTTATCTCAACGGAAGAAAATGGATCGTACGTAATTCGACAAAATAATATAAAACAAAAGACATTGTGCGTCTATTGTTTCCTCGTAAAACGAAAGAAACTTTTCGGACAACCTAATAATATTCATCACTACTATCACTATGGAACATGTCTTTTCTGAATCTTTTAAGCATCGTGAATAAGGTATTATAAAAATATATAAAATATAAAAAAAGTTTGCTGATTCGTCTGCCGATGCCATTGAAAGATTGAAATTCGTTCTGACTCGACCATCATTCTGCATCGCGAGTTTACGTTAAACGGAAGATAAGATTTCTAAAGATCTATAATTTTCCTTCGTTAAAAACACAATACCGCTTAGTTTACTATAGCCATGCGTAAATACACGCAAGATTATCGTTTGGAAAAATAGACGTACGCCAGCCATTCCAAAATAACTGTCCTGGACAAAAGGAACTGTGAACAGGTTCGGGCGGCTATATGCCGACACGCGTTCGCAAAGGGTTAATTTCCCATAAACGCGTAAACGAACGAAAGAAATTCAGAGTCTATTTCTTTGGCCGTGTGCGAAAAGATGGAAATTTATACGACTCGCAGATCGAGAAGTAACTTTTACGACGGTCTGAATTTTTTAGATTTTTCCCCATAACGAACGATCCTTCTTCGAACGTGAGCGCCATAATAAATTTCGCAGATCCCGTAGCTCTCTAACGCTGGATGCGTTTCAACCGACGACTACAACGATCCCGAAACAGCTTTGCTTTCGTACTATTTGCGATGCGAATACAAATTTCGTAGTAATTCGATCTTGTCGAGGTTTTACATGTCGAATTCTCATTGGGGTTTGGGGACGTGTAACGAATCTTCATTCGGATTAGACATTGCTGTTACACCATACAGATGATCTACTTGTCCAAGTAGAACTCGACTAACTCTCTCAGTCCAAGTGGAACTGCACTTATATACTCTTCTCCGTATCTCTCTGTACCCCTCGGTCAACTATATTTTTAAGGAGAGCTGTGCAATTACTCGATACCTCTGTTAGGTGAAGACGTCCATCCCGTGATCGTGGCTACGTTTAGCGACCAGATGTGTCACTTCGACATGCCTACCGTCATAATCGGATCAAGTTATAAACGACTATTTCTAAGATTTATTATTTAAGTACAGCTATAACGAAAAGTCTGGACTAAAGTATCGGGGATCTTCCCAAAAATTTCAAAAGGAAGGCCCCGATGTTCTTTCATCTCTGACATATATATTGGGTCGGCAACTAAGTGATTGCGAATTTTTCAATATTTCAGCCTCGCTCGGAAATCTGTCGTCGAACGCATTTTTCATGTCTTTCGTCGTTGTTACCTTTCGCTATAATATCTATCGCTTTTATCCTGCTTTTTTAACGTTAATTTCATTAAAAAAAGAGAAGCTTTTGACACCAGACGTTCCAGATATTAAGCGCACTTTACCAATATGAACAACGAGCATAATTACTGTTGAAGTGGTCACCACTTCTAAGAAAGCTATACATCTGGTCTTTTTAGTTTTCTCAAGCACCGAAGCCATCGACAGCGTATAGACAATAGACTGGGACGAAGGCAGACCATAGACCATAGATGACCTCGGGGCTTTCGGTCACGGGGTAACACTGCTAGCGTGCGGATCGGGATCAGCTCAAATTATATTCCTACTTGTACTTACACTTCTGTATTAAAATATTTTTTTTTATTTAGTAGATTATTTACAATCAAATCTTCTACGGAATTTTAAGTAAATTATTTTGGCGTGGTGCTGTAACTTGGATTAGAAAAGTTTATAGTTTGATTCTAGTTGAATCTAACGCTTCGATCTAAGGGGTATTTCCTTTTTAGTCTGCGGATCTGATCCGTCGTGTCAAGTAATTGGGTAACTAATGGGTTTCGGTGGTTGTTAACTCTTATATTATATTTGTTTCTGAACTTGGAAATTTCTTCTTTGACTGTGGGAATCTTAAGGTCGCGAAATATATTTTCTACCTTACAATTTATCTACGCGTTCCTCTGTTCATACGTCTAATAATCTCAACAGTTGAGATTCTTTATTCAGGAATATTAGAAATTAGGATTTCCAGTGGTTCCTATCCTAACGTGATAACGTGCTGATAGATGGATTTATTACAGCGAATTAAACGACGATTATTTCACTTGAACTTAACGCAGTAGCGTGATATAACGACTCTCGATTAACAACTCTTGACTCTTCACTCTTCGGTGGCTAACTGACGATCAACGACTGCGGTACCGAAATATATGGATGGTCGTTAGGCCTATTGAAATTTTCCGACCCTTTCGGCTTGTCGGCATTCGCGCTTTATGGTCGACATTGTCTGTATGTCGGCGGTACTATAATAGAGAAGCCGCTGTAAGGAGAATCGTCGTGCCAAAAATTAAACACTAGAGAAGATGTAGAGTTTTTCGAGAAAACTTCAACAGATCTGTTGCGTTGGAAAGACGCTCGCGGTTATACTCGCAACGTTGTATCGGGTTGGCAACTAAGTGATTGCGGATTCTGTTAATACCACCTAATGACAAAAGTTGTGAAATCGCTTAGTTGCCAACCCAGTATTTTAAATTACGCGAAAAAGCGAGTTGTACGTTGAGAACTGCAAGTTTACGCGAATCAAAAGAGCATAGGGAACTGTATTATAAATATCCACCAATATAAATTGCGAAGTTTTATTTTCCTGAATACAATACGAGCGCTTATCTACGCGCATACGTTTAATCACAGAGGTGAATGATCATCGGCGCGCAGGGGTTGATAAGAAAAGATTTATTGTACATGTCCGCGCGAAGCGTCGTTGAAAAGTTCAAGTTCTCGCGAATCGAAAAATCTTCCGACCACGTTACCGATATCAATTATAAATTTGTATTTTTCTAAATGCCATACGAACGCCGTTTACGTGTACGTTTAATCGCCAGATGGGTGATCAGGCGATAAAGAAAAACACGCGCGGATATTGCAGATGTTCGCACGAGGTATCGCCGAGGAAACATCGAGTTTGCACAAATTAAAAAATCTACCTGGAACCGCGTTATCGATATCCACCGATGTGCATTATAACAAATTTCCATTCTTTCGCGAACGCGATACGACTTGTATCCGTGTGCGTTTAACCGCAGGTTTGAACGATCATAGACGCGCTCATAGCCTGCTGATAAGAAAAGCATGGCAGACATTTGCGCGAGGTATGGCGGGAAATTTCAAGTTTCCGCGAGATAAGAAAATCGTAGAAATTATATTATCGATATCCGTGATAAATTTTGATTTTTCTACGCGCGATACACGCGTCTGTATACGTTTAACAGCGAGGTTGAACGATCGACGCGCGGCAGTCGATAAGAAAAGTAGACGATCGCGCGAAGTATCGAACAGCGCGTGGAGAAGAGACGCGTATTCGCACCCGGATAATAACGCGGCCTCGCCGTGCCTCTTAAACACTGTGCGCTAGATACCGGTGAAAGCATCACGAACCGCTCGCCGCTGGTCATAATATCGTCTTATTTATCGACGTATCTCGCTGCTGCGAGAGCAGAGGCGTGCAATCGTAGCGACTGCATCTAACGCGATCGTTTCGCCGGACAAGAAGCCTCCGATCGTGCTCGATCGACCGGATCTTTCCTTATACTTTTCTACTTTGTAACAGCTGCAAAAGGTTTAACGATCTTTCTTGCTGTAACGAGCCTCTTCATAGCGTAATTACTCTCCATGAGCCACGACTCTTTACGACACCTTTACGGTCGATGCTTATTAGGATAACAAGCCGAGCGAATATCTCTCGGTTTTTGGCGAAAAGTATGTACGAAACGACCCGAGTTATCGAGTCATCTTCCTGCGAAATAGCTGCGCAACCGAAACGATCGTCCAAGTCGTACTTTGTTTGTGGTTTAATTTCACCAAAATCTGCCGTAGACCCTTGCTACAGTTTTCCGTACTAACATCTTGTGCGCGTTTAACTCATTTGCATTCAATTCATTTGGATTAATCCGCGCGCTGCTACTGCTTTTTATTTCAGTGGCTAAGTATTCTTCAGATGCGAGAGATCACGTTTGACCCGTTTGCCAGCATCTCGCCTATATCGGATTATCGTATTGACCATTTTAAAGAATTCCACGAGAAATAATATGATTTAATTCCATGTTTCTTATTTTTCTTTTAAATAAATAATTTTTTCTTTTTTCCTCTGTCACAAAGAATGTAACTGCCATGATGCAAATGGGTTAAAAGAGAAGAATCCGCGACCACGCGATTCTTTCTCGGAAGCTCGTGTCTCAGCGAGAACGCGAGTAGACTACGGGGTGGCTAACAGAAATCTGGACGAATAGAATCTCAGCTCTTGAACGTTCGAAACGATACTTGGAAGTAAGAATCGTTCTCCCATTTCTCAAGCAAATTCGACGAACGTCCGTCGTATGGATCGCTGCAAGGAGACGCGGAAAGGAAAAACCGAGAGAGAGAGAGTACAGAGATCGATCGGATCGGCATCGAAAAAAGAAGAGAGAAAATAGTTTGGCGGGTAGAGTTGGAGATAAAAATGGTCGTAACTCAAGCGCAGGCAGTATCTTCGAAAGGAAAATGGTCCCTATCGAACGGTTATTTCGACTCTACGGGCTGTAATATGTAAAGAGATTCGACGAGTATCCGGCACGATTTCCTTCTAAAGTGCTGCGTCGATTTAGGAACCGCGAAAACTTGGTCCCGTCCCACACCCGAACAGCTCCCACCTATCGAAAACGAGTAAATTATGCACGAATTATACCCGTCTCGCTGACTTTATATACGAGCCGCACGTACGTTATTTATTGCCACTCTTATCCATAATTATGGCCGTGGGAGCGTGAGCGGGTCTGCAACTCGAGCACCAATGGATCCCGTGGAAAAATATCGTAACCCTTGTTCGATTTAAACCTTTCGTAGTAGAGGGGAGGAAAAAAGAAAGGAAGAAAGAGAATAGGAGAAACTCGATGTATATTAAATAATTACAATGTGTGTTGTTATTCGCGCAAGTTTATTCGAATAAATATTCTTTCATAGACATTTTTCAACGTCGCTTAATAAGAATCTCGTTTATTCGTGGGTGGAAAAAGAAAGTGAAAGAGGGAGAAATTTTGCTGTGGATAATTAAACGTATACGTAAAAGCGTTAGATAGAAGTATGGTCTCGTAGCCTCGTCTAAATTGTTTAAAAGCATTGCGAAGAAATTATGTAAGAAATCATCGAGATTCTGATTTTCGTTAATAGCCTGTGATTAGAATGTCGATTATTTATCGGAGGAAGAAAGAACGAAGAGAATAAAAGGGACTCGATGTACATCGAATAATTGTAAGACGGTTGAACACGGTTGTTCGCAGAATATTGTTCGGATATTTGTTTCTTTGGACTCTTATCATTTCGTTCTTTACGTTTTGTATAATCCAGAACTTTACCTATTCGTGGGAGGAATAGAAAGGAGCGAGAAGAATAGGAGAAATTTGATATATCGTAGATAACGATAGGGTGTGTTAAACACAGTTGTTCGTAGAAGTATACTCGAATACTTGTTGTATTAAAATTTTCTCGACATTCTGTAGTCAGAATTTTATCTATCGATAAAAGAGAGAAGGAGAATAAAATAGAAGAAATCGAACGTAGACAATTACATACAGACACATATATAAACGTGTTAAATACGAGTACAGCTGTTAGAAGAAATGCTCATTTCCCTTGACCTTTGTTAACATGGCAGGGAAAGATGATAATTGAGCGTTAATCGACGGCTATAAATTACACGAGCATAGCAGGGATCTTGGCTTGAAAGATAGTCGAAGAAGTTGTCACGAAGTTACGGCAGAAACGTACAGACACGAGTAACATAATGTATAGCAATTAGTATGAAAATGAAAATGACACGAGAAACCATCCTCTAGTTGCTCCTCGTGCCGCGTTTCTAATCGATTTCCTGGAAAAACTCGCTTCTCTCGATCACCAACCACGCGTCCGAGGATCGCAACTCTCGCCGTGTTGGAGAAATCAGAGTCACGACGACGACCGAACAGGCGAACGAAGGTAAAAAAGAAAAAATAAAGTAACGAGAGAGAAAAGACAGAGAAAAGGAAGAAGCTCGGTGAAAAGGCTAACGAACTAATTAAACTACTAGCCGGCCGTCGAGGGCTCGAGCCAGCTTCCGTTTGCTCGCCTTTTTCTTTCTCCTCGACTCTGCCTTTTTTTTCTTTTTTTTTTTTTTTTCTCATCGAGATCCATCGTTGGACTATGTACACAAGGAATGCGACGGTTAAGGCGAACCGAGCGACGACAGGAGAGGCGGAGAAAACGCATCAGGGATTAATGAGCAGCACTCGGTATCCCTTCGTGTCGCGTTTCTCGAACGAATCGTTCCTACGGGAATAGGACGAGGACGACGCGAAAATCTCCAACGCGACAATCGTCGTTCGTTTGTTCGCAGTTTCTTTGTCGGCTGAAATTTTGTGCGTCGAGACGCGTCTAGTTGGACGAACGAGATTCGCTTTTTTTTAACCCGTTAACGCGTTCGTAGCTGACGACGTAGTTCTGCATTTCCATTTTTGAAATCTTTCGCCGAATAGCTGGTTGCACAAGGTCGTTGTACGAGCTCTACGATATCTTTTTCCCATTCGTTCGTAGTTACGGTTATCACCGCGTCGTCCTCTCGTGCACTCGCATCTTCAGCCTCGACGTCCGCATCCCATCTATTCTATTCGTTTGCAATTTTTCACTGTACTTTCGAAAAACGACCTCGCTAGCAAAAATACGCGTAACGAGAATTCGCGTAAAATGGGAAAATACGCGATATGTGTAAACTACGGCACGCGTTATTGCGTATGGACAACATTTAACGGATCTTTGCTTAGCTTCCATTCTTTTATTTTCGCTTACACGACGAACGCGAATTTCCCTGAAAATTCTTCCCAACGCGATAAACCATCGACCGATCCCGAACGTTTTATCAAAGTTTTTCCCCATCCCGTTTTTCGCCATCGAGTAACAGGCAAATCGAACGATCGAGCAACGTTCAACGTGTCATATTTCGGTTGTAGCGTTCTTTTAGCGTTCTCTTCGACGTAAAGTAGAAAGACGATTATCGTTATCCGTCGAGGGGCAAGTGATTAGGCGAGTGGCAGATTTGAATCGCTGTTCCGGCACCGACCATCGTCTTTATGCCAGTTTGTCTCAGTTTATCTCTGCCCGTTTCGCCGGAGGATTCTCTAAATGTTCCTAGGCCGCTTGCCAAAAATGTTTCCACCGCATGGAGAGAGCCGAGTATGTAAGCGTAGCGACACGTGTGCAGGATGTTGATAAATATCGAGGATGTTCCGCGATGATCGATTACGAACTGCTTTCAAAAGGATCCTCCCGAGAACGCTTTCTTAAGGAAACATCTTTTTTCAACGACAACAAATAACATATTTCGTAAGATTCCGCTTGAAACGATTCGCCGAGCAAGAGGAACGTTTCTTCGGTAAAACGATCGTAGAGTCGGTCTATAAACAATTTGAGAAATTTAGTACGAGGGGAAGATCGCGCACGTTGTTCGATACGATCTTCGATTTTAACCCATTTGCATCCAAGCGCGGATTAATCCGCGCGCTGCGACTGTCTTCTATCATCAAGCGCTGATTATTACGCGCGCTGCGACTGCTTTTTTAAATTTCCATTTTAATGTAAATAATTTTTTTTAAATAAACAATTTTTTCCTCTGTTATAAAGAACGTAAGATGCGATGTTTGCGAAGTAACATCGTCTACCAATCGTTTTGAACGGTAAATTTTCGATAAACTCCATGAAGAATTCGGATGTCATTTACTGCACCTACGACTGACTGTGACAGGGACCAGTCCTCTTAATTAGAGCCATGATGCAAATGGGTTAATTCCGCGAAATAATCGCTAGAGATGGTTTTGTTGGGAAAAAATCAGCGACACTGAAATATTGGATTGGAAATTAGGTGGTAATGTTATATAGAGTATGTGCGGCAGTTGTAATGTTAGAATTCAGTTGTAACGAGACGACTATTTCATTCTTTAACGCTAGAATTACCGATAGTTAACACGAAGCTATTTCTACCAACGTCAGTGAAAATGACCGGTCTTTAAAAAATACGTAATAATAGAATGTTTTTATATTTATTGATTTATTACTTTCTTACAGAAGCATTTCCATGTTAAGTAGTAAATTTTTGGAATTATTAATCCATCTGGGACTAAGGGCGTAAACGAGGGTCGACACATTTATAAAATTGTAGAATCGGTCAATTTGATTGGCGTGGTGGTTCTAGCGTTAATTCTATTAGCGACAGGGCTGGTCGTACAGAAAATATTTTCCATAAATGAACGCGTAGAGGGATCAGGGTGAATTCGATAGTATAATCCTTAAAATATGTTAATTCGTCTTGGCATTGTCTGTAAAAAATGATCGATCCATTTATTGTGTTGGCAACTAAGTGATTGCGGATTCTGTCATTAGGTGGTAACAACAAGATCCGCAATCGCTTAGTTGCCAATCCAATACTTCCGTTTCGTTGGGAAGATGAAGGAACATGGACATTACGATCTTCGATATGTTAAGGAAAGATATTCAAAGTTGATTGGGTTTTGCGCTTTATTAACTGCCGCGTCTCTTCCGGCGATACTCGTTTCTCGATTTGAAATATTCCTCGACCAAGATTGGATAAAAAGTTGATGGTTAGTTAAGGCAGTACGTGGAAGGAGGGAGAGTTAAGAAACTCGATATCCTTTTTTCTTTTTTTCAAGCATCAAGTTAGAATTTTCAATTTTCGCTCGCTTTCTTGCCGCGTTGGTTTCTCGAATATTACTTAAGACAACAAATCGAAAGTTGTTAGTTTGAACAGCAAGATAATTGGAAGCTTGGAAGTTTGTTTTTCAAGAAAATTGAAGTTTATGGCGGGAAAGGAACTCCGAGTTTACGAACTGCTCAAAGGGAAAGAAATTAGATTTACAGGAAGCTGCGTATAGCGAAGAGAATGAGATAAAAGTAAACGAAATAAAAATTCAGTTTCAATTTCATCGAAGAATCAATATTTCCATTTGTACCTAATTGTTGTAGTTCTTGATAAGAAAATACCTGTTTATGCGCAACAAACTATAGTTAAAACTTTATTTCGAAATTCCCGTCATACCGACAAATATTTCTCGTCCAATATTAATCTTTTCATATTTGTTATTCCTGCGAGCAAGAATACGTGCGATAACGCGAGCAAAACAACAGATCGATATCCGGAAAAAATAGCACGGACAAAGTTTCGGCGAACTGTACCGATTGGCAAAATCATCGTCTGGAAAATCTATTTTCGCGAACGATTCCGTTTCAAACCGTGTTTTCACCGATGGTAAAAGACATTACGAGCAGAGCCTTTCCCGTTAATATAATCAAAGTATCAATGGGATTCCAGTTTTCGAAATGTATGCCGAAATTCTAGCAAAAAGGAGAAAAAGATGCCGCTTATTTTAGCTTGGTCGTAGTTAGTTTTTAATTTAATATTCTCCAAATTCTTGCAAACAATTCTCAAGTGATGTAAAAATTCGATTTCCGTATAATATAATACTAAAGTACTTCTCGGAAAAACGAAACAAAATACCTCGATCGCAGTGAAAATTTAATTTTCTAAGAATTCATCGTATAACTCTTGCGCGGTGCGATTATACGCAAGCAAGAAGAACTTGTGAAATAGCAAAACTTAAAAAAGTTCTTTCGGAAAGTGAAACAAAATACCATTCGTCGGAATCACGGCGGAAATTTAATTTTCCGGGAACGTATCGCACAATTTTTGCGCGTTTCAATTATACGCGTTCAAGAAGAACTTCCGAAACGGCAGAACGTAAAAAAAAATTCTCTGGGAAAGCGAAACAAAATACCATTCGACGAGATACCGATATCCCGACTAGAGGGAAAATTTAATTTTCTAAAAAATTCATTCTACGATTTTTACACGGTTCGATTAGTTTACGCAACCAGAAGGAATTTCTCGCGTAGGAAAAACCTGAGAAAACTCGCCCGAAAAACGAGACAAAATTTGATCTCGAACCTTTACCTCGATCATCGAGAAAATTTCATTTTCTGGAAATGTACCTCACCACGTTTTTCCACTTGCCCACTGTATGCGGTCGAAGGGAACTTCTCGGATAATATGGAACCTGGAAAAGTTGTTTGGAAATGTACAAGAAAATGTCGCTTATCGTTCAATTTTCGAAAATTTCGTTGCGCAATTTTGTCAGACTCCGAGTACACGGAAATTGAGAAACGAAGGAAAAATGATTGCGAGAGAAGGGAAAGCCGTAAAAAATTGCTACGAAACAGGAGAAAAACAAACGTAAACGCGTACGGGGTAAAAACAAGGGCGAAAGAAGAGAGGTAGCCAAAAGCACGAAGAGACAGCTGGAACAAAAGGGGTGGAAACATTTGCTCGAGGGCTGGGATTCGCCCCCTGTCGAGTATGCAGCGTCCTAATAAACTTTTTATCTGAAACTTGGCGGTTTCCACGAGCAAATTAACAAAAACAAGGAGCAGGTTTGCTGGCCCAGTTTACGGACGAGCGGTGCGCGTTATGTACACGGTGTTCCAGATAGTTGGGAAACAGCTGCACAGATAAAACGCCCACGCGAATCGAAGTACCCTTTGTTGATCGTAGCTACTGCGATCGTTCTCGATATCTCGTTCTCCATTAACTGTATTGTACGTTTGTCGCGCCAACGATTCTCTTTCTCATTCTGCGAACTACGGAATATACGGGAATCGAGGACGATTGAAAAGCGATTTCATCTTTTGTAAAGGCGCAAGATCGATAGAAAAACTGTGCGCGTTGCACAGTTGCGCTGTCGACCGTGAAACAAGTTTTAGTCGCATCGAGAAATTTAATGAAAAATATATCGTAAGTTGTGCTTGAGATTTTATTACGAGGGTGTATCGCGCATCGTAGTAGGCGTTGACCTAAATACCATAGTTTAGCCAATGGAAACCGATAGAGCAGAATAACGAACGAAGCGAACGAAATTCAAGTACTCGATCTGCTCTTCGTTCCTCAGAGACGGAACGGGAGGAAAGAAAGAATATCCCGTCGTCGTCCGATAATAAAGTTTTCTCCAAACGCAAGAACGCTGCTTCTCTTTATATTTCGTTCGTCGAATTCGCGCGATAATTCTACATACGAGAACACGTTTGACGCGTGTGCGTTGATCGTGAAAGTGAACGGAGTCACGTGTTTTTCGTTTAGAGAAGTTTCAAGTTTTGGGTTTGACGCGTCGACCGAATCCTCCGTCTCGACCTAATCCAACACGGTTCAATTTCTACTACTACGTACATAGACGCAACGCAAAATAAACGATAAATATTCTTTTTAGATTCTTCGCTCAGCCTACTCTCGCAATCGCCAATCACGCAATCGCGTGTGGTAATTAATAAAAAATCGTACGAAGCGGAATATATCGAGACTCGACGCTGGTACACTGCCGCGAATGGTCGAGAAAGACGCAAAAACATCTCCGCCGAAAGATGTTAAACGCGGTGGAAACGGTGGACGAGGCGCGTTCGGTTCGAGATAGGCCGCGATTCTGGCCGGAAGTGTCATTTCCTCCGGTTTCATAAATAAAAGCCGATAAAACGTTAAGAAACGGCCGCGGGACTCGTAGAACGTAGAATCGACGTGACCATTTTAATATCGTTATAAATCACGAGCATTCGCCGTCGATTAGGTGAAAGTAACGTGCCCTAAATGCCTGGCTCGCGAGATCGATCTCGGGGAAATCACTCGTGGGAGAAAATTGCACAGCGATTTAAATTTACGCGAGTATTCCTCCTGGACGAAAGAGGGAAACGGCGTTAAATGGATACGAATGTCTCGGATCGCAGCAGTTGTCGAGTATCTGTGGTATTTCATTATTTTCATTTCGTTATTTCATTATGTTACGATTGCACGCGTAACATCGTAATCGCGGTACATCTTGCGTTCTCTTTTCTTCAATTTCTTTCAAAAATTTAGGATTACAGCGGATAGAAGAATTTTTATCGCGTCTCGTACGTTACGTGACAATTTTTTTTTCATTTTACGATCATAAAGAAGAAGAGAATCTGCATTGCGTTCATTTATGATTATTTTTTAACCTTAATTCAGAGTGCTTAATTTAAGATTCTATCGCATAGGAGAATTTTTATCGCGTTGCGTTCCGTCGTATTATAATACCAACGTGTTTTATCTCAATTTAATTACATTGAAATTATATACGCACCCTATATATTTTCTTTATTTTAATTCCTTTATAATTTAAGATTCTAGCGGATAGGGCGGCTTCTCCTCTGTCGCATTACGTTACACCTTTGTTGCTATGTTATATCGCAACTTCCATTTACCTTATTCCCTTCTCATTATATCGAAATTATGATAGCAGCGGATAGTTTCTTTTGTAATTTTTCCACGCTAGAAGATCGCGCTAGACAGGCGAATAAATTTCCCTTGTTTTCTCGTCTGTTTTACCACGCAGTTTACCCGCAAAAGGACTCGTATCGGTAAAGAAAACTGCGGAACTGTCTAACGATATTTCTCTTGGTCGAAACAGAAAGAAAGATAAAGGATAAAGGATCCTGGAAAAAGAGGAAAGATGCTCGAAATCGTTGGTAATGGAGCGCGCCAAACGATCAGCTGCCAGGATATTTTCTTTCAATTACGAGCAGTTATCGATGCTTCTTCTCGCTAAAGTCCAACCTATAAGAAACGTCTCTCTTCTGCCTTGTCGAATGGGACGTTGATCGAATCGGGTCGTATCTTATCGAGCCGCAGCGACAAGCTGCTCTTTGAGCACCAACCGCTGCCAGAAACAGAGTATCGATCTGTAACATCCGCGACATCCACGTTCGACCACTCAGGAATTATTCAGTTCACGAGCCGATTCTTTTTATTTCGCCGGCGGTGAACCGTCGTTTGATCAATGCGGATGAATACGTTGCCACTTTAGTTGTCTAGCTTCCGCGACCAAGTTCTACGTTTCCATTTATTCTCTCGAATCGAAAGACTCGTGGAATCGCGATTTCCCTTTCAAGTCGAGATCTTACGTTACGTTAACGCGACAATTTTCATACCTTTTGCTTATTTATCTTTCGACTTTTTTTTCTATTTTACGATCATAAAAAAGAAGAGAATCTGCATTGCGTTGCAACGAAGTTACTTTTAAGGACGATAAGCTGATCCGTTAGGTCGTGCGAAAAGCGTCTTTCGTTTTATGTTTATATTATAAGGAAATAACAGATGCGCAGCATTTGTTGTTTCAATGCAAACGAAACGTATCCTACGACAGCTAGAGGACGACCGCAGATAAAGACTACAACATTCGAGAGATTAGGTTTGCACAATGTTTGTACAAACATTGGCAGATAAAGCAGCTGCGTGAAGATAGCGAAAGAAGGTTTTCGGACAACCTAATACCTGGACGAAAAATAGCGACGTTTCGACCAACGCAAACGAGATTAGCGTTGTTGAACGTTTAGGTGGCCTTTAGTTTCTTCGATGAAATTTCGTAAAATCGCAACTTCACTTGGAAAATCTGTGGAATTTGTCTTCGAGATACAGACGAATCTGAAGATTTCCTCGTCTATCGTTCGAAGAGTTATTTCTCCATCTTACGACGATCACCCAGGTTTTACCTGCTTCTTCGTCGAGATTACCTGTTGTTTCACGTACGTTTGGCAACTTTTTCAGCTTTACGGATCTTTGGTGTGTCCCGAGCGTATTTACAAGTTAGGAGTCGGCTTGTTAATTATTTGGCAACTAAGCGATTGCGGATTTGGCCAATACCACCTAACGACAAAATCCGCATAGACCGATAGATCTTTCGAAACGCAAAATCGGAATAAGTTTTCTCGCGTTCTTCTCGTGATATTGTTGTGGAAATTGTCAAAGTCGGTGCGACGCTCTCGCCCGGAGTGTAAGTCCCAGTTGGCTGTAAATTTTCGGAAACGATCGTTCATCGCTGAAAGCGTTCGACGCGAGCATCAAAATTGAACCAAATACCACGGTAATAATAATAATCGCTGGATTAAACGAGCTGTGGCTCGCGTTTAATAGACTCATAAATTTTGCGTTCGCCGTCCAGTTACATAACTATATCGTCCGCTTGCAATTTACCAAGGTGAGCCGTGCAACTTCTTCGGCAAACAGTAAAAAAAGACGAAGAAAATTAAAGAGAGAAAGAGGGAAGGAAAAAAAAAGGACGTGATACACGGTGTGTGTACACGAGGATTACGCGATCTCTCGGTGTATCGCGAAGAAAGTGGGACGAACTTCAAAAGAGCGAGACGCGTCGTGTGAAAAGAAGAAAAAAAAAGAAAAGAAAAGAAAGGAGAAAGAAAGAAAGACGCAAAGTTCCTTGGAAATTTCGCGTTAAATTTTAATCAGACCGGTCGACGATTCACCGCGGTTCATTTTGTTGCCAGCTCTCTTATCCGTTTCGTTAATGCTCGCCCCGAAATCGAGCAAGATCCTATGTATCGATTAATTAGACCAGCGTACGAAGTAAGTGTAATATATGCCAGTTTTAATTCCCCTTCTTTATTTTCTCTCGTTTCGGGACAACGATGATTTTATTCTCGTCCGACGGCTGGTCTGATTACGCGGAGCCTGGGCTGGCTGCAAGTATCGCGCTCGTCTCGTTCGAAAACGAGATTCAACTCAGATTTATTGTTATTTCTGTCACGGCCAAGTAACTTCATTATTGTTATACGTATTTATTATTGGGTGGTCCAAAAATGTTTCTTTCGTTTTATAAGAAAATAAAATAAACAACATTTCCCGTTTTATATTATTTTATCGAATTACGTACGATTCATTTTGTTCTATCAAAGTAAAGATCACAACGTTCGACAGCTTAGGTTTCGTATTTGTATAAAAATGCGTCGTTCTAAAAGACGTGTCTGTAAAAGAAAGACACTTTCCGGACAACCCCGTACGTTCGCGGCAATTACTCGAAAGATTGGAAACTTCTCTATAATTAAAGTAGCAAATTTTTCAAATTTTCACCTATTCTACGAACACGTGCGTGTCCTCGCACAGATATATGTTCTTTCTTCTAGACGCGACACGGTAGTCGTATCTCGGTACGGTGATAATGAAATTTTAAAACCTTTCGTACAATACGCGCACGATATATACGCGCGTGTATTCGTATGTAAAAGTTATCCGTGGCAAGTGTTGGAATACTTTCGCGAGCCAGTGTATCTATATAGAATATACCACCAGCGAAGGTCGTATTTTTACATGCCATGGCGCGTGTCTGGAGAAGCGTAATAGAATTTTCGATGCAGATGGAAATCTCCGGAGGATGACTTCTTCTTTATCGTTGAGCATCGTGGCAGAGCTACGGACTAACAACTGTTTATCGATTAATTAACAACGTGACAGAATTTCTACGATTCTTATCCTCCGTGACGAAAGAAATGGAAATAAAACGTTGTTCATTCGGTGTTTAATTTAAAAAATGACTGGATACGCGTCAGATCCTTGGAGAATATTTAAAAAACAAAAATCACGTGTAACACGTACGTGCTTATCGCGGACGTGTTGACGTCGAACAGCTTCCTCGATGCATTCGTCGAGGAACTAATGTCAGGTTGGCCGAAAAGTTTCTTTTATTATTATTTTATTGAGTTACGCGTAATCAATTTTAAAATATAATCAAATCAAATATAAAATAAAAGACAATTCGGATCCGGTGAATCGGACGAGCGTTCGTCGATTTTATTGGCTGCGAGTTGTTCAACTAAAGTTGAACTAAAAAGGGAAAGAAGAAGAAGCGACGCGTGCATCCGTCGTCAAAGGACGACGCGTTCTTTCGCTTTGTAGCTTTTTCTCCTTTGCGTCCTCGATATCGCGCTGGCCCTTTCCAATCGTATCGAACCGCTGGATTTCGACCGACCTGAAACCCTATCGAAGCTTCCAATCGGTCGGATCGCATTCTACCCGGTGGAACGCAATTGATACGAACGAACGACTTTTCTGCAAGACACGCGTCCTGCGATGTGCTGGCTGCGTCTCACTTCCGAGGCATCGGACGGATATTCCACGTCGCTGTTCGATGCATCAGGTTGCAGAAAATGCGATTATTTCGGCGCGGAAACTTACATGCGTTGCGTACCGAGAAATTTTCGAATTTCTTTTTCAAGTTCGAGGTCGTACGAACGACGTTTCCACGTAATTGCATGAACATTTCTGTTATTCTTTCTACGGCAATAAATCTCTGCTTGTTCGATGCGATCGAAGGCAGCCGGCAACGAAGCGGATCGCAGCGAAACTTGGTGAAATTGGGAGAAACGGACATAGACTGGAAACAAACCGAGTGAAACTTGAAACGTAGCGAATGGAAAGGAACATCGATAGATAACCAACGAAAGGGGCTGCACAAAGGGCCAACGACTGATAAATCAGACTTTGTAAAAATTAGAAAAACTACCGAACGAAGCGTACTATTAACTATCTAACTAACAACAGTAAAAGTAGTCGATGAAATAGAACGAAGCTCCGGTCAAAGCGGAGATCGCAATAGTCAATTGCAGGAGATTGATTCTCGATTATCGCAGCTTGTCTCACATTTCATACGCAAAAATGTAACTGGGCCAGTTTTTGTCCCGGACTTTAGCCTGTCTTCGGTAGCTTGTTTTAACACTTTGACTGCCACGCCGAAATTACACGTTTCGCTCAGTACGCCACGGAAGTATTTTTATTATTCAAAGCATATAATGGCACGATAATAATAAACTGACGATCTAAGACAACATTCTTCCCCAATGGACCGTTTATCTTATTGGTGGTCACGGGTGACCACCGTGACGCCTTGATAACAGTTGATAGCGACGTGTTATAACATGAATTCGTTTATTTCGACAAACCATTCGCATTCGTTGTTTCGTTGTAAGCAAAACGTGCAGAATATATTGCTGAAACGTGTAGAAGATATTCGTAAACAGTGTTTGCTCATTCTATATATAATAGTAAGGTATGTTCACACTTCTAACTTCAATTGTACGATTACAAAGCAACATTTACGATTATTTTCTAAGCTGTGTTTGTAATAATATTCGTAGATTACCCTTCAAAGATATGGATGCAAACACGATGCACCGTTAGCCGCAATATTGGTTTTCATTTTTTTCTTATCGATGTTCTAATAAAAGTGTTTAATTGTTCAATGGGGCACTTTTTCTTTCAAAGTATCTTCTATTTATCGGTTATATTCAAAATGCCCAAACTGTCAATTTTCGTACAATTTTTGCAATCGTAAGAAGTTGCAATTGGAAGAAGACCACCGTGGCGTCACAGGAGAAACCGTGGCCGGTCAACGTGGCAGTCAAAGTGTTTCAACGAAAGAGTAGGGCGATATAACAGGGAGGAACGTATCGTAGCGAAAGCACCCCGAGGGTATTAAGCGTGGATTGCGTAACACGAGTGTACGTGTGTTTGAAAAGAGACCGAGGCATTGAATGCAACTCGTAATACTACGTGACTGACAGGTCGTTGGATGCGAAGCAGGAAATGTTCGTTCGCAGCGGAAGATTAAGCAGCGTGACTGGTGGATCGCGATAGCAGATACGTTAAATCGTACGGATACGTGAATTTGTCGCGATTCGATGAAAATACTGGTATCGGATAATTTCTGACAAACTCGAGGAAAGGCTAACGGTTCGTGAGTAATAGCTGCGGAGCTGCGAAAGATCGCGTACGTGACTTTCGGTATCGTTTTATCCACAGCGTTATTGCGATCGTTTATTTCGCGATCTGTTTCCTTAATCGTCCGTTTATTAAGCTTCGATAACATTACGAGAACCTAACGTTTGGACATTGTTCGTTACGTGTCGAATTGATTCGCTCGGTACGTCGATCGATATTATCGATATATTCCGATATATCAAATATTTCGCAACAATTTTTACAGTTCTTACGATTCTCTCGAGGTAGCTTACGATAAATCCTATATATCGATTTAAAGTATAGGCAAATATGTTTTCCGAGACTATAGTAGTTTCCATGTCGCTTAAACGTCGCAGTTTTCTCAATCTAAATCCTGCAAGTTTGAGATAACTGTTGAAAAGTTATCAGCGTACGTTAACCGGAAAAGAAGCTCGGAATTTATAAAAGCGGTATCAGCATCGAATTGGAAAAATGAATAAAGGAGGAAATAATTGAAAGAACCGTAGATTTCAAGGTGTGCTTACGATCTGCTACCAAGAGATACTGTACGAGTGCAACTTTTATCTCATTCATGGAATCATCGTCGATACACACACTCTTCATCGATTTCCGTGCTTCCATCTTATTTCCCGGGATTTACTGTCAATTTTTATCCTCTTGGCGCCTTTATTCTTGGTCTTCGCGCATACCGAATCCACCGATAGACCCAAGGAAGAGAGCAAACGAGAGAGAGTGAGAGTGAGAGAGAGAAAGTGTGTGCGTGTGTGTCTTCCAGAAACTTGTTACGGCATTCTTCGCGGAAGTGGCTTGTGCACGATCGCATGAATGAATGAGTAATGCATCATCATGAATTAAACATACAGACGCGTGCGTCCTGTGGCTCGTTGAGCGCGATATACGTACATGCACACAGTGTTATTGCGAACATCTTTTATAGATCGAAGATCTGTCGGAATTTAGTAGGCTATAACTGTTACTAGCGTCTAGCGTAGCCGACCGTGGTAAAGTCGTTATACGAAACGCTTGATATTATTTTTTCGAATTAGATTTTCTTACGATTTCTCGCCTCTGTTGTTGCACCGTACGTACCGTGCGTACGCGATAATTAATTTGCCGCGCCTCGTCGGTGAATTATTACGTTTAAAAGCCAGTTTCCCTCGTCCGCCTTCCTCTTTCTCTCTTCACCTGGCAATATCCTATTCGGAGACGTTTAACGCGATTAAGCGCGAGAATCGTTGAAATAGGTTTTTGTCAAGCTCGGTGAGAAACAGCTTTGAACAGTCGCGTGGCATTTTTCCATGTACCGGTAACGGACGATTGGCGAGAGCTTTCCAGTTTTCTCTTGCATCGCTGCTCGATTCTGTCGTCCTTGCAACTCGCATAACAGAATCTATTAAACCGAGCTGCAAGGCGGATGACTAAGCGTCAATTCTGCAAACTCGTGATACCGCGCACGCGGAAACTCCTCGTTCAAATGAAACATCCGAGAGTAGGTACACACCGTCGTCGTTTTACCTTCAATTTCCTACGTGCTTCCGTGCAATTTCGTTGCTTTTACGTTTATCTTTAGAAAGATGATAATTCCGGCGATGCCGCGTCTCCTTTCTTTTATTCCTTTTACGAACGTTTGCTTAAGTGGCAAGTTAAAAGAAGTTTGATCGATAGCCCGCAATAAGCCCAGCGTTTTAACGTCATAAGATATTATTACGTTACATTCCAGGCTCGTATTACGCCAAATATTCCTCTATACGCGATTCATTGATCAACAACGCAGCATTTTGATAATATTTTGTTACTCGTGCCCGGTTCGCTGTTGAAACAAACTTACGTTATTTTTATAGCGTATCGTTTACGCTGTTACGAACCGAAAGAATATATTTATTTATCGATTTAGCAGCGCGTACAGTGTCGCGAATAATAATAAATTAAACGCTATTTTTAGATTCTTCATAGTATCGAAACGAAAATTGGGATAACCGATTCATGCGATTCTATGTTGCAATGTAAAAGGAAACAAGATATTAGGTTGTCCGAAAAGTTTCTTTCGTTTTATAAGGAAATAATAGACGCGCAATGTTTTTTGTTTTATATTAGTTTGTTGAATTATACGAACATAGTAAATAGAAATATAACGAAATGGATTATACCTAATTCGATAAAATAATATAAAACAGAAATTGTTGTTCATCTATTATCACCGTACGGAACAACCTAATGCAACAAAGAAAAATTTCCTTCTTTCGAAGTCTGGAAGAAGTAAAATTTCCTCTTAATCCTCTGTTTTTGGCTATGGACAAATAGAGGTTCAACGTTGATTTTGTTAGCTTTTCACTCGTCGTTTAGTGGATTTCTCTTTACTCTTTATTACTTCCATTCACCCGTTAAGTATATTATCCGCTGAGTTATTCAAAGTTTCGTTTCGAATATCCACCCACGCGGGTTTATTCCATTTCTTTTCAAGTTCCACGATATTTTCTATAGCTGGCTTGTCCGGACCGTAAACTTTTCTTGTTGGAATTCCCCACGGGTTCTGGATCGGGTTCGGTTCGGAACTCGATGCTGGCCACGGCAGCGATCCTACTCCGAAATCTTGGAACCACTTTTTTGCAGTGGCTGTCGCACGAATAGGAGCATCGTCTCGCCGAAAGATCGTCGTTTTGTCTTCTATTTCGGTCGTGAGAGGCGACAGTTCGCCGCGTAACATCCGCCGGTATCCCATAGCGTTCTTTTGCAAAAACAATTTCACGATCGCTGGCTTCTTGGAAATATCGAAGAAATCACGCGGAAAACGCGTCCGAGACGATAATCGTTCACATTTTGATCGTACATTTTGATCGTACGCAACGCGGTAAAATAACAGAACATTTTCTTCTTGTTACTGCAAAATGGATCGTAATTCGATAAAATAATATAAAAGAGAAAACGTGACGCGTCTGTTATTTCCTTACGAAACGAAAGAAACTTTTCGGCCGAGTTGATACTTTTCGTGGCCACTGTATCTCTGCAACTTTAAACGCGACTTCGCCTCGAACGGAAGAACGTACTTACGTAAAAAGCGCAACTCGCTCGATTCTCAGGATGTTGCAACTCTTTTTTCCCATAGCGTGTGTCACGGTGTTGCGGCTCTCGGGCTTTGTGTCGTGCACGAAAGTGCGCTCTACCGTCTGTTACAGCCGCTATATAATACGTCGTTAACTGTCTCGTCAATGAACTTCCTTATTTAACGATGCTCGCGTGGCTGCGTTCGATCCCGTGATTCCGTCATACTTGGCCCCGCCGGTCTCTCCGAGTTTCACTCGTTTACGCCTCGACGTCGCGACGACCTCCTTAACGTAAATTGATCATTTGCATTAGGCGTATCTCTGCTCTTTCGCCGAGCACGCGGGCTACGTACGAGCCTCTCGCAGGCAGACGATACATTATATACGGGGTGTTCGCGTTATTATTACTAGCCAGCGCTTCCCATTTGTTTCCCATCATAGACGCGGCGTATTGGAAAAAAGAAACGAAAGAGGGAAAGGTTTTATAGTTTTCTATGGCCGACGTAACAGCGTGCGTCGTATTTTTACGTTCGCGATACTTTTCACGAAACGAAGATGCCTTCTGTGTTTTTAATGGGACGCTGTATGCTTCTTTATGTCGCGTGAAAGCGTGCGCGCAGACGAATTCACCCATGTGCCACGCGATAGCCGTCAGAGTCATGCAACGTCCGCGATGAAAGAATTGTTTCGCGAACATTACGCGGCGATGTGTTTAGAAGCGTTGGATGTTCGATCCGACGCTCGGAAACGTTCGATTAAAAAATTCAAAGATCGCTTTCGTTTCTTGAAAAATGTTGCAAGTGTGAAAAAGTGATATACGCTGTCGCGCTGGTCGTAGAAAACTACAAAACTTTGTCCTCTCTCTCGTTCTTTCCTAACGTACTTACTCCATTGCACGAGAGAAACGTTGGCTGGTAATAGCGCCAACTATTCAGAGTTGGGTGTATCGAAGATGAAATCTAAGTAGAAAAGACGACAAGTTGTACATTTATTTCCGCGTACGTTTGCAAACTTTTGTCAAAATTTCGGTTACGAAAACTTGGCATATTGTTCTGTATATTTAAACTTGGTACAGCGTTTCGAAGATGGAATTAGAGATATTCGTCCGGGGAGCGAGGCCGCTTTATTAATTTGCAACGTCACGGCAAAACGTCGTCGGTCCCGTTAAAAAGCCCGTGTATGGAGCAGAGGGAGATTTTATCGAAAAATTTCGACCTACTTTCACGCGCCAGTCCAAGCTGTATCGCGCGTCTTTTGTCCCATCTCGTGCGTTACATCGGACGAATGACGTTGCTCGCGCGGTGGTGCAACGCGTATAGAACAGGCAGCTTGCGTTCGCCGACGGTGTATCGAACAGACCGATAAGAGAGGGATCGATAATAAGTGATGATATTAAAGCAGGGCAGACAGCTGGAAACGCGCATGGAAGTTCTTCATCGAACCAATTCCGAGATCAATCGGCTGAAAGTTCATTTCGGCCCATCAGACGCCGGCTGAAATCTGGATTAAACGTCCGGGTTATCGAATTCAATCGGCGCCACGTACCGTATATCAACGGGTGCAGCGGCGATATCGAGGATGGTGCAGCAGGTATACGCTACCCCATATTAATCCTGTAACCTTTTGAGCGCGAAAAACGAATTGCCTCGCCGTTTGGCTATATCGCGTGCACGCTGCCCTTCGTAAGCATTAGGATACCTCCTGGCTGCGTATAAATTACGACGACTGCTTTGGATTATCCGGCGAACGATTATGATCGATCGTCACTTTATATCGACGCGGAATAACGATGCGACCATCTCGAAGAATTATTTGTACGATTGGTAAGAGGAATGTGTAACGTCGTAAGAATTATTCCTATAAGAATGATCTAACTTGAAACAAAACCGAGACAGGTTCGTTTAAAATCCAAGTTGCGAAGATTTAAACGAAGGACGAGCTGAGAATAGAAAAATTAACCAGACGATTGGCTAAAGTATATGTATGTAAACTCCCTAGAGTTCAACTGTGATAGGGACTCTCTCTGTTTACGGACAGCACGACTTTCTTTCGTTTTACGGACAACCATTTTTGAGACATACTCATTTCGCAAACGGACGGACAGAGAGCGGCATCAGAGATAGACAAAATCACAGAATAATTATTTAAAACATTGAAGATTGACGGAGAAAGATCGGTAGCTCAAGACGTTGAAAATCGATTCTCGATTTTCAGGCAGACATTGCACAGAACTTGTTATTTATTATTTACTGTTATAGATTGGTATTAATCGTTGTTTACTCCTGTATTTCATTTAAGTATTATTCACGATAAACTCGATTTTCAGACTTCAGAATCGATCACCTGAATTACCTCGAGATTGACGATATTACATATATACATATAGCTTTAGAGGACCGAGAGTTATAACAATGTTTGTTAAATAACATTAACGACAGGTGGCAGCGAGTTTTCCTTGACGCTTTGGACAAGCGAGAAGTAGATAAATAGTCGCAGAATCGCAGATACGATAACGTTGCGTAATGCGGCTACTGAAAGTGCCAAGGCAAACGTTCGGAGCTTACGCGAAGCCTTTTGTCTACGTTTGTCTTCCCGCTATCGTGCTATTATTCTCCTGAATAGAAAAGATCATGTGCATGCGCGTCATACTGTGTATAAGGTAGAATGGCTAGAAAAGGTATTCGTCGATCGTTGTATCTATTGTATTATAGCATCGAACGCAAAATTTGAAATGTAAAAGCTAATAAGAAAACGCCTCGCTGGCAAATAACTTCAATATTTGGGAAATAAATGGAAATACTTTTCGCGGCATCCCTCGCCTTTATGATGGAAAAAAGAGAAATAGAATCTCCAAGCTATTCGTTCGATAGCCAGAAGCAAGGATAAAAAACGATTGCCGGACGCGTAGGGCATTCTTCAGCGACCCAGGACAAAAATTCGTGTCGTATTTTCACGGACAGCCGCCATTTTTCGTGGGCCACGGCACTCGATGAAATTAAAGCGTTAATTGCAGCGGGTCACGCGGCGAAAATAAAGTGGCAATTACGTTGCATTGGTCGGCGAAATATTTTCGTCACTCTCTTCCTCGCCCTTCGTTCCCTGTTTCTTTTTTCTTTTTCTCTTTTTACATTTTTCTCGCCCTTTGCTATCTCCCTTCGCTCGCTTTTATTCGTCGCCATTTCGTTTCTCCCCTTTCGGTTCTTCTCTTTCGCGTTAAACGCACGGAAGAGATCGATCCACCGTAAAGACAGGGAGGAGAAAAAGAGGAAAGAAAACGAAGGGAACGGAAAGAACCGGCTGTCGAAAACGAAATACAACCGAGGATCAACGGCCAATTAGGCTGATTTATTATTTTAATTGGGCCGTTTAATTGGCCATCTGATTATTCGCTAGCCGGCGTGATTCGAGAGTAACGGCCAACCAGTTCGAACCTCCTAATCGATACGTCCACGCGGTCGCACCTATCCAGATAGCCTGCACACGCTTGCGTACTTCCGGCTCCGCGCACGTGTGACCTGTTCGTTTGATCGGCCTTCGATCGTCTTCCATTATTTTCCATTTCGTTGCGGCGACTTGAATGTTAAGAGGGAACAGGACGAAGAATTACGAATTTTTCCGATTTCGGCCAACGGGGACGACCGATTCTCGCCATTTCCGATTTTCCTTCTCGTCGTTCACTTTCCATCCGAATCGAACCTATCGACAGATACACGGTACGTTGTACAAAGTCCAACGCTAGATCTAAAATTCTACTACAACTAAAGTAGAAACGTTGCGCGAAACTAACCGAGGAATTGGATTCGTAAAAACGAAGAATCATTCAAATGTCCTAAATTTGCGAATCGATCTGAAAGCGTCTAATGTTAAAAATACATGGATAGAATTTCTAGATAGATGAAAACGGGGGTAAAGTTCAACACAGCCCGAAATATCGCAACGACGCTGTCTCGAAACCTTCTCGAGAACCTCCTCCTACTCAACCTCAACCCCTTTCCTCGAAATCGCTCCACCGATAAATCCAGCCGTTTCCTATCGTCGTAATTTACATGAGGCCGCCCGGAGATGGCCAATATCACGCGCGTATAATAACGACGAGAGGCAACAACAACGCCATACCTCACCTTCCTATAATAATACCCAGCCTGTCGCTGATTCGCATTCGCACACGTTGTTGTACCCTCACAACCCTCTGTACATATAGAAACGTATAGCACGCTGTATCGCACGAACGCGAATAATATGCTCGTATGGTTTCCGCGTATATATGCAACAGGGTGAGCTACACGCGATTTAACTGAAAATATTTGTTCTTTATACATGTAGGATATATTTTTATTTAATAAATATCGTATTTCCTACGAGTTGCGAAAACATGTTTCTATTCATATGCACACCATTGTACATACTCGCGCGTTTACTGTCCTACTTGCTGTACCACAACTACGAACTACGCGCGTTTATCTTGCAGAGATATACATACGCTGTTCGTGTAGAAATATACATACATGTACACAGGAGAGTGATGAAAATTTCGAGTTCTCGGTCTTTTCAAAATTAAGGAATTTTCAGCGAAGCGATGTTATCGTAGATTTTCAATTTGCGATATTTTTACACGTGCAACAACTTCCTACCGATTGTCCAAATTGGTCGATCTCGTGTACGCGTGAATTTCTAAAATTTCATTTTCTCCGAAACGAAGTCTCTCCCTTTCCTCTCACTCTTAGCCGTGCAATCTGTTTGACCGCAAATTTGCAACACACCCTGTACATATTCAGATCTGATCTTCAAACCCAATTTCGTATGTAAAACGAAGTACTTTACGTTCGCTTTCCTCGTTCCTCGTTGCCTTCTTCGTTCGTGCCACGTAGCTCGAATTCTACGACGAATTATCACGAATTTTACGAAGGAATTTACCGTCCTTTTTTTACCATCGATTTGCTGGAAAACGAAACCTTCGACTTGGCAACTAAGACAAAATGCTCAATCACTTAGTTGCCAATCCAATACTTTCGTACGATCAGCTCGTACCACGAATCTCAAGCGATTCATATATTATGTCGTGCAAAAAGTTTCTTTCGCTTTTAACCCATTTGTATCCAAGCGCGGATTATTACGCGATTATTACCTACGATTACTTACCTACGATTATTACGAACGTCCCCTTAAGCAGGGCCATGACGCAAATGGATTAAAGGAAATAATGGATGCACATTTTCCGTTTTATATTGTTTTATCGAATTACGTACGATCCATTTTGTTCTATCAAACTAAAGATCACAACGTTCGACAAATTAGGTTTCATCTTTGTACAAAGATTTGTCGTTGCAAAAGACGCGTCTGTAAAAGAAAGTCACTTTCCGGACAACGTAATATACACAGCCACGCGTGACCGAGTTTCGAGCTCGATTTACTCGAAAAACAAAGCTGCCAATTTACTTCTCTTATTCCTGATTTGCCACTTATTTTCAGGCGTACGATGCGTCGCTCGTACAACGAATTTCAATCCGACCCGTGTATACGATACGACGTGTACAGTCCTTCGCATATATCCGCTACAACTCTCGTATCCGTGTATGTGGTGCGCTGGCGTGTAACTTGGAGGGTGTACGGCGCGTATAATGTAGCCTTCGAACAATGCGAGGAACTAGCGGCCCATTATAACCGGAGGGTATTGTACCGGATGTCTCGAGCCGTGCACGATGTCCCCGACGAAAGCGGCCTGCAGAGCACGCCGCGTTTCGCACCCACGCACACGCAGCCACCGACGTTGATACGCGAGTGCGTGCGTGCGTGCGTCATTACGGTTCCCCGATATGCCGGTTCTGCTGTCTGTACGTGCAACGCCGGCCTTAGCAGCGCCATGTGCTCGCAACATGCTCCGTCAGCGACGATCTCGCGTTAACACGCTTCTCCAAATCCCATCGTCTTCCAACGGATCGTAGTTTCCGTCGTTGCCCCGTGGATCAACGCACAGTATCAAAGACTCGGAATATGATGAAAGCTTCTCGTGCCGTTGCTTCTCGATAGATCGCGAAATCGTCAAGCTCGAGCGCTCCACAGCTCTTTACTACGAATTTACTAAATTACATTCGCGTTTTATTTCGTTATTAGCGTTTTCTGATTATTCTACTTGTTATTTACATTTTATGATCGCGTAATGTCTCAAAGTATGGCGATTTTTCGGAACGATCGCCTGAACGTGCGCGCTCGAAGGAAGGTCATCGTCCGAATTGTACAGTGTATCGTAAGATGTGGCAGCCGTTTCAGCAGTGGACACGAGGTACAAGAACAGCGAGAAAAGTCGGTGCGAAACGTGTTCTATCTGACCTCGTTTCAAAGTTATAGCCATTTTTGTGTTTCAATAACCCGCGACTGCTTGGCTTCGTAGAAGGTGGTCGAGATGGCTGTCCCTGGATCTGTATGCAAGCTTGCAATCGTCGTGTCAAAAATCCCACGTGTATATAATAATACTGACCGTGAGTAGCCGTTTCAAGAGCCTTCCATTAAGGTAAAAGCGGTTGCGGATTATTGAAGCAGAAAAATGGCTATAACTTTGAGAGAAGGTCGGATAGAACACGTGTTCGTATGAACTTTTTTCATTGTTTTTATGCCTGCTGTCCGCTCCTGAAGTGGATCGCACATGTTACGATACACCCCATGTTCCAGGTTTCAGGAATTTTTTCGCAAAGAAAATCGACAGACCCGCCGATTCGTCCGAGTCCTTTCTCACCTCTTCGTGCTCGATGTCCTGTGCAATTGAAAATACCGAGGCTTTGACGAGAATGACAGGGAATACGTAAAATCCTCGATAAAATCCTCTCGAGCTTCCCATAACAAGACGTTCACTTTCATCCCCATTCTTCCATCATCACCACCAAATTTTCTTTCTCTTTCTCTTCCATTAATCCATTAAGAATATTATGCACATGAACGATAACTAAAACTGGTCAGATGAAAAAACAAACAGAATTATGAAAAATCTACAAAGCTGGACAAGCGTGTCGCGATAAAACATTGCACTTTCATCCGCCGGTTCTTCTACCATTCTATCTGTCCATTACTTCATTAACGAGAAATAAACACAGTGCTTGCACAGTGGTAGCTGGGCCAGTGTGTATTCCGGTAATTTTAGGATTCCATTACGCGGATAACGAGTTTTGAAAATCGATCGACCAGGCAAGCCGGAAGGCCACGGAAGCAATTGCTTATTCAATAGCTGCTCGTTGCGCGGCCATTCAAACCAATCCCTCGAGTAATTCGCGTTCTCGTAATTCAGACGTGTACACAGTGTACGAGAGTTGGAGACAGAGAGCAGAAACAGAGAGAGAGAGAGAGAGAGAGAGAGAAAGCAGAGACAAAGAGGCGCGAGAAACTCGTTAAAGTTGGAAAAATAAAAGCACCGCACAGACGACACCATATCTTCCCTCTTTTCCTATAACACCCCGTCTGGTGACGTTGTTTGTTCTGTTCGTTCTCGTTTCTCGCGGCAAGTAGCAATCGGGGTCGAACCGTTTTCCAGACACGGAGAAATCGGTGGCCGTTTGTCCCTACCAGCGAAACAGATGTTGCTGCCAGTGATTTTTCTCTCGCGCTCTAATCGTACCAACGTTTAATTTCGCCGGATGTGTTTCTGGGACGTCGCTGCGTCTTCTCCTTGAGAAATCACGTCGGTTCTGAGTCGTCGTGGCGGTAGAAAGTTTGAAAAATACGCGGCACAATGAGAAATGGTCATTTTAGGAAACAGAGTTATGCTTCTCGATTTTCAACTGTCGCGGTAATTATTAGCACGTATTTGTGGCTTTCTTTTTCTTTTTTCTTTTTTTTTTTTTCTTTTTAGTTTCGATTGTATTTTTAAAATAGGACCGGTGCGTTTCGTTTCGACGTCTCGTAGACCGACTCTCGAACGAACGTTCGCCAATGTAGAATTACGTTTAATTGACAAGAGCAACGCGAAACGTTCGCAGATACGTCTGTTCTCTAATTTTACAAAATTAAACCGCTCTTTTATCAGGTTTCCATATTTCGTTTTCACAGTCGCGTTACCGCCTTGTGGAAACTCGTAAGCGTGGACAAGCGACGAAACCGCGGATCGTAACCCTACATTTTGTACGTTTTACGATTATTATAACGACGATGTCGTTGTTATCGTGTACGTGTAGGAAGAATTACCGTCTGCGTATTCACCGAAATTAACTTCGTCGCTTCAAATTATTCATAAAGCAGCAGGAAAATATAAAATGTACATATTATAGCAGGAATAATTTGCGTTTCGAAGTTATTCAAGTTTGGCGATTCTTTCTACGTGAAATATAGTTGTAACTCTGAAGAAGGATAGATGCGATTTAATTTATTCTTTGCCCGCTGAATTTTATTTCTCTCGTTTCCCGTATAATAAACTGTTTCTGTAAATTCCAACTTCGTGCGTACATTCCACGAATTACATCCAATTACGGTTGCTGCAATTTGTCGTTCTCCCTCTTTCTCTACGTTTCCTTTCAGTTACCGTGTGCAGACCTAACAAAAACTTTAAATTCATCATCGAGTTCCTAAAAATTTAGGATCCAAATGCCACTTAAAGTTTCATTCGTTCGACGCATTTCTTCTACAGCAAATATTCTCCGCCACGCTGCGATTCAAATAAAATTAAATCTTTGTACACGCTAACGTTACGACGTAACGCCAACGAAAGCGAGTACATAATTGCACGATTAGTAAGATGTAATTTCAATGCGAACTAGGGCTGGCGAGGCTGAGAATCGTTGTACACGCTAACGGTATTACAGCAACGAAGATTTAACGTTAACACATGTAACCGAGCGAAAAGTCGCAAGACACGGGGCAACGTGTAAACTCGCGACACCGTGTCACGATACCGTGTTACACGAAGATTCAGCGATGGGCTAAAGTACGTCGCAAGTACGGTGACTCGCGAAGATGTTCCAAGAGTTTCGCTACGATCAAAATATTCCAACGCGCAGAATTTTCCTTCTTTTTCATGTAGATCGTCCGTATTGTGCGAAAGGTGTTAATATTTCGTTAAACGCTGTAATTGGACACGGTTCGACAGCAGCTCGCAAAGGTCGAATGCTTGGCAAGTATAACGAACGAATCGCTGTATCTCGCTGCCAATGTTTACGCGTTTATTGGAAATTTGATGGCGCAAAATCGCACAGAATACACGCAATATGAAACGATTAATAAAATATTCAAAGTCCAGTGTTTTTTATAATTCTTAGTAGATGAAACAATCGTCTAGCGAGTCTGATAATATTTTTAAATAATATCCTCGAAAATACGAATTTACGTAAAAATTGGTAGACAATTTGCGAGTATCGGCTTTAACTCGAGCCGAATTTACGTCGTTCCAGCTCGAAATGAATTTGCAGTCGAATTTCCAGCGTGTAAACTCGACAATAAATTCGTAAATACGTAAACGAACTTGGTCCCATCGCTACCAAGATTGTAATGCAACGTGCCAACATCGTGCGACAACGCGCTCAGACGGCGAAAGTGGCTGGAACTTTGGTTCTCGTGGTGAGAACGTTCCGTTCACACCGACCTTGATTAATGATCCCTCGCGAGCGGCTAACCGATTTTAGAGAAGGCTCCACTTGACCGGATCCTCACCGACTCGATTAATCACCACCGACTGTCAGAGATTGCGCCGACTAGTTCTTCCCATCCGATTCCAGTAGTTGCTCCGTTTTCAATTTTCGACAAGTTCAGCGTTAGAACGTATCCATGGTATGGTGGATTAGGAAAAACCAGAGAATCGTCGGATTGATGTACTTTTGTCTGCAGATCGCGACAGAATCTGGTCAAGCTTGACAATACGAAAGTTCGAAGATTCCAGAGTTTGAGAACTCGAATTTGGAAGTTAAAAATGTGAAAATTTGAAAGTTTGAGCGCTTGAAAACTTCGGAACTGGAAAGTCTGAAATTTTGAGCGTTCGGAGATTTCGTAACTGAAAAGTCTGAAAGTTTGATCGCTCGGAGATTTCGCGACTGGAAAGTCTGAAACTTTGAGCGCTCGGACGCTTCGAAACTGAAAAGTTTGAAAGTTTGAGCGTTCTGAAATTTTGGAACTATAGAAAGTCTGAAAGTTTGAGTGTTCGCAAGTTTAGCATCTGGAAAGTCTGAAAGTTTGAGCGTTCGGAAGTTTCGCAACTATAGAAAATCTGAAAGTTTGAGCGTTCGGAAGTTTTGGAACTACAGAAAGTCTGAAAGTTTGAGCGCTCGGAAGTTTCGAAGCTGAAAGGTCTGCAAGTTGAGAAGTATCATAATTCCATTAAAGTTTACAGTACTCTTGTATTTGTTAAGTTTGTACGCTGGAAGCTTACTCCTTAGTCAATCCCTCGTTGATCCTAAAATCCTCTAAATTAACACGCTACATTGCAAATTTACCAAATCAAAATTCGATTTCAACATATTTTCGATCTACGACTCGCGATATGCGTAACTCGATCATTCTGCCTGCCATTTAATTCGATTGTTAAACTAAACGCAGTTGATTAAAATCGTGGCAATAAAGCACAACAAAATCGCGGGATTGAATGTCGAAATGTAGAGAATTCGCGTTTAACATTGCTGTACCTGCAAGGGACAATGGGTTCGTTTGCGTCACTTGAAATATTATTTTACTCGATTCCCTTTCGTGTTTGTTTGTTGGCGGTCCGGACTATATATCCGTATATATGCTGTACAGTGTAAATTTGATTATTTATCATCGCATGCTGTCCCGTAGTAAAGTTCATTAAACATTGACACTGGTGAAACACGCTCTTTCGGCATTTCGCTTGACGAAATTCAGAATTACCATTTCCTATTTTTAAACTGTCAATTTGATTTATCGATCGTTCCACTGTAAATATTCATATCGTATAGAAAATACTGGACGACGTGTTTTTCATCCTTTTCATTTATCCATAACGTGCTATCACCTTTATGATCGAATAAAGGCGAACGAAAGCTCTTAATATCTTCAAAAAGACAGTTTAATATAAACAGCAACGAGAAAACATACTAAAAAACATTTTCATCTTCGTGTTCGTCCAACTCTTGTATTTTCCTAAAAATTCCAAAGACGCAGAAACACGCACAATACGTCAGTCAGTACATCGATCGAATACCACCGATCGATACGTCAATTGAAAACCCAATATCACGAAAGAGAATTTCACAGCGAAAATCCAAATGGCCCGATCTTAGAAGTCTGCGTAGCTCTCTAGATCCCGTACACGAGTCCGAATCTCAGTCGATACATTGATACCATCGATCGACGCTTTTATTCAGAAGCAAACTTTTCGAGAACAAGTTTCCACAGCGAAGAGTCCGAGTGATCTGTAGCGACATTCGACAGCGAACTATAACCGGACAACAGCAGAGCAGTGGTTAGCGCCGTTGGTTACGAACGTTCGAGACTCAGGTTTCAAATCCCGGCACTCGTAGTCCGATTTTTTCTCCACGAATCCTAATTCAAAAGGCAACCCGGATGAAGACAAAAATCCTATACAACAGCAGCGTACCTCACAGTAGTGACCTATACGCCAGTAGTAGCACTATCACCACAACCGATATATACCGCACCTCAGATCTAATCTCGCGAGTCTATGTAGTTAGACCTACGTAGATATTACACGATCGTCGTTCTCGATCGAAATATCAAGACGACTCTAATCGATCCGATTTAATTTTAGAAGCAACCGTCACGAAGCAGAATTTCCACGGCAAAGCGCGCGCAAGCTCGGACATAAACCGAAAAGTCTACGGTAGGTCTCTGGACGTTTGTTAATGGTGTTCCGTACTGCATGATCCGTCGTGCCGCGTAACACGAGAATTCCCCGAGGTGCAATGCGAAGTTTCGTTGGGCAAAATGGTCCGCAAGACCGCGACTTAATTCGCCGCCGGTGCTTATCGGCTTCCGGTGCATCGCCAAGTTTCGAAATGGTTTTTAGCAGGTCAAGACGGATCTCCCTCGGCGGACGCATTATCCGTTGCGTTTCGCTCGCGTGTTCGGAGTCTAATTGCACCGCGTTTTCGCGAAACAGGTCCCGTTTCCGTGGACGCAGCGGGAATACGTTCGTTATTATTGTTTCGTCCCCGATGGAAATGCGCGATTTTACGATCAATTTCCCGAGACCGGCACGCGATCCCATTGTGAAAAAGGGGTTCAGGATGGCAGTGGCGTGGTTCGCGCAACTTTCAATGGCGTGGAATTCGAATTATTAATGGCGAATGTCGGGTAAAGAGGAATTTACCGTTTCGAGAGAATCGTTTTGACGTTGCACACCGGCTACGAAAAGTATCGACGCGCTGTTCGACTTTATTAGAGAGAGCATTTTCCTGTCGATTCATTGGGTCGAAGCATATTGGCTTTCTTAGAATTTCACGTTACTTTCGCGCGATTACGATACTTTGATACTTTGAAAATGTATATTCTGACGATAAAGATGCTTCGTTGGGAATTTTGTAATTTATACGTTTAGTTTTTATATTCTTTCCTTTTTTCAAATTTCCTTCAAACTTTAGCAACGCGATCGCGATTGTCGAATCTCTTTACGATGTCAGTGAAAGCTTAAGATGCTCGTGTTCACGAAAGATGTCGACGATCTGACAGTGTTTAACACTCGGTTCCAAGCGAAATGCATATGTTATACTTGAATAGATATCAACAGAATTGGATTCTACTATTCTATTACTTTTCACCAGCAAATAGCGTGAAAAGAAGAAGATACCCAAAGAGGTGCAAGGAGAAGGAGAAGCGAGGACAGCAGATTTAAATAAAAAAGACGGACAAACGATGGCAGAGGAAAAAAAAAGTTTCCCTCTTCGACGCGTATCCGTCGTTCCAGCTCGAATGGTTCGTTTAATTAGCGGCTACGTGGTTGTCAGCGTCGACCACGACCTGAAATGGCAATATTTTCAGCCGAGACTCGAGACCGTAATTGCTATTAATTCCATTCGTCGTTCCAACTTGTATTAATTTCACCGCGAATAGATCCATCGTGAAAATTATTCGATTTCGTCGGTCGGACAGGAAACGCCGTTTATTTTATGCATCGCCTTCGGCCCTTCCGTTGGAACCTGTCAGTTGTCTTCTGGTTGCACGTGTCGCTAATTTCGTTCGCGACTGATGTTCCACGTATGATCTTTCATGTTTCACGTTCCCTTTAGGTCTGGAAATAAACGTTGCTCGAAATATGGCTAATTTCGTTTCCCTTTACGATCGGTTTGCCTGATCGATAGGTTGGTAGACCTGCCGGAGGGTTGTCCGACTGTACTGGGTGGACAATACACAGCTGACTGATTCTCATCGTCGGTAGCGTTTAAACGAAGCAAAGAACGACTGTCTTGTCGATGCAGGTCGTTCGTTAATACCAATAAATTGCGTACGGAGTAACAACATGGAAAAGGTGTTCGTATTTTTCGTTACGAAGCGAGCGGAACTCTCGTAAAAAGAAGACTAAAGAGAAAACACCCCATTGACCTCACTAAAGAAATAAAATAGACAAACTCGAAGATGGTATCCTGCTGGGGGTAGCCATCCGCGTGTTAATTAGCAATAAAGTTAGACAAATTTACCGAATGTTCATCTGGACAAATTGTAAAGTACAAATTAAATAATAAAAAAAAAGAAAACATTTTTTCGTTACGTTTTCGCGCGTTTCGCAAGATACGATCGTACAAGTACAAGAAGTCTGGTGCAGGTAAATCCAGCGATCTACGTGGCCAGACGATACCACCAACGTAACTCGCGTTAGATCATCGTCAGTGACGAATTAACCAACCGTCCATGATTATTTTCACGTCGGTGCATCAAACAGTCGCTGAACGTTGCAGAATGGCGAGACTTTGAAATCAGTCAGTTACGTATTGTCCACCCTGTACGCGTAGAAAGTGATGTATCGCGTAGGAGCTGGCAGTTTCTTTGATGGGTTATGAATAACGTCGATTTCTCTCTTAGACGAAAGTACCTTTGGTTCGTAAGAGTAGAAAGGGAAGATACAGTTGCCAGTTTCTTTGATAAATATCTGGCTGGGGAATTTTGTGGATGAAAATTCTAGCGACTTCGTGAAACACGAAAGTGGAAAAGACACTCGCGCTAGCGGAAACTTTCGTGGGTCGATCATGGATATTGTGTTGAATTTTAATAATATTTAATAATACTTTAACGTCAATCTAGAGATCACAAAGTTTATAACAATACCAAAGAGATTTAGATAATTCGTTAGTAAATTGTACGATAGTCGCTGATACTATTATACGAATCGGTAAAAATGACTTGGATAATTCGATAATTCTTAGTTACGAGACCTCTGCTTCCTAATATCGTCGATTCGTTAGTTCCGTTTATTTCATGGAAGCGACCTAATTTTCTCCTCGTCTTAAATCGCTAAATTAGTCGACACAGTTCCGAGAGTCCCTTCTGAGAAGCGACCTGGGGATCTCGGAAACCTGGCTTCCGCGAACAGGGGATTAAGACGTCCAGGTCAGACCCCAGGAAAATACGTATAATGCACAGACGTCCAACGAAACGGTCCCTCGGCATACCGATCTCCACTCGAACGACTCTTATTAAAACGTATTTTGTCTCGCGTCTAATGTCTCTCTTGTTCCGGCGAATTTTATCTCAAGTCTAGTTGCTTTAAATTTGGACGATTTAAAGAATGAAACGTTGTAAAGCGAACGAGTATCAAGTACATCGCTGTGCATATCGAAGTTGCGCATACGTGTACGTATATTTGTTTCTCCGTGCACATACGTTGCGCTTTTGGGTGCAATAAAATTGTCGGAAACAAAAGTTAGTCCTGAGCCATAAACGCGAAACCTGCAGTCTGCGATATCGAAATTACGTATAATTGGATTCCAGTGGTACAACCAGTACCATTCGCGAATTGTCGCGAGTCGCGTGAATTTTGACGGAAAGTTTCGCGAAATTTCGAAATTTCACACGCGTTTTACAAACTATAAACTAGCCTGTTCGATACGAAATCGCAAAATTATAAAATTATAAAATACGCGCAGCGTAGAATTTCTCCTCGCTCGTTAGTCGATTGTAAGTATTGAGATACGTATAATTTTGTGTGTTAGACTAAATTGGTCGCGTAGTAGTGACACACGTACGTGAATATGAGTGTGTGAAAGTACGTGTTTGCGCGGTGTCTGGAAAAACAGATGAACGTAATTGTTCCGTTGGCAGTGTGGTATGAAAGATGGCGAGACAAAGGAAGTGCTGAGACGCGTGCAAATGTATATCGACGAAGATCCTGGAAATCGTTTATTAAATAAATCTAAAACTATTTTAATATGAATTCTAAGAGTAACCTTAGTGTTCCTTTACTTTCATTTCGGCAATTAAGATGCATAATTCTCAACAGTAAGTACATCGAATCGTCGTAGGATCTCGTAGGAAAATTGAACTGCGCCATCCGCCTTACGTAACTCCGATTTCGTAATCTATTATTCGATACTTAATTATATAGCGCGATAATGCTAAACGCGAAACATTTGCTATCGCAGAATCAATTGCAAGATCGGTTACGGAAGCAGAATAGAATATATCGGAACGTTCCGTGCTAAATGTCGGAATTATCACGAAGTCCGTAACTAACTTGCGTTTTAATGCGGCGAATAATAGTCGTCCATGAAGATAGGTACGTGCAGGTAAAGGAGCTTCGCACAGTGGTCTGGCTTCTATCTACGTAGTAACTCTAAGAGATAGAAACGAACAGATTCTCACGGGAGAGCAATCATAGCTGCTAATACCTATTTCTCACGGATGACACCGAGTTTGCGTTATCTGGCCGATGTTCGTATAGCGTAGCAACTCGAAGAGAACGGGGGAAAGGTCCCTAAGCTCCGGGGCTTAACTCGGACCAGCGGCACTGCCATAAAGTCTCTCTTGTGTCGCTCTCTTGACCCCGAACGACGCCAATCCTCCCCTTGACGAATTCAGAAACGCGGCCACCCTCTGCTTACACGTGTTTCCCTCTTCAGAAGAAAGAAATCGTCCTAAAAAGAGGGAAAGATTTGTGCGAAAATACTTGTACGTGTTGCAAGTTCTTAGATGGTATTTTTCATTTTTATGCAAATTTCTATTTGTCTAATAATTAAATAAATGGAATCCGAGTAGAGATTTATTTCGTCCGCTGAATATTTTCTTTGCAATCTTAAAGTTTCTATGAAAATCTCGTAGTCCAGATGCGATAGATTTAACTCGATAATTCAAGCTTTTCGAGATTTCGTATCTTCCGGTTTGACCGGAACTTGNTACGTGTTGCAAATTCTTAGGTGGCATTTTTCATTTTCATGCAAATTTCTATTTGTTTAATAATTAAATAAATGGAATCCGAGTAGAGATTTATGTCGTCCGCTGAATATTTTCTTTGCAATCTTAAAGTTTCTATGAAAATCTCGTAGTCCAGATGCGATAGATTTAACTCGATAATTCAAGCTTTTCGAGATTTCGTACCTTCCGGTTTGATCGGAATTCGGTTAAATTTCTCAAATTCCTATTTCTGCTTACTTTAGATACGGAAGTTATACACGGTGATTCGTTAAAATCTCTCCATGTTAACGGACGAATACCTTCAACTGAAACATTTCACGTATCTTTCCGTACGATGTAGATTCTACACATTTTTCGCTTTTAAACTTCCTAACCATAAATATAATCGCATAAAAATCCACGGCCCATTAATCTTCGATTTCAATGGCTGTTGAAAAAAGAGATTTCCTGGACCGGACCCGTTGCTATCGATGGATTAGCATAGCCGTCTTCGTGATAAATGGTAGTCTCTGTTCACGATGAAACCGAAAGCCGACGCTAATTACGTACTACGTTTCATGCTACTCCGATTTTATTCTCGTTTCGTCTGATTCTCCGTCTGCTCGAAACTCCGAGGTCCAAACGATAAGATGTCGTCGACCAACGGAAGTCCAACTTGGAAGATTCCTCTTGGCCACCGATTTCGTCTAACAGGATCCAACTAACTGGATAATTATTTCCACTTGTCTCGACTCTAAGTAAGAGGATTCGATCGTGCATGGGGGAAATTGATCTGCTGGAAAAGCGGACGAGATGAAATTTTCCTGACGATTTGTCTAAGCTACGATAGAACGAGGGAAATCGGTTCCACGAACGAAACTGCGTTCGGTTGGATTAGATGGTTTGCGATCTTGTAACTTTACATTTCGAATTTTATATCGACGTTTGTTGAGATCTGAGACCTCGTCTATAGTCCATTTTGCACGTTATATTTTTATTTAACGGTGAGTTATTTTATTCGACGAGCGCTTGATCTCGACGTAGAATGAAAAGTACTCGATGTAAGTTATCGTCCGGACAAACGTAACAAGATAGCGCAACGATCTACCGTTTGAAATCGCGCTTTTCAAGCTCGTTTTAGATCAAATTTTCTCTTACTGACATAAAAACAAAGTTTCGTCGGCTACGCGGTACGAGGAGACACGGTAATTTTACAAAACTGTGGAATTGCATTTGATAAGACCGGTAGACAAACATATAATACACATATAGCGGGAGAAAATATTTAACATAAAAGTTATTAACACACACGGTGTGACAACTTGAAACTACTTTCTATTCATCGCTATGCTATGTACGTCTTGTTCGATCCAATTTAATTCTACCTGATCTAACGAGAAGAATCGATTAGCGCTTCATATACTTCGTTCATTGCCCTGTAAGGAAGAACGTTACAATTAATCGTAGAGAAAACCCACGGTTGCTTAATCATTTACCCCTTTACCTAGCTATTTAGGTAAACCTGCGGTGATTCGGCTGTTACAAACACGCTAATTCGTCGTTCTCTTTCAGATCAGAAAATCCCGAAGGAATTGAAGCTGGCAGTACGGCACCAGTTGGTAAGTAATTTGCTGAATCCTATTAGGGTAACACCCGCCGGTGAAACTGGCGCGAAACTCCGGCCAACGACACGCGTTTCCTTCTTTTTGCTTGCACGCCATGGTTCGCGTGCCAGCCTCGAGGACACGTAACTGTGGTCTGTCGATGCCTTGCAAAGTAATTAACTTTACGCTAATGAAAAGATTAGCCGAGCCAACGCCATCTCTGGAATAACAAGCAGTTCGCTTAGTTTCGCTTAAATGCTTCTCAAGCTTAGAATGTTTGTAATTGAAGATGTTTGACCAACTGGATAATATCGGACAACGATTAGATATCATTTGATACGACGTTATCGTTATATACGTATTACGAGATACGAGATATCGTAAGTTGTTCAGAATCCGCTTGAGGAGCGAACATGAGGCACAGAAACGACGAAAGAAGGTTCATAGAAACGCGTATCTCTGTTCCACGTGCTTTCGAATTTACAACTATTTTTGTGTCTCGATAATCCGCAATCGCTTGCCTTGGTAAAAGTTTCTCGAGATGGCTACCCTCGGCTCGTGTTATTCGACGCACACCTGGTGTTTTGGAAAGATCGGAAAATTTTGCAAGAAGCTTCTATCGAGCTAAGCGGTTGCGGATCGTTGAAACACAAAAGTGGCTATAAACTTGGAGACGAGGTCGGGTAGCGCACAGGTCCGCGCGAACTTTGTTCATCGTTCTTGTATTTATTATATTAGGTCGTCCGGAATTTTTTTTTCGTTTTATAAGGAAATAAAGGGATGCGCAACATTTTCCGTTTTATATTATTTTATCGAGTTACGTATGATCTATTTAGTTATATCAAAGTAAAGATCACAACGTTCGACGGATTAGGTTTCATGTTTGTATAAAGATGCGTCGTTGTAAAAGACGGGTCTGTAAAAGAAAGACACTTTTCGGACAACCTGTTGTATTAGCACTTAATGACAAAATCTGCAATCACTTAGTTGCCAACCCAATATATCGTTCTGGGCAATTAGGACGAAAAATTTGTGGCGCGATCGAACGGAAAGTTGGTCACGCTTTTACGGTGAAACTGAGAGACGCGTTTTCTACTTTGCGCGTATTGTTTCCGATCGATGTACATTCCTCTCCACGGTGATCTTGTCCGATGTTTGTGCCGACTTTGTCATTCCATCGGCGTACCATTACTTGGTCTTTCGAGAAAAGAAAACGTTCCAATTCGTGGTCGCAGTCTCCCAAAGAACACCGCCTCTTAACTTCCACGTGGTTTTATAACGAGCGGAATAAGCGATAGTCCGAGCGTGCAAGATCGCGAGAATGCGATAGATGGGGCAGAAGATTCAAGTTGCGAGAATTTTCGGCAAGTTCAGCGCTAGAACGTTTCCATGGTATGGTGGATTAGGAAAACCCAGAGAATCATCGGTTTGATATACTTTTGTCTGAAGATCGCGACAGAATCTGGTCAAGCTTGACAATACAAAAGTTTGAAAACTCAAATTTGGAAGTTAAAAAGTGTGAAAATTTGAAAGTTTGAGCGTTCGAAAGTTCGGCAACTATAGACAGTCTGAAAGTTTGAGCGCTCGGAAGTTTGGGAACTGGAAAGTCTGATAGTTTGAGCGCTCGCGAGTTTCGCGATTGGAAAGTCTGAAAGTTTGAGCGTTCGAAAATTTAGCGGCTGGAAAATCTGAAGGTTTGAGAGCTCGGAAGCTACGGAACTGGAAAGTGAAAATTTGAGCGTTCGCAAGTTTCGCGATTGGAAAATCTGGAAGTTTGAGCGCTCGCAAGTTTCACGACTGGAAAGTCTGAAAGTTTGAGCGTCCGCAAGTTTCGCGACTGGAAAATCTGAAGGTTTGAGAGCTCGGAAGCTACGGAACTGGAAAGTCTGAAAATTTGAGCGTTCGCAAGTTTCGCGACTGGAAAATCTGGAAGTTTAAGAGCTCGGAAGCTACGGAACTGGAAAGTCTGAAAATTTGAGCGTTCGCAAGTTTCGCGACTGGAAAATCTGGAAGTTTGAGCACTCGGAAGCTTCAGAAGTGGAAAATTTGAAAGTTTGAGAATACGATAGACGGGGCAGAAGATACAAGTTGCGGGAATTTTTGTGGCGCGCGGTCTTGCGTTGTCTTGGTCAACCACGTTTCAACTTGCGTAAAAAATCGACTGTTGACTAATCGACGATAACGCGTTGGACCAATTAGATCAAAGTCAATGGTCATTGTTCGAACTCGGATGAATCCACGTCGCTGGAAAAAACGAAAGTAAATTTCCATGCAAGCCGATGATACTTTTACCCGAATATTTCTAAAGATCGGTTAAAGTCGCAGCAAATTCGACGAAAAGACTGATACGAGTACGAGAAGTTACGTTCGATGGGTAAAATTTACTCGAAATAAAAGTTATATTCGAAAGATACGCTTTTAATGTCTATATCGGAGCAAAAGATGCGAAAAGAAAGAGAAAAGGAAAATCAGAAACGAAACTTCTCGTGATACGACTAGACTCGAATCTGACGCTATTCCCCTGTTGCTGTGTCCCACTGAAAAATCTCCAAATTACGCGTCAAAGGGAGAAGAGGGCAAGGACGAAGAAAAATTTGAAAGTCAAAGAGTCGCCGAGAATGACCAAGCTCCATACGTTGGCTCTATCCGCAGGATTTCCGTTTTTGCAGCACGTAGAACATCGGCTTCCTTATGGCGGGAGTTGGCGTGGAAATTTTCAATATCCAGCCGATGAAATTTATTCGAGCCGGCGTACGACGGCCGCCTGTGCCTCTCTACGGATACCAACGCGGAAAAAATCGCTGTACGAACTTCCATTCGAAGCGTCCCTTCCACCTATCCACCCTTGTAATCCACTTACAAGTTTTTCCCTTTTCTTCTCGAGAATCGACGACCGGCGAGGAGAAAAGAAAGTCGTCCGAGCGCGGCGCCAAATAGGATTCTTTTTTATGTGGATACGCGCGTGTTCGCGTATCGGCGCAAATATTAGATGGCTGTTCTGATAGGTTTTCAAAGAGACGCAGGTATACTCGTGTGTCTCTTTCAGCGAGCTACCGTGAAGCGCGTGTATCCGGAATTCGTCGCACGCCTCGCGAACCTCACTCGCCTCCCAGGCTACTACTTTGTTTGGAGAAGTCGGCTTTCTCGTCTCTTCTCTCGCGAATATTTAAAAGAGAAAGGTTGGAAATGCGCCGTGTGTAGAGAATCACGGACAGGAAGAAGAAGCGCGAGAGTAGCGAGAAAACGAGCGGGCAATTATTAAAGAAAGAATATTTATTAAAATGAAATTAAAGATAGGACTGCATTGCGAGCCAAGACAAGAGGAATGCGATCGATTTAACGTAAAAGAGGATTTGCAAAAAGGAAAATTCCAGAGACAAAGCGAAGAGTATCGCGAACGATCTTGCAAGAAATTTCAGCGATAGAGACATCTTGGTGGAATTGCAGCGATAGAAGGAGAAAGAGATAAGGAAACGATAATTGAGAGAAAGATCGGTGATAGGATAAAGGGATTCCATTAATTAAATGAAACGTAGAGTTCGCAGGAAAGAAGGAAATCGCGGAAACGAAAAGAAATATTACGGAATTGACCAAGGAAGAATACCAGTGATTCCAAAATCGCGCAAGAGTTCCTGAGGAGAGAAAGACGTTATAGAAAAGAATTTCAGCAACGAAGCAGAAACCAGTGTCAGGATGCTGCAAGATGGGGAATTTCAACGATGAACTGGAAAGAAAAGAAACACTCGAGGAAATTCCAGCAACGAAACAAAAAAAAAAAACAGCGTAAGGACCATAGATAGACGATTCCAACGATAATGTTTTCTTCAGAAAATTGACGAAAATAAGAATGTTCGTCGCATGGAGGAACAAAGACGAGCGTTTGTACTTAGCGTAACCGTATTCTTTGCGTATCTGAAATTTTCTTCGAAAGTCAGCGATCGATTTAACGAAATCGGACCAACCCCGAGGGGAGCGCCTGTCCTACCGAAAATCTTTCGTCAACCGTGCAAAGAGCGGGATCCAATCGAAGGTGGTTTTTCGCTCGAAGAAAGGCCAACCTCTCGAGGCCATAATCTCTCTCGAGTGATTCGTTGGTTCTGTTCGAACGATGCCTTGTCGTACCTTCTCTCGTTCCATCAGCTTTGTATTCCGTAAACGTTATCACGTGTGAATTCGTCGACCGTGTCAAGTGTGCGTCTTCGGTGCCGTACGTGAAGCTACTGCGGAAGCGAGCCGCGTGTTAAGGGGCCGTTGTTTCGTCACGTTCGACCTTTCTTGGACGACGAGTCGACACGGAGTCGTCGTCGCAAGGCGATTTTCCACGTTTCCTCCGCGTCGGTTAAACGAGCTTTTACCTCTTGTCTTTGAATTTCTTTTGCTCTCGTTTCAACGGTTCTTAACCTTTCGTTTACCATGCAGCCCCTTTAAACAATTTTTTCTCGTCGCGGACCTGCCGAGAAGGCTCGACGCGGAATTGAAACGCGCGAAAATGCGCGCACGTTCGACCGCTTGGCTCGAGAGCCTTTTCGTAGGCAAGAGATTCGTTGTAAATGAATAAACGCACGTGGAAAAGATAGCTTTTATTCGAGTAATACGATAATAAGTTGCGCGCGCGAGCACTTGATGCGAGAACTCTGGTGATCCGCGGACGACAAGTTAAGAACCGTTGCCCTGTTTCCTTCTTTTTATTTCTTAACGGGAGCAGCATGTTTTTGTATCGTCTGCGAGTTCAACGAGTGCGGATGAAAGATTTACGTATTCGTTCGTGGACGAAGGTGTACAGTGGTGTGTTTCGGAATAATAAAGACAACGCTTGTTCGTTAATTTCACTGCAATTATATCGCGAAATCATTTATTTCTATCGTCTATGGTGTAACGTAGAATCTAAAGATACGTAGTGGTTGTATCCCGAAGCACCGTGAATATGGAATTGATTTCGAGTTTTTAAGTTTCGTATCTTTTAAACTTTCTAACGTCAAGTAGTCAGAAATTGAACAAAGTTGAACGTATCTAATCGCGCGTTGCGATTTATGTCCACGCTTCGTGGACATTGCATTTCGGCGAATACGTTCTTCGCCTGAGACACTCGACAAAAGTCTAATGTTAAGCTATCGTTCGTTGAATTATTACCGCGTTTGTCATTAAATTCCACGGCATACACGCACCTTATGGGATTAATAGTATCATCGATTGAAAGCATAACGCACACGCTAGAACGTATCAGAACGTGTTCACATCGAAAATTTGCATTCTATTCGTGCGAAATGCACACGCGCGTGTTCGTTTAATTTTCACCTCGCGGTCAAGAAATGCACTTAGTTTGCAGAAAGATTGATGGTAAACACGAGGGGTTGATATCGCCAGTTGTATCTCCGCTCAAAAAGCCAGCTTCAAAACGCCAACTAGCCGATACGCGGTAAAAGAAGCGGAGAAACACCATCCACATGATTTACAAATCGCTTCGATAAATCCATAGAGGAAAAGTGTTGCACGAGAATCGAATTTTCGAGCGCTTCGACTCGATCGTCGATAGAAAAAGAAAAGGGACGATAGACCGGCGGAATTGTGCAGCAAATTGAATCTGTTTGGATTTGTTATTTTCTGGAGGCGTCCGCTGACTCAATCGCGACGCGATACTCGCTGGAATAAAATAAAAAGGGTCTGCGTGCGAAAATTGAGGCCGGAGGGACAGAGAAAAAGAGAGAGCGAACCGTGAATAACGCTGCCGATTTATTTACGACCCGTTTCACCTTACGTTCCTGCCTTTTTTCATTTGTCGTTTATATCGTCCCCCACTTCCTTTTTTCTCTCTGCGTATCGTAAGAGAGGGAAGCCAGTTGATTCCTGCGAAATCGATTCGATCTGGGAACGCGACTCGTAACCTTCCAATTTTGCCCCTGAACGTCAGCACACGTGGAAACGATGACAAATGGACGCGCGGCTTGGCGAATGCGATGCAACGATTAAAGATTATGTAGACCACGCGAAAAAGGTAGTACGATGTCTGCAGTGGATCTCGATCGTTAAGGCTGGCCCCGAATATGGTTGCGATAGCGACGAACGAAGAAATATGATTTTCATTGCGCTCGTAATTGACGTTGAGCGATAAAACGAATCGCTGCGTGATTCGTGAGCTCCATGTTGGCAGTTGTTAAAAAGCAAGTATAATTGTCCAGCGTATTCAACGTGGTCGATACGCTCGATACGTTTTATGATCGATCGATCGGATGCAGGTATACTACGTACGTGTTTCGAGTTTTCAAGTGACAGAATATATCGGAGGATTTGTAGTCTGCGGATGTTATTAGACGTTTACACGAAGGTATAATTATCGATGGGTTATTTAACGCGAATATGATATTAAGATAAATATACTACCGCGTATTCATTCGCTTAATTAATTTACGTTGATCGATGATTTCCAATAGACGATATGGATGATCGAAAAACAAAGTACAGTTATCTCGTGCTAACGATATTTCAATGTCTCATATGCGATAAAACGTACAGCTAGACGATTTAAATGTCCGCTCTTGTATCATACGCTTACAAACCGATTGAGACTGTTCCTCGTATCTTACGTAACAAACAGAAGGTACACCGCGTTCCGTATCTAATGTATTTTCATTTCTCCCGTCAATTTCTACTTGGAAGTCGATAATCCAACTTGGAAATATCGTAATCCGTGCGATGACGGCCAACCATATGGAATTCCAAACTTCAACCTTCCATCTCGCGGTCCGCAGAAACAAGGTATTTAGTTTATTTCGTACGAAACATGTCGTGGCTCCGCGATACACGACTCAAGGCGAACAAACACGGTGATAAAAATGTTCGGGCGTGGTAACAATCGGGCCAGGAGGCCCTTTCAAGCTACGTCGTGTTTTCGTTCCTTCTATCGAGCGGGAACAATCGCCGGAACTCGTTAAAATCCCTCGCGTCTGTCAGTCGGCACGACACACGTTAATAATGTACGATCTTCTGCATAACGACGGTTGTCGGCCCGGTCCTCTTTTCCTTCTTGTTTAGGCTCGCAAACGCAGCTACCAAATCGTTCGATCTTCGCTTCTATGACGAAATAACGCTAAAGTGCTCGTCGTATTTCACGAATCGATCTAACGTGTCCATTTTCCCGTGGAAAACACGCGTCAAAGTGTATACGACGAAATAAGCTTATCGCGGAAGTAAATACGCGGGACCTGTTCGATTTTACTGTTTCGTTTTTATTCACCGCAATTCGCGACACGTAATTCACCTTTCGTTTGCGCGAAAACGAAATCTTTTCGGACGACGGTTACGAACGTTTCGTGTCGTTAATAATAGGAAGCGTACAGCCGTGTGCATTTCCTATAGGAACGTATTTCACACGATGACACAGCACGACAGAAGTTTATTATACGAGCGTTTCTATGTCTACGTACAACGCGTTTATATGCGCTGTTTGTCGAAATTTAGGAAACCTGCTTTATACGAACATTTATACGAACTTACTCTTAACTACCCGTCTATAAAATATTTACGGCGTAACAAACGCGAAATCACAACGCTACGAGGCAGAAACTGACGTCGTCGTACTGCTGAGTCTTTGATAGATGCAACGTCACTGGCCAACACCTGTTTCCGGGTATACCTTTTACCGATCCGCGCCATGCACTCACGTACACGGCCGGATGATTCACGCTAGGAACCTTGTTCGTGACAGATGCTCCGGTTGTGTACGCGTAAAGGTGCGTTTAGACCGAGCGACCGAATCCTCGTTTCTTCGTCGCTTTACTAAAATCAATGTGTGAAAGGGTTCTCGGTCGATCTATATATATATGTCGAGTTCTCATTGGGGTGTAACGAATCTCCATTTGGATTAGCCATTGTTGTTATACGATATAGATGATATTCACCGGTACAAATATGATTATTACAGAGTTTGACAAGTAACCGTGGTCATTAGATACTCGAGATGCTAATGACAACGATCTTAGGTTCAATAACGAATGCACGGTCGACGGGATAGCAAATGAGTTTTCTTCCAAAGTCTAAGTCGAACTGTACTTACTTGTCCACTATTCAAGTGTAACTCAACTTACTTGTCCACAGTACAAGTAGAACTCAACTAACTCTCTCAGTCCAAGTGGAACTGCACTTATATACTCTTCGTACCTCTCTGTATCTCTCGGGTCAACTATATTTTTAAGAAGAGCTGTACAATTATTCAATACCTCTGTTAGGTGAAGACGTCCATCCCGTGACCGTGGCTACGTTTAGCGACCAGATGTGTCACTTCGACATGCCTATTGTCTTCAATCTTCAAACATAATCGGATTAACAACTATTTCTATGTTTTATTATTTAAGTACAGCCATAATGAAAAGTCTAGATTAAAGTATCGGGGATCTTCCCAAAAATTCCAAAAGAAAGGCCCCGTGTTCTTTCATCTCCGACATATATAACGCCAGTACCACATCGTCGATGAAATAATGTCGGAATATTATGAAATATACTATGAAATATTAACGATGTACGTACAGGGCGTTCCATTTGTAGCGGCACTCGACAGCAAACTTTCCAACGGTTTCTATCCCGGACGAAGGCAGCGCTGTGGTTAGCGTAGTTGGTTACGAACGTTTTAGACCCCAGGTTCGAATCCCGGCACACATAGTCCTGTTTTTCACAATTCCTAGATGAGAAGAAGGGAGCGGCCGGGATGGTTGAAAGAAAATCCCCCAACCCGGATGAAGACAAAAATCTTACAGCAGTACCTATCACGACCTATTATTCCACCTCACATGTTTATTTAGAACTTAGCCATCTATAATTTATAGTTTTGGTATTTTTCTAATAATTCTGTTACAAAACGTTTGCGACTCTATTTACGTTTATATAACATACTTTTCTCGTGTTAACAATCTGTACATCGATCGTCCGAGGATCCCACGAGCGTTCTTCCGCTGTTTGGCTATCGCTCGTCGAATAGGAAATCGAACATCCATACGCTCTAAATTTAATTTAAATTTAAATTTAAATTTCTTCGAACATCCTTGTCAAAAATCCGAACGAAGATGAACGTTTTAGATGCTCGATCTGATCACCGCCAACTTGCTCGTATCGTAGACTCGTCACGGAAGATCGCGAAGAAGCTCTCTCGGTACGAACGAGCTTACTCGCTCTGTTCGCTCCAATGTTCTTCTTCGTTTGCCCTAAACGCGCCCTAAACGCGTACGCGTAACGTACGTGTGAAACGTAGCGACGTCATGATCGAGGTGAATCGATACGGATCGCGCGCTGTTACCGACGGAGTTACGCCGCACAGCGGTATCTGTGATAAGGTTATCGCGATTCGCCGACTGTTATCGAGTTACACGCTCTACAGTTGGACCCTTTGATACGATCTAGCGTAGGATGCGCTCCGTAAATCATACTACCACGGCGCCGAAAATAGCAGTGGCTTGTTCAAAGCTCGATGCCGCTGCGACTGGTGAATTACGCGGTGATACGTTTTCATGGCGTTTAACCCAGCTTAAAGCTGTGCGATCATTAGTAAGTAAATTGTAGTTATACCGAATTACGTTAGGTATGTTGATTAAATCGCCGTTTGCCTCTAGTTTAGCGTATTTAGCGTGTCACTGGTAACGTGCTCGCGACTTGCCGCGTTCCTAGTTACTTAAAATTAATTCTGCGCTAGCGGAGCGCTAGAAAGGCTCTATCATGTTTGTTCTTTTTTCCTTTTTCTTTTCTTTTTGAGGAAAACAAAATATTTGACACGTTTCAATTTCTTGAAACGAGATATTTATCATATTTTATAGCCCCGTAGTGATTATTCTGCGGAAGAGCTAATCGAGTATTTAATTAAATCACAAAGTTGTGGATATCACGTAAGAAAGGCGGTAAATTCCCATTCGAAGATCGACGAAAACATACATCGTCTGTTATAATATCGGTTCTAACGCGTCGAGTTTAGTTTCCAGCTACCGGGCTATTAAAAGGATGGACAAATTTGACCAGGGTGCTTCCCGTTTCCGAATCCCTAAATCGAAGAAGAATATTCAAATTCCACAAACTTCTTGGTAACCCATTGCGTTGGAAATTCCACACGATGTTAGCGCAAGATTATGCCAAGCATCCTTTCACTGCCCTAACGATTGCCTCCAAGTCGCAACAAAAGGTAATTCCGTTGCCACTCGAAAGAAACGAAACTACTCGGACCGCGGGAAACGCGTGTTCCGAACAACATTTAAAAAAGAAGGAAGAAAGAAAAAGAAACAAAGCAATTAACAAAATTTGCAGACGCCACAAGAGCACCAAGAGCTCTTACCCACCCCACGGTCCGAAAATCCCTAGACCAAATAACACTCGCGGAACCGTAATAAAAAAAGAGGCGAAAAAAAGAAGCATCAGACCCCGTCGTTGGAATAATTACGGAACGGGAGCGTAAGAATCGTTGGAAAGCGGCGGGTAACGAACGAGAGGGTGTCGGCGGTTCGCGTTAATCCGACCAAGGGGGTGGCTGAACGTCAGCGCGTCGAATAATTGCAACCGATTCTCGATCCGAGCGAGAAAAGAGGATCGAAAGGCGGAACCGTTGACGCGGAAGTCGTTCGTTGCGTTGGCCGCGTAACGAAATCTGACGTATTGGGGGGACGGAATGGCGCGGATAAAGCGGATCGGCTAGAACCCGGCGATCTTTCGCAGAGCTAAGTTACGCTGTGTCAGGATTGAAAGAGTTTGCTTCGACGCAGATTCGTAGCACGCGTATCTGTTTTCTGGTATCTTGTATTTTCCGAGCTATTTTCCAACAGCCACTGCCTATATTTTCTTTCATGCTGCGTCGTAGTCGCCGAAAAGACGAATCGAACGATCCGCGATAAGACGACGTTCGGTTGAGCCATAATTGTGCCACCAGTTACGGATCACCCTGTACACACCCTACACACGGTGAAACCGTCTTTTCCGTTAAAACAGTGCCAGCTTATAGCTTTCGCTGGAGACGGTTGCATACGCGGTTGTGTATCGAGGAAAATACCTTCGAACTCCGAGCACAGCGTGGCTTAGCTCGGCTTTCGTTATTGGCGGCGGTGTGGGGGTGGGTCAGGCCCTTGGTCGGTCACGCGTGCTCGCTTTCAACCGCGGAGAGACCCCGTTAATTAAAGCTTCTTAAGATAGAGCGTGGAGTAGTAGGCGGCCATGTATGTAATTGTGCATTCCCCTGTTGGCAGGCCTGCTAGAAAGAAGCTTTGTTTTAAGAAGAGACTGCAGGGGGCGCGTGGGTCTGCGCGCTGCACGGCCGCAGACAATGCCCACCGACTACAATGCAACCTCTGTGTTTGTATTTCTGCTGCCTGCCTCGATATCATCTACGATCTCTTTCTTCTTTTTCTCTTTCTCTCGCAATATCGCCACTCTTCTATGTTCTCTGTCTTTCTACGAACGTGTACGAGTGTGTTGCCCTTGTGCTTTTTCCATACGAGTCTCTGCTCTGACTTATAGGAGGCACGTATTTACTTACTCACTTTGGCTACCAGGTCGTGCAAAAGTGGTGGTCGAATCGATTTTTCTTCTCCAACCTTGTACCTATCTACTCGCGTTCGTTCGATCCGATAATATCGTTAATTCGTATTTTTCTTTCTTGTCGGTAATTTATACCACGAAATTACGAAGGTATACCGGTTTCTTGCCTCTTTTTGGAAGAGAAAAGTGGAAATCGAGTTTCTTTCGTTTGACCATATTAGGCGTACTTTTTTTTACTAACGAAGAAGATAAAATTCGATGGCGATCGTATTGCTCGAAAGAAACGGTACATTCGACGATATCACGGCTCTCTTATTATCGCATCGATCATTTTGTCACCCCTAGCACGATCATTCGTCGACGCCATCTGCTTAAACTGATATATGTTATAAATGGGGGAACATAAATTTCAGTAATCGTCGAATCGGACAGCGCGCTATCTATTATGATCCAATTATCGTTGCGATAAATTTTGCCTCGCTCGAAAGACTTCATCGCTCCGCGATCCCCTGTTCGAATTATTCTTTTCGTATCTCCATCCGAAGGGGAAAATGCTCCGGTTCGTCTTCCATACGTTCGATTCCAGCGCTATTTACCGTTTAATTCGGCCACAGTTGTAAATTGTCCCGACCGATATAACACGTCCGCGTTAAGTCTCTGCAGAATCCAGTCCTTGCGCGAGATAATAAACCGCTCGAGGGAAAAATAAAAAAGAAGGATGCGAAAAAAAAATATCGACGAAATATAACGGCAAGGGGTTAATAAACCGACGACGGCGGGACATGTTTCTCGTCCAACTTAAATTCAACGTGTCGCGCTTCAAAAAGACGCACGAAAACTGCCATTTGTTGGGAAAGTTTCGCGTCTCGCGATATACGCGCGCGCGCTATCTTTCTCTATCAGCGCGACTACCCACTTTGTTCGCAGCAAGTTTCTCTGTGTTCTTGGACCTCCATCTAGGCATCTATCTGACGCCGCGGGCCTCTCTGTCCGCTCGTTTCATTCCTATTCCTCGTGATTCTCTCCGTCCCACCTCTTTGTCTCCGTTTCAACGACCATCTTTATCCGTCTGTCTCGTAGCTCGTCTCCTCTTCCCTTTGCCGTGTTTCTTGCCTCCTCTTTTCCCATCTGTCGCGCACAGTTCCCTTTCCGTTGCTTCGCTGGCTGCTTTGCGCGTTCCTCTCTGGGCCCCGTCTCTGTGTTTCAGCCTGTTTCCCCCGTCCACTGGTCTTTCTACTTTCTCGTTCAATCGGTCCTCGTCACTTTGTGCCCTGCACGCTCGGATACGCCATACGCGAACGATCACACCGCGTAAATTTTATTTTGCACATTCGTATCGACACCTCGCGTGGTTGCACGCTGCTCTGGTTATTTTTGGGAAAGGAATTACGAACGTTGGAATTTGCTATTTGGTCTAGGATGATGCTATGGTTTCTACGTTTCGTTTTGTACCATTTTCTTTTTTTTCGCGTTACACCAGCTTCACCGTTATCGCGTTGGTTTTTTAATGTTTACCGATTATCAAGATAGGAGTTTCAGGATTTACGTTCGTCGTCGAAGAAATATGATCGTTCGTTAAAGAATTGATTAAATCCTACGAAGGTTAATTTTCGCCTTAAGATTATTTACGACGCGCTATTAATTCAATATTACCGCGTAACGCGCACGGTATTACCATAAATAAATCTTTTACCCTCAATGGAATCTTAAGCTAGCCCATAGAACGCGTTACTAATTTAATGCAAGCGGCAAACGTAATTACTATAAATAAATCTTATCACCTCAAGGTTATTACTTATGACGCGTTATTATGTGAAATTACAGCGAATAGAATTTTTTTATCGTTGATGCAATGACGCGTTGATAGAATACGATGGAACGACGCGTCGATAAGCAAACGGGGGAAAAAAATGGTCGTAAAATATAGATATCCGGATAGGTTGGATGCGAAACGCTGATGGAAAGGCTTAAGCCGCAGTCGTAAGGAAGAAAAGAATGTAATTGGCCAAGGCCAGGGTTAAAATAGCCCCGAGACATTATCATGGAGGACTGGTCGTTAATAATATCGGTAATTCGAGCAGCGTCTAGAGTGTCTAGAGCCTCGAGGAGATAACCGAAAGTGGCGTTCGTTTCGAATCAGCACCGCCCCCTTTTCGTTCGCAGAATCCGATCTACGAGATACCAGAATCACTTAGAGGCGAGGAATTGCTTATGTGCACTTGGAGCGAGTAAGCGAGGCAGAAGAATAACGAGGTGTTGGTTGGAATCCGTTGAAGCGTCTAATTTTTTTCTCCTTCTTCTCTTTTCTCCTCTTTTTTTTTTCGATATGAATTTTTGTTCCAGACAACTGGACGAATTTTTTTTTTAATAGAAGGACGATAATTTCGTGATATATCGAAACCTGATGGTTACTGTCGATTAAATTTTATGGGCAAATTAATTTTGAATTGTTCGTTTGAATTGTACGCCCAAATTTTTTTTTTTTTTTATTTTAGTGACTTTCAAAAGATCCGAAAAGATTTATTTGAAATAGAAGAAGGTTAATTTCGTTCAGAAATTTTGTTAATTCTTGATATATCGAAACTTCATGGTTATTGTTAATTAAATTTCATGGGCAAATTAATTTTGGAATTTACTTAATTTTGAATCGTTCGCGACTACGCCCAAATCTTTTCTTTTTGTTTCAGTGACTTTCAAAAAATCCGAAGATTTTTTTTTTAATGGAAGAACGATAATTTCGTGATATATGGAAGCCTGATGGTTACTGTTGATTAAATTTCACGGGCAAATTAATTTTGAATCGTTCGCGACTACGCCCAAATCTTTTCTTCTTGTTTTAGTAACTTTCGAAAAATCCGAAGATTTTTGTTTGTCTGATGGTTGCTGTTAATTAAATTTCACGGGCAAATTAATTTTGAATCGTTCGCGACTACGCCCAAATCTTTTCTTTTTGTTTCAGTGACTTTCAAAAAATCCGAAGATTTTTGTTTTAATAGAAGAACGATAATTGCGTGATATATGGAAGTCTGATGGTTACTGTTGATTAAATTTCATAGGCAAATTAATTTTAAATCGTTCGCGACTACGCTGAAATCTTTTCTTTTTGTTTCAGTGATTTTCAAAAAATCCGAAGATTTTTGTTTTAATAGAAGAACGATAATTGTGTGATATATGGAAGTCTGATGGTTACTGTTGATTAAATTTCATAGGCAAATTAATTTTAAATCGTTCGCGACTATGCTGAAATCTTTTCTTTTTGTTTCAGTGATTTTAAAAAAATCCGAAGATTTTTGTTTTAATAGAAGAACGATAATTGTGTGATATATGGAAGTCTGATGGTTACTGTTGATTAAATTTCATAGGCAAATTAATTTTAAATCGTTCGCGACTACGCCCAAATCTTTTCTTTTTGTTTCAGTGACTTTCAAAAAATCCGAAGATTTTTGTTTTAATAGAAGAACGATAATTGTGTGATATATGGAAGTCTGATGGTTACTGTTGATTAAATTTCATAGGCAAATTAATTTTAAATCGTTCTCGACTACGCCGAAATCTTTTCTTTTCGTTTCAGTGACTTTGAAAAGATACGAAAAGATTCTGAGAATTAAAGTCTGTACTAGATCGCGTAATCAGTTTTTTAAGCCGAACGTTTGGAGGATTTTGCAAGAAAAGAGAAAAGTTTATCGCTGAAGATTCGTTGGTGGCGCGAGGACATGGTCTAACTACGTGAGCTTAATCCGCTTGAATAGTAAAACGTCGAAGAGCCGTAGAATCGAGATTATAAGAAAGGAATGGAATTTTGGATATTATCGGAGCTCGAAGAAAGTTCTAATTTATATCGTCGGAGAAAATTCGCATCAGTTGGAAAGTTTCATCCCCGAATTTCTTCGATCGATCTCTCGGAATTTATACGTTTCTGAACTTATCGAGGATGATCGACCGAGTAATTGCTCTCCATTGTCCCCGTAAAACTTCTCCCAAAGATCTCGAGATTTATCATCGAATCGTATAATTCTTCGTATTCGTCCACGTCTGTCCTTGTTATTCCCTTTTCTACTGAAAATCTACGCGTCTTTGTAACGTTTCTGTTTGCCCAAACCTTCTATTACGCTGAATAGACTTGGTCGTATATTTATTTTTTATTCTTTTGTCTATTGCTATTCGTACATTTTTTTCGGGGTATTTCTATCACGAGCAGGGGTGGCCGAGCTTGCGAATAATCTAACAGTCCCTGGCGTCTCGAGAATTGCGATTCGCGACGATCGGAGGGAAGATAGGGAAGCATATTTGTCTCCTCCGAGGTATCGATGTTTATCGAGTAGGCGTTCGCTCGTTCTATCGTTTCCCCTATCGTCGGTTCTTCGTCTCCTACGGTGCATGCATCCCCCTTGAGTCGTCTCATTGAAATTACCCTGGCCAAAGTCTAATTTTTACCTTTATCCACTTTCTTAAAACAAGAACGAGATATCAGATCAAATTGTATATTACGCAAAATATCCGAGTAAGAACGTCTAGTAAAATTTCCTAGTAAAATTGTTACTAGACCGTACATGCGTGTGTTCGTGAGAAATTTAAAGACGGGGAAACGCACATATGGAGAAATAAATGAAATATTCAAAGTAGGGCGTAGTACTCTTTCCAACATTTAACGTAGTCGAATCTCGTAGTCAAAATTTAAAGTCAATCTCGCCGCGTCACCATATTCCACCGCAAAGCGACCATGAAAATGACGAAAGAACGAAATCGTTGGAAATTCTCTGCTGCGGAAAGCAACCAAGCGTTCGAACATCTTTCGGTCGGCGCGTTACGATCCTTAGCTCGTCTATCGCCTATTATCTGCTTTACAATTACAGGACAATAAAAGTGGAAAAATATGGTCGCGTCCGGGCTGCGAAAGCCGAACGAGGCGCGCCACGATATCCGAACGTACGAGAATCTAACGAAGAGAATCGCCAAGCTCTCTCGCGTTCGTTTCGCCCCGATCTTCGGTATTCCAACCATGTGCAGACAGCCGCTTGTAACTTACCCCCTGTTAACCGCATCGCACCCCCTATCCTCTATCCCCTCTATAGACGGGCGGATAACGGGCGGAATTCTTATTGCCATCCGGCGGTCGGATCGCTATCGCAGCAGCGAAATTTACCGGTCCCCCGTCGCGTTACCTTTCCGTGACTAAGCCTAAGTTCGGTGTGAACGCGCCCTCAGGATTGCTCTTATCGGTGGCGCTGCGCCGTCGCGGCGCTCGTTTTCTACCCCCTTCGGCTTATCTCGACCCTCTTTAACCGGCGATTCGTTCCCTTTCCCCGACTACGAAACAATACCAGCCGGCCATCCACAGCTAAAAAGGTATCAAAGTTTTTAGCGACGGCAAGAACGACGCGAAGGCCTCGGCAATAGCGTGGCAAGGCACGAATACCGGGGAGGAGTGAAAGCAGAGGGGAAAAAATAGAAGGGAGGGACAGGGGATGGTGGTGAAAGGGAGGACGGAACGAAACGAGAAGGGTTGCGAAGATTCGGAAGAAGCGGGAGGTGGTGGCGAACTGAAAGAACCAACCCCTTGATAATGCAGGGTGCGCGCACCCTACAGAACTTCTGAAAGACCCGTTAGACGTTGCACGTACGCCGAACGATGGTCACGTGGTGCGTGGATGGTTAAATGTCACCCCCATCGGCAGTTCGAGAACTACTTCCCTTTCGAAACGAAGAGAAGGGAAGGCAAGGGAGCCACGTTCTGCTGCTTCGGTTTTCTATTCTCCTTGTTGGTTGCTGCGGGTCTATGTTTGCTTTCTTTCCATTCTTTTTCTTTCTTCTTTTTCTTTTTTCTCTCGTTTTCCTTTTTCTTTTATGGGGGAGCGAGTCTCCGACGCCTCTTTCGCGTAGTCTCTTGGCCTGGTTCGCTTCCAACTTCCCATTGTTGTTCCATTTTAATAGGTCCTTTGGTCTAACACTGGTCTTACCAGGACGAACGATCGGTTTCGAAATTTAATTGAAAGTCGTACGTTCGTTGTTGTTCAGCTCTTCCAATGTTCGTCCAGCTTTACGCAAATTCTTCTGTCAACAAAAATTGAGAAATCGATTAATCAGATAATATAGGAATTTATACGAAGAACGAAGGTGCAATTTTAAATTAAATTTTGAAACCGTTTGATCGGACCTTTTAAGGTTTCTTCTACCGTTTTTAAAAAAGCACTGTTTTCTCTGTGATTTTTGCAGTTCTTTATGTATCGTCTTTTACTTTCCTTTCCTTTCCTTCCTCTCCTCTATTTTTTTTCTTTTTTCTTTAGTACGAGACAGTGAGTTCTGCTTCGAGTTTTCTGTTGTTTTACAGGTTCGCTGGTTCAGTATCCTTTTAGCTTGTTCTTTTTTAATGTTTTTATCGGGCAGTGATCATTTTTAAAGTACTGTTCTCTCTGTGGTTCTTTCGGCTCTCTATGTTTGGTTTTTTTCCTTTTCGTTTTTCACCCTTTTTTATGGGGAAGCGAGTTCTGACACCTCTTTGGCGTGGTCCTCTGGTCAGGTTTACTTTGAGGTTTTTGTTGTTTCGTTTTATAGGTTCCTTCGTTTGCTGTTCCCTTTGCTTGCTTTTCTAACGTTTCCAACGTGTGATACACATTTGTAAGGGTTGTTTGGTTAAATACGAAACTATGGAAGGAGTTGTGTTGAGTTCTTCCTCCTTTTAGTCGATGGTTATGAGATTTGAGCGTTGCTTAATCAAGTTAAGAAAAACCTTTTTCCCTTTTTTATTTGTACCTTTCAATATACTTAACGACTGTTCTTGAAAATTGATCGCGCAAGTATGAAATACAGCCGGGGACAAAATCCAAAGGAAACAATGAGAATTTAATCAGCTGCAGTCTGAATCGAACAAATCGAAACGATGAACAAATTTAAGCTGCAAATTCCCTACTCCAACTTGCAGCATCGTTCCATCCAAAGATTCCATTTAACTCGTTCGTTTCCTATTTGACACTCCCTGAAAATTCCAGTCTTTTCTTATTTAAAAATTCAAATTCACCGTTCACCCCGTATTAAAAAATAAGAAAGAAACGTCGTAACTCTTCGAGGTTGTCTCAAGTACCCATAAACCTCGGGGGTAGCATCGAGGAAAGATGGAAAAGATCGAGACGTTGCCCGTAGAGCAGAGCATTTTCCGACCGAATGGTCTCCACGTATCGTCCGATTCATTTCGTGCGTCGCGTGATCGAAGAATTTACGGCGACTCCGATGTCGTAACTCGCGGCGCGTGGGCGGTGAGCAGCGCGTTGAAATTAAAAGCGAACAATTGAGTTACCGAGAGCAACCAGATTCCTCGACGTGCTATTCCAATGCTATTTAACCGCGAATAAAGCGGCACGCTTTTAGCTCTCCGTGATACTTGATTTTGCAAGTTTATTTGAATTACGTTCGTGCGTATGAAAGGAGCGTCGTTAACGTTGAAAGTTTGAAACCGATACAGCCTTTTGCGATTTTGCGTTGCGAGATAGGAAGAGAAATTGCGATCGTCCGTACAGCCGCTTAGCTTTGTTTCCTAATTTCCATTTTGTCTATCGATTGCCATATCGTCGTACCGCGTGATATCGTACAATTTAGATTTATCACGGTGATCGTTAAATCACGATCACGGTCGTGAACGAAGGTAGATCACGACCTTTCTTTTATCTCGAGCGATTTATCTCGAACGCTTCCATATAATTGGCGTAAAAATATCCGCGCGTTAATTTACAATTACGCTACGTTTTCTTCGTATAGCGGAAATTCTTCTTCCCTCGATATCGAAAGCAGGAGATGATTCAATTTTCTTTCCTTTATCTTGCATCGGTATTTTAAAGAGTAAAGTAACGATACCGCCATTTGATTTTGAAATCTTCCTTCCAAGATATTCATTCAACGTTCATTTAAATATTCATTTGATATCGTCGATATAAAATATACAGGTTATGCGATGCGCGCGGAAAAAGGAAACAAAGAACAGTTACGTTCTGTAGCGATCAGAAGCGATCGCGAGAAATCACGAACCCCTGTGAAAGATCGCCGTGATTGGCAACGGACGTGTGGTCGATTCACGTGTAACGGTTCACACCATCCCTGCTATCGTTGCATGGATTTTTGTATTTATCGATAGATCTATCGACAATGGATTAAACAGGAAACGATGACTGTTTAAAGTGAACTAAATACAGTAACGCGCTATAACTGAGTGATTCTCCAATCTGAGAACAGTCAACGTCTCTTTACCGAGTCTTCATCATTCACCTACTTTTCTTATACTTTACGTGTTGAGGTTATTAGCTGTATGCGAACAAAGGAACGCGTGGATAAATTGTAAGGTAGATGCAATATATATTTTAAATACTGAAATGTAAATACAAAGAAGGAATATAATTGAGCTGATCCAGATCCGCACGCTAGCAGTGTTACCCTCTGACTGAAAACCCTGAAGCCATCGTCGCCTGTCTACGGTTTATGATCTGTCTTCGTCCCAGTCTTTTGTCTATACGTTGTCGATGGCTTCGGTGCTTGAGAAAACTAAAGGACCAGATGTAGAGTTTTCTTAAAAGTGGTGGCCACTTCAACGTTACGCAACAGCGTAACTATCTTCTGTACAAAGTTGTTGGAAATATATGTCGGGTCCTCCTTGGAAGTCGGGGCGTGTAATGAATGTTGCTGAAAGTTGGACATTGTCGTTGTATACGGTGGGTATTTATTGGAGCGATTGTACAAAGGTTAACAAGTGATATCGGTGATCGGCGCGTGAGATGTCGATGACAAATGGATTCAGGTTCGATAACGAATACACGGTCAACGGGATGACGATTACGTACGTGTTCCCTGGACTGCTCTAACTTATGGAAAGAATCCCCGTCCAAGTGGGACTGTCCTTATATACTCCTCTACGTACCTCTACCTATCCCTCGGATCGATCTTTGTTTTTAAAGAGAGTTATTTAATTACTTTACACCTCTGTTAGGTACACGTCCCTCCCGTGACCGTGGCTACGTTCGGTGACACATTATGTCACTTCGAGCCCAAGTCCACCGTCATAAATCTACAAACATTGTAAATATTGCAAATAATCCTACAGGACACCCTCTCTCCCCCACCCCGTCCGCCCACTCCCAACCCTCCCCAAAATCCCTCAACCCCACCGAAACCAAAAGTAGAATACCGAACTGCCCTGTTTTTGCGACCAGGTTTTCAGGACAGAGATAGGAAGAAAAAAAACAACAATCGTATATAAGCACCCCTCTGCAGCGACTTAAATCCAAATATAAATTGCAACGCTAAAAAAAAATGTACAAAATACCGTATGGCTATGTCGTACCGTCACGTATCGGTACTTTTGCCTAAATCACCCCTTAACCGACATTCATTGTTTATTGTGAATAATATACACATGTAATACTCATTTTCTTGGATAGTAAACGTTATAAAAAAAAAAAAACCACTGTCATAAATCTCGGACAAATATAATTGGCTTAGCTCATAAACAGTTATTTCTCCGTTTTATTGTTTAAATACGGCTATAATAAAAAGTCTGAACTAAAGTATGGGGTTTTCCCCAAACGTTCCAACGGGAAGATCCCGATGTCCTTTCATCTCTGACATATATGTAGCGCCATTCGACAGCAACTAGCGTCGGACGACGATAGCGCAGTGGTTAGCGCCTTAGATTACGAACCTAGAGTAGTGTTTGAGAAAAAATCTGAACTTAACTAACTCGTGGCAAAGATCCGGGAAAGCGGAAAATGAAATTGCATTTCGTACGAATGAAAGTGCGAAGAAACAGCTGGTAGAGTAGGTCTAGCGTTGAATAAACGCGGAAAGAACGGAGAGAAGAGAATATTTGACATGATTCTAAAGCGTGAAATTCAACGAAAGAAAGTCTCGCAGCCACTTTCCATTACTTGGGAACCGCTTTGTTCTTCTATTCCGCGACAGTCGATGGCGGGAGCGTCGCGTAACCTCTTGCTTGGCTAATGAAAGCGACGTTTTCACGAGAAACGTTTGGATTAGCCGGATCTCTCGGACAAAAGCTCGTGACGTTTTAACGCTCTTATCGTTTCCACGTTGCCAGGTGCAAGAAGACGGCCGTGTAGATTTGCATCTCGGATGCAAAGGGTTGCACCGACCTTTTCCAATTACAACCAGCCTCTGACTGTCGCGTCTAATCCAAAAAGATCGACGCGTTTGGAGAAAACGGGCTACGTCGAATACGCGTTCCTTTGTTCCTTTTTTTTTCTTTGTTGTTGTTTCCTGTGTCACGTAAAATAAAGAAAAGAAATCGAAGATGAAAATAAAAAAGGAGGGAATTTATTTGCTAACACTTTGATTACACTGATGACAGTTTAGTTCCGAACTCCAGCCGTGACTTTCCAAGACTCTCGAGATTTCTTTTTTTTATTTTACGTGACACCTGCACCAGGATGTGTCGATTAAACGTTTAGCTAAGAAACATCGCGCAAAATCTAATACAAAATCAGAGTGTTTCGGCTGAACGACGTCTCTTACGTATCTGCTTTCTTTGCGATTGCAGGAAAAAGCTTGTCGGGACAAAGTTGAAGTACTCGAAGAATGTAGCTGTAATTGTAACGGCGAGAAGAATTTTTTCTCAAATTTATTTTTTTAGGAGATTTCAAAGTTTAAGGAATTTTTTTGTGGAGTCCTATATTTTTCTATTCGTCAATCGACACATTTTTTTTTTCATTCTCTGTACAAAGACACGAAGTACACTGGTGTCTGAAAATGTTCAGTTTGAAGGATATTTCAACGTTAATTTTGTAAAACTCGACGTACGAAACACAAGGAAAGATACACGCAAAGTGATATACTTGTGATTATGTTTCCCTTGACTTTCGTGCACTACATTCGATGAAATTAAAATCGAAAGATCTTTTAAATTATATATCTTCCGACAAGAGTACCTCAACGCTTTTGCACAGAAAACGGGAAGTCACTTGCACCGATGTAAATAAAAAGGTCTGAGAGTTCTATTTTGAAAGATACCGATGAACTCGAAATATTCTTTAAAAAAAAAAAAAAAAAAAAGAACCAACTGGAAAAGAGCATTCCTTTTTCTTTTAACTTCATCCCGAGAAGCTTTTTCATACAATCGTAAATAAGGCAGATGTTTCAGGGTGATCTCATCTAACCGAGACATCTTGTATATATCTCGTATTGGCATACCTATACCGATATCCCGAAAACAAATATACAAAGTACGAAATTAGTAACTACGTGTTTCCTCGTATTTCATACGTCAGATTTTCCAAACTAAAAGTTAAAACATCCGCGAACCTAATGGTTTCTCGATGGCAACTAAATTTAATGTAATTTATTGGGTTGGCAACTAAGTGATTGCGGATTTTGTCATTAGGTGGTGATATTGACAAAATCCGCAATCACTTAGTTGCCAACCCAATAGATTGTCCGAAAAGTTTCTTACATAACTGAAGTTTCAAAAGCGTACAAAATTGAAGGTTCTAGTATTGAGTTGGCAACTAAGTGATTGCGGATTTTGTCAGCACCACCTAATGACAAAGTCCGCAATCATTTAATTGCCAACCCAATAAATGAATCGATCATTTTTTACAGACAATGCCAAGACGAATTAGCATATTTTAAGAATTATACGATCGAATTCACCGTGTGGTCTCTACGCGTCCAACTAGGGAAAATATTTTCTGTACGACGAGCCCTGCCGCTAATAAAATTAAAGAACGAAACGGTCGTTTCGTTGCAACCGAGTTCTAATATTATAACAGCCACGCATACTTTGTGCGTTCGACGAGCATACTCGTCGTCGCGTACTTTTTGCCGCGCGTTTTCAAAGCCTTCAAAGAGGTCAAAACAGCTAACTGGTTAACTTGGACTGGAAAGTTCTTCCGTACGCGTCGCGTTCTTCGGATTCGACATCGACAGATTGTCGCTTATTCGGGTCGACGCTGCGCTCTCTAGTCGCTTTCGAAACGTTGCAGAAACACGAAAACGTTGCAGCGTCATTTTTCGCGGCGAAATCCGAAACGCGCGAGAAAGTCGAAGGAAATGCGGGGAAATATTTCGGACATTAATTCGTCACGCGTACGTCGTGTATGAATAGAAGAAAATTGACAACAGGAAGATGCTATGTTGTAGAAATTCTGTTTTATTTAAAGAAAAAGGAGCTCCTCAAAATACGATCAACGCCGGACAAACGTCGAACATACTCGAGCAATAAGGCGACGTTTAAAGCTGCTTAATTGCGATCGACATAAAATGACGAGGAAGAAAAAAAGGAGAAAATGAATGGAAGGTCCGGAACGTGGCGAAAGACGTTCCTGAGGATCCTCTTTTATTTAACGAGACGACGTCCTCGAACTCGTATTTCCTTGCGAAATTCCTTTTTAACGCGTAGACTGCCACGTTGACGGTCATCGATGACGTTGCTAAATACTTTGAAATGACTAAAATTCTGCAACTTCGATCCAACGTTACGGCACACTGTATTTCGATCTATCGCAGAGCGAATTACGTACACAGTGGCGGGCGAAACGAATCTCCGGTCGGAATGAATTTCTAACTTTTTATTGGAAAGGCGATATCTAAAAGAATCTTAAATAATATCGCGTATATAACAAGAGAAAATTGTACGGTATACAAAGGCAGTTACGTAGAAATCGTAATAGTATCAGTTGAAATTCTGTGAAATACCGCCTTTGAAATATAAAGTGAAAAATGTATCCGGCCGGAAACCTTTGCGCGTCACCTGAATAAAATTCGCGTGGCGATGAACGTGTTAATGCAATTTGCCAGCGACTTTATCTGCTTGGACAGTTGCTCGGCCAGAAGGACGCCGGTTCCCACGAGGGAAAACGTCTCAACGACTGCCCTCGCAGGCAATAAATTGACGCTGCTCGAATCAACTTTTGAATTACGCCTCCGGAGAGGGCAAAAGAGGGAGAGACAGAGAGAGAGAGCTCGTTACGGGGGATGACGAAAATCCTGTTAGTCGCGTTGCAACGCGTAATGAACTTGTCCACGGCGAAAAAGAACGACGTTTGCCGCGTGGACGGAAATCGTTGCCTTTCGTATTCGATTTACGCTCGTGCAGCGTTTCAGGGAAACGGTCTCGTGGCTGTTAATTAAAAATCTCGTGATCGAATGGACGCAGGAACGTTCACGTCTTCGATCGACACGACAAATGATCAGGTTAAAGAGCTAATGGAGATGATCAACCGGACGAGTTAGAGCAATTGAATGGGATTGATAGTTGTATAAATATCTACATTAGGTTGCTACAGATGGAACGTTGACGTTTGATAGACGTTCGATTGAGTTCGATATTCGATGCAACAACATGGTCTTTTAGGTTTGCTCCGAATATTAAAAAAGATATTAGGATAACGAAGACCGATTAGCTCATTTGCATCATGGCTCTACTTAAGAGGACTGGTCTCTATCACCGCGCGCAGTCGGTCATAGGTGCAGTAAACGATATCCGAATTCTTCATGGAGTTTATCGAAAATTTACCGTTCAAAACGATTGGTAGACGATGTTACTTCGCGAACATCGCATCTTACGTTCTTTATAACAGAGGGAAAAAGTAAAAATTGTTTATTTGAAAAAAATTATTTAGATTAAAGTGGAAATTTAAAAAAGCAGTCGCAGCGCGCGTAATAATCCGCGCTTGAATGCAAATGGGTTGGTTTAAAGGACATTTTGGCGGAGAATTTCGTAGAATTCGTCGTACGTAAGACAAAGAAAACAAGAATATAAGAGTACAGTGCTACGTCTTTCCTCGTTTCTCGTACGATATTCTACGAAATTGAAATATCTTTCAAATTGATCACTTTTCGATCATGTTATAGCAATATTGTTTTACATGGAACGACGAGGGGATTTGAATATGGGAAAAAAGTTCACGTCGAACTACGTATTCGCGATTCTTTTCTCTTTCACTTTTCTCCGTATTTATCGTTTAGGCGAAAAATATCCGCTGTGCATTTCAACTGCTGACCAACTTCTCGCGGCTACCGTGTTTGCGCGAAACCGCCAGAAACTCCATAGAATTGCACGAAATTTCTATTACATGAAATTCATCTCGGACGAATCGTCGATGATCGAGGCGAACCGATCGTAGGACGATTAATCCGCGAGACTGTAATTTCCAATTTCCATCGTGAACTTTCCTCGCGAACAACCTCCGACGTCGAAACTTGAAACCTCGAAAAATGATAGCCAATGAAAAAAGGGGCAATCTCCGAAGAAGCACCTGCTGTATCCTCGTGGCATCGATCGATGGAAAAATGAGTCTACGAATGAAGAAAGAGACGACACGGACGATCGGAATCGCGCATCTCACCGGCGAATACATTATCGATACCACAGATATACGGGCCGATTTCGTATCGGCCGTTGCTCCAGCGATCCGATAAGTTTCGCAGTTGAATCTGCAAAGTTAAGCGGATTGGCAGAGCCGGGAAAGGATTGGCCGCCACACGCCCCTAACTTTCGGGCCCGTCGAGCTCAATCTGTAATCCGATATCGATTGAATTCCCCTTCGATTTTTTCCTGTCCCTCTTTCTCCCCCTCTGCTTCCTCTTTTTCCACCCTTTTCTCCCCCGCCTCTTTCGCGTCGCCTCGATTTTTTCCTATTTTTCTCCTTTTCTTCTTCTCTCTCTCTCTCTCTCTCTCTCTCTCTCTCTCTGTCCTGTCGTTCTTTTTTCTTTCGTTCTCCCTCCTTTTCCCCGCTTTTTTCCGTTTTTTTTCGCTGGTTCGACAGCGCGGTTGAACGACCCCCAACCGACTGTGTCGCGCGCGGCGTCGAACGTCGAACGCGGAACGAATCTCGTTCCGTCTCGTTGCGACAGCTGTTTCCTTGCCTCGAAATCGAATCGATCCAACCTGGATATATCCGCGTACGAGGGTGAATTAATTGATACCGGGACAGGAAAGCGCGAATCGACTAAACGGCCACGCCGCTGGGCCGGCGATTTTAGCGACAGAGGCTGTTTAATGCGATTAATAGCAGAGGCGGGCCTTTCGATCGACACCGCGGAACGACGGATTTTTCTCGACGTTTTTGCATAGAATAATACGCTTCCGTTAAAATCTTTCGGCAGATCTTTTATTTTTATCGCAACTTTGCCACTCTGTGTTCGTTGTAAACATCGACTTTTTTCCGCGAGAATAGCACAACGCTCGCATTTAGCGAGAAGTTTTACAACGTTTGTTTTATTACGAATCGCACGACGCGCTCCAACGCACAACTTTCGGTATATTTGTTATTTTCAACGAAGCTGCGGTGTTTGGTATCGGTCACGATCGTTGTATTGCACGCGTTATTGCCAACTTTTTCGTTGCGATAATCTACTCTAAAACTTGTAACCAGTTTTGCCAAATATTTTACACAAATAATAATAATAATATCTTCAAATATGTACAAAAATACCTGTCTGGCTTTCGACCTCGAATAAACCACAAATAATAAGCTGAGATATGGAAAGGTTCGGAGCACAACCTTGCAATTAGCCAGAGCTAATGAAATACGATCTAAAATTGGCACTTATAATATCTTCAGATACTTGCGAAAAGACATGTCCAGCTTTCGACCTCGAATAAATCACAGATAATAAGCAAAGATATCGAAAAGTGAAGGCCACAAGCTTGCAATTAGCCAAAGCGTATAAAATTGTACCTGAAGATGCCACTTAATGGATCCGCAACATCCTTGAACGAATTTTGCAACGAAATTGATCGGCAGCATAAAATCGGCGTTTAAAAGAAACCTACATCTCGTTGCAAAACACGAAGATCTTCGTTCGCCCCCGTTGAAAATCCGACGCGAATCGTCGCATATTAAATCGACGTCTGTCGCGAACGCTTGTACCGTCGCTGTTTTGAGTTCCAATTAAGTCGGCGAACGTCGCTGGCAAGCGAGCCGATCGTAAAGAAACGGGAAATATTAATTAAAGACTCGTCAACCTTTTGCTTTCCTTTTGTTTCATAAATTCTCGCAATTTTGCCGCCACCAAACGGTTTATAAAACGGCTCACCTTGAGACGTTGCGTAATCCTTCGGGCGCATTCTCAACGAGGTAAAGGCGCGTCTCGCTGGACAAACGAATTTATCCAGGCCTCGATTATTATGCAATTCGCTCGGATGCGTTTAAATAATGGCGGTTGTGTACCTTTTAGAAAGCGTCTCCGTGGCCATTTATGCAACGACGAGCGGAACGTGTCGTCAGCTGCTCGTATTCGTCGGTTTTACGAGCAACGTCGTGCACAGTCGCGTTCTCGCATCTCGTAGAAAGTGAAATCTTAATTCCATCGAGCCGCGCTTTTCTCTGGCAAATAAGCAGACTTTCGTTAAAAGCATTCTGCCGTTCCAACGCAGATTTATGTCTGCCAAAACTGCGATTGTTTCTTAATCGTCGAGACTTTCGTATAGGTAAGAAGTTTATTCGATTGATTTATTCAAGCAATTTGTTCTTTTCGCGGTCGTAAGATTAATTTCGTGCCATGCTCGTTTATCGAATAAACGAGTATACTACGTATCTGTATCGATTAGTATTGCGTTAAGATAATATTTATCGTTAGGACAAATACTCCGAAGAAAAGATAAATGTTCCAAGGTTGGTTTATTATTAATCACCGAGTAACAATTATCGATAATTATCGACAACAACTGCACGATTCTCCTATAACTTGGTAGACGGACGATTCGCATCAATAACATTGACGGAAGATTAATGTTTCACGCTTGAACCATGTCTCTGATCGATGACTTTTATCTGTAACGTTTATGGATTCGATGATCCCTCCTTCGTGCCTGATAATCGAATTACGCGCGTATAGTAATCGATACGACTGCACTGCCGTTGCTCCGTTTTCATCGGATCTGCACACGATTTATACTTTCCCTATACAGATCAAAGAGAATTTAAATGTTTAAAATTTTCACGTAATATTCCGTTTTTTACTTTATACGTAAGAATAAGTTCCCAATGATACTCTCTTAAACTGTTCGTACGTTCCAAGAATACGACGTATCCTGAAAATATTTCCAACATCTTAACTAGTAGAATTTATCGATTATCAAACGTTGTTCGACGAATTTTGTATAAAACAAACATCTTCTCCCTCTGGAAATATCTTTAGATGTTCCAGAGATATCGAACAGATATCTTGGCAAACATCGATCGTGTACCTACAACCTACGATCGATCGACGAAAATTCATTGATTGTACGTGTAAACTTGTCACCAAATTATTTCACTCGATCGAAGAATACTTTTAATTGTTTCAAGTTTCATATTTTACGGATCGTTGCGAGCGAAGCTAAATTCTAAACTTTAGGAAGATTTCAAGAACGAAGAAACGACAGTTGGTGCAAATTCGAAAGCGGAGGACTAGGAAAATTGTTGAAGCGGTCACCATTCTTTTCTAGTTTTCTCAAGCACCGAAGCTATCGACAGCGTATAGACAAAAGACTGGGACGAAGACGGACCATAAACCGTAGACAGGCGACGATGGCTTCAGGGTTTTCAGTCAGAGGGTAACACTGCTAGTGTCGCGTAAACTTGAGGTGATAAAATAAAATATAGTTGAGTCGTAAGACAACTATTAACTTCGTTTTAATCAAAGTTTATTATAATTTCGGTAATCACAATGGAATACACACTGAATTAACACACATAAATCGCAATTCACTCCAGACACACATTATGTAAAACTTAGTTACTCTGATAAGTTAAATACGCGACTGTTCTAAGGGTAGAGACAGGTAAGGATATGTTGACTATTCTGAGAGTACAGAATCAGTGAGCTTTTCTAACGATACTGTGTCTGAGGAAAGCTAGGGTGGGTGTGTCTAAGGACACGGGGCCGTCGGATTTGTTGATGACAATTTTGGTTAGAGAAATGAGGGCAGTAGACACCGTTTCCGATTGGATAATAAGAAGGTTGGTGGACCAGGAAGGGTCTTAGCCGCCCTCGCGAGAAAGTCGCTAACGGAACATACCAGATGCGAGGAAAACCAACTTTCTATGTTAACCCGTAGTAAACAATATAACTAAAAGGAAACCTAAGACAAGAGATACTCGCTTGGTTCGAAGGACCTTAACTATGAAAATTCCAAGACCCCCGGTGGGTACATGAGACTATTGAGGGTACGCGCCAAGGATGTGTAGACATCTGGGCGCCATCCTGCTCGCGGTGCGTGACTCGGTCTGTGATGCGAATTGACGTTACACTAGCGTGCGGATCTGGATCGGCTCAATTATATTCCTCCTTTGTATTTACACTTCAGTATTTAAAATATATTTTCTACCTTACAATTTAACCGCGCGTTCCTCTGTTCACATACATCTGACAACCTCGACAGAAATTAAATAAATAAAATAATAACATATATTTACGAGTATAATACGCGAAAGATTAATCTTCCTGTGACGTTACTACGTCTTCCTACCGTCTGCAACGTACCGCAACGTTTCACGACAACTTTGAAAAACGTATCCGTATCACGAACAGTTCCATCTGCCGACACCATAGCAACATAAATAAGCTGACACGGTTACGAGGCGTTCTTTGTTCCCTTTCCTGAAAGCTTTCCGTCGTCTTCCATACACCTGTCCGTGCAACGCGTCCCATGAAAGAAGGCGAGAAAGGCAGCTCTCGAAAAATCTGTAATTTCTCGCTCACGAGGGACAGCTGACACTTGAACGAGGAGGAAAAAGGGCCATCGTTCCCGGCCACCGATAACTTTTCCGTGTCAGTTTCGTATTTCCGGTTCGCCACGCAACGAATAACACGCGCGCCACGACTCCTTCTCTGTATATTTCCGGCTTTCCCGGCTCGCACCTTACGTCTGATACGTCTACGATCTACGAAGAAAGAATCGCCGCGTTATCAGATTATTATCGTTTCATTATCTCGTATCGCGTTATTTTTGGGTAGTTGAAAGGTCATTGATTTACGACGATGTTAGGAAAATTGAAAAGCGATCGATGATTAGATAATCGTCGATTTTTCTAGCTGTTTTTCAAAGTTTTAGCGAGCGTTTACCGAGCGGAAGATTTATAGAAATATTTTATCCAATTTACCTAAATATTTTCGGAACTTGGCGAGACGTTAAATTTATCGGCTTCTGAAAAGATGTAGTTTTCCCTGTGTTATTCACCGAAGATTCATCGAATCTTTAATCAGTAACGAGAGATTCGATTAATTTTGTCGCTGGTATTTCCTGTCGAAATTTTCACGAACGTCTAAAGAGATTGCAAGACGGATATTTAAATACTCCGTGAAATTTCGTTTAACGAATTTCATCTTCGATGAATTTCTCTTAAATCAAATCGTCCATAATACGTAATAGCTGGAGCGGAAATTTTTCAGTATAGAAAAGATATTCTTTGACGTATTTTCGAACGCGAGATACCCACAACAACAAAATAAAAGAACAATTTTCCCCGTGTGTGATCTTTATCAAGTTGTACGATGCAAGGAACAAATTTACTCCACTAAAGCTTCGTTTCGTAGATCGTTAAAAACGACCTCATTTGCTAAACTTCTTCTCGTCCGAAGTCCCATTTCTGAGATCCGAATGAAACGATTAAATGGTCGGTGTTGGAAGCTTCGATTGATTCAGTTTTCGACATGATTTTCTTTTCTTCGCGGTCTAACGCGACATGCGTGGAAAGAAATTTCTCTAGGAAACGAGATCTTCCGCTCGGGTCGGATAAAAACGAGTTCGCGGATCGGTTGGATACAAAAAAAAAAAAAAAAAAAGAAACGAGGACTCGCATTAGGAAGTCGAACGTGGAGCAACTGTCGAGATCTCTCGGGAACGATATTTATTCGAGAGCGTTCGCGGCCTCGAATTTCGCGTTACCCTAGATGGTAATTAACTTAACCTGGAATTCAATTAGGGGCAAAAGGGGGAAAAAGAGAAAGAAAAACGAGAAAAAGATAAGGAAGAAACGATTCGCGTTTCCGTAGCGGACGATGAAAATGTATCGATCGTAGCGCGATGAAAAGCCCTCGACACAATTTAGTTTTAATAATGGATATCTAAAAATAATCGCCGAACGAGCCTCGCGAAGCTTTTATGGAAATGCATGGCAATTTTATTTCGTTATTAGGTTAGCCGTAGATCGGCGCTTCCTAAACTTTCTCCATTCGCGACCGCATTTCGCGGCCTCGGAAAATTGTACAAATAAAATATCAATCGATAAAGAACCAAAGAAGCATCGTTTTTTGAAGAGTTCTTGGTTGTATTTGCAACTTTATCGCTTATTACCGCTTATCAGGATAAAACTAAATTTAGTTTTCTTCTTGCTCTTCTTCCGTTACGTTGCACGTCCAGTTAACGACGCGATCGTTAGCCACGGTTTTGCTTATATCTAGATATCGTCCCACGTGTCCATCGATTAGATAAGTTTCAGAAGGTTTTCTCAGCTTGCTATTCGAACGGAGTACTTTGTCCAGTTGCCCGGGAATTTTGAATCTGTTGCGTGATTCGTTCGACTTTCTGCGTTTTATAGTTTCGTGATCGTCGCGCACGAAACGAAGCAAGTTTCGTACACTCGAGCTACGAGATATCTGCGAAGATCGATTAGAACGAGACACCCTGTATGTATAAAAATTTCTTACGGCAACTGTTGAAACACCTTCGCGAAACCGCCGTGTCATATAACACGTCATACAACGTGAATTTGGAAAGTAAACTTATCCACCTTACGACAAAGGAGACCGCCGATATCGTCGTATAAAGAACGAAATCAGATCCAAGGGTCGACGAGTACGCGTATACAGAAGAATACAGAGAAACAGAGAAAGCAGAGTCGGCTCGTCGAAATGTTTGTTCAATGGTTCGATCGTACACCGTCGGCTGGAGGTCTTAATTTACCGTGGGGGAAATCCCCTGATCCCAGGACGTTGGCAACACTGCGTCCCACCGTTATCTTCCTATCCTGTATTTTTCTTAGCCGCACGCGAAAACGACATCTCGCCCGCTTCCTCTCCATTTCCCGGCGAAACGACGCGAAACACATTCGTTTTCCCCGATCTACACCGACGATGACGACGACGACGACTGTTACCCGCCGGTTGGGATCGGGAATTTATTCCTCGGCTGCTAGCAGAACAAAGAAGATGGTCGAACGAGCCAGACCAAAAGGCGCCATCTTTCGATACGATGGCGTGACACTCGTAAATCTGGCTTATCGTCGAGATCCGAAAGATCGCCGAGCTTAGGTAATACTAAGTATGGTTTATTACTAGGGCGCTAAGCTTTCTGCGTAATTGTACGTTGGACGCGTTAAAGGAAAATACCAGATGGATGATCGATCACCGGTTGCGGAGAAGAGTTTTTCGTCCTTTTGGAAATTGAGGTTAAGGTAGTTTTCAGCTAACTGTGTTACTCGAGTTGAAAGTTCGTTGATGGAAGATGAATAAATAAAGGTGCTATGATACTATGGAAATAATAATGGTAATTGTTAACGTCATTTATATTTATTTCTAAAGGTTAAATGTCGATATAAATAATCGCAATAGAAAAGTAGGATGTTACGTCGACTAGCGTAGTCGACGATAAAACGTTTAATAACCGAAGCAAATAATTTGCAGGAACGAGAAGAGGAAGTTCGAACATTGAAATTGTATTTATCGAAAGAAAGGGAAAGTTATATCGCTGACATTCGAGTATATGTACCGGTGTTAACGCCTTGCGACCAAGCTGCAGCCTAAAAGTCGTGCCGCTGTATACGTCACTCTGTAAATCAGCCTTTGCAACTATGCCAAACCAACAGCCGCGATCGTAAAACTCAATGCCTACGAGCCGATAGTTTACCAATAGTTTACCCGCCGAACAAGGTCTCCCATACCATAGCAGCGCCAACATTTCCAAAAACTCGTCCAATCACACCGCATCGGTCGTACATAAATATTCCGTTAACTCGATTAGGATCGAACATAGCTTCGAGCTTCCGGATTATTTGATCATTTCTGTCCACTCGTTTATCTCGTTTTAATCTGTCGGTCGATGAAGATGAAGTAACGAACGTAATACGTAGTCTCTTTATGCACGGACTCGATGTGCTTTTACGTTCAAGAATAAATCACATCGTATCGAAATTTTCACGGATTAGAATGATGAAAATCGATTTGCCTCTATCGATCTCTTGGAAAGTAATTTCGGCATTAAATTCCGCGACGATGAAACTTTTTAATCGGTTGCGACCTCTTCGAAACGCGTGTCAACTAAAATGCGTCGCAGAGAGTAAGCGATGATTAATTTTATTGCCGAAAAGTTACTCGTCGTAACGAAGAATGTCGTCATTTCTTCGTGACGAGTATACTCGTCGACGAGAGTCAGCTGGTTAATTAAGGGATGATCCAATTAACGAGCTTACTTTTTCGCACTTATCAACCAGATATCCAATGACATAGTGCGTTGTAACATAAATCGTACAACTTGCAACGAAACTCAGCCAAGAGAAGATAATCCAAACGCAAAAGCAATAGTCCTGCCGACTATTATTATAATTATCCTCCCGACGAAGATCAGGCAATTAATTAACGCGATGACGTTGATACGGGAGCCAACAAACGTTTCTCAGCCATGTCTCTTCGTGAGGAAAGTAGCGAGGGAAGAAGTTTCGGGGCAACGTCGTCGGGATTATGGGGCGTCGCGGCGCGAGGATCACCGTGTACCCTGTTGTACTTGGGTGTTTTACAGCCACGCAAGAAACCAATGGCGGTGCTTTGCCTCGAAAGACGAAACAAGAAGAAAGGCGTGTTGGCCTTGCGGAGTCTGCGAACGTGTCGAACAAAGCCTCGCAAAGCCTAACTGGCTCCGGTCAATGGAGATTTATCTCTGTTCTAGTCTGATTTCTGCAGGTTTCTGCGCTCTTAAAGGCAGATTCTCGCGTGACAACGACGACTGCGGAGGATTTTTATGAATCTTTTTCAGTCTAACTGCTGTTTATTAGGGATTAGATCTTTTCGCGATGTAAATATTGGGTTGACAACTAAATGATTGCGGATTTTGTCATTAGGTGGTAATAAAATAGGTGGTAAAATAGATTGGTGTTCGGGTGCAAAGATAACTTTTGTTTCATTCCGGTTCTTCTTATCGTTTATTATTAATATTTGTATAATAACATTATTTTAATATAATTAAAATAAAATATAATATTTCATTCAATTAATTTAATTTTTATTTTAAATTTCTAAAATTACAATTAAATTACTAGAAATTAATATTCATAATATTTAATTAAAATATTATTACAAATCATACAATTATAAATTAAACATAATGACAAAATCCGCAATCACTTAATTGCCAACCCAATAGATCGCTGTTCGGGTACAAACGTAACTTTTGTTTTATTTCAGTTCTTATCATTTATCGTACGTTATACGATTCTTTCGATCATCTTCGACGATATAACGAATTATCAGCGTAACCAGCAAGCGTGCAGTATGGCACGTGACACAGTCGTCGAAGCTAAGAAATTTTCTTACAGTTGGGTAGTTTACGCCCGGGATCGAAGCTGCTTCTTGGAGAAAGACGTGAAAAATTGGGGAATCGTGGCGTTTAGTAAAAAAATTCACTCTTTTCGGTAGATACATCGAGCTTACGTTGCTTGGCAAAATATTAGAACGAAAATAGAAAATGTTAGAAGTTCGATCCCTGGGGAGAAATTCGTAACGAAGTGAACGAGCTCCGAAATTGACTAATCGATTGAGCGATATTATGATGATAATGTATTGAATGACAACGAACGATAACAAGAATTGAAATGATACGAATATTACATCGAAACACGCGTTTCAAGATTATATTTGCGTCTGGAAAAACTCCAGTTTCGTTTAACTCTTTTTCTTTGTTGTTACACGAGAATCGCTTCTTAACGCGGCGACTGTCGCGGTGAACCGCGCTACTAAATTTTCTTAGAATGATTAAAATGAGATAAATCCTATGAACTAAAAATTCTGAGAGAAGCCGGAGCTTTGTTAATTGCAAGTTTGTTGACTTGTTGCTCGGTTGTATACGACGAGAAGCGACAGATTTAAACCGAGTTGCCAATAGTTGCCGCGTTAAATCAGAGACTAAAAAATCTGAGAAGCGTAAAACTTGAAAAGACTAAAAGCGTGGAGTAAAAAGTCTCTTGGACGAGTCTACGGGTGGTCCGTAAGTACGCTATTGGTGCACAGCTGATCGCTCTCCCGCGTCCAGAAACCGTTTCAACGAGACAAAGATCTTGGCGGGAGCAGCGTTTCGTAAGTCTCTGGTGAATCCAATAGAAGAAAATGAAATATAATGGTTGCGCAGAAATTACGAAATTAAATTCCGAGCATACGTGGATCATTTTAAAACACCATGTATTTAGTTGAAGCAATTTTCACACAACTTTGTACGTACTTCCTAACAATTACGTAATTTTGTCATTATTTATTTTTGTTAGAAGAATCGTTAGTTTCAGAAGAAACAAAATTATTTAACGAGTTCCTGCCATTTTGAAACAATTCGTTCGTTAAAAAATCCATCTGCCTTGTCGTATTGCGTTTATTTGTTTCACCCTGGTGAAATATTGAATATAATTGAATCTAGCTTTACGTACAGTTTATAAACATAAAATAAAACTAAGGCTAAACTTACAGGTAACTACAACACCATAAAAATAGATCGATTCTTCGAACATTCCTCCTCTCTATCTTTAAGTACTTTATCACTGTATAAACGTTCCCCCTATTACGCTTCATTCATCCACTCACTTATTCCTCCATTCCGCCACTCGTTACCTATTTATTCTTTTCTTTCCTTCTTGCTCGCGCTTCGTTTCCCAATAATTGCGATTTTCTTCGCTTGACTTCTGTTTCTACCGCCCTCTGTTCGTGTTACGAAAGCTTAGCAAAGACAGAAAACCAACGAATGAAAAAAGAAAGAAACAAGAACGAACTAAATAATTTGTTTCGCGTCCAAACAGATCGAAACACACGAGTTCCTCAGCCTCGTCTTCCGCTTCTGCTCCTGCCCGTTTGTCCGCCACGAAATCCTATTAGAAACAACACGAAAGGAATCAGCCGGTTAAAGGAGAACGTACAAGAGCAAATGCTCAACCATCGAGCGACAAATAATTTTTTGAACGCCCGAATAAATTAAAGTACCCTGGTACCGTCCTGTAAGTGTTAAGTTGTCGTTGCCAACGGCAGAGAAGAGAGGTGAAAAAGGCCGTTAAGTGTTTTTCAGAGCGTTTGCGTCGTCAACAACCCTCGCTCCTTTCTCCGTACGCTTTTCCACCGCTCGTTTCTTGTTCCAGCGTACTTTAGCTCGAAAAATTGGCCCATTCCCTTCCTAAGTCGATTCGTTAGGGAAGCAAAGTGGTAATTTGGAGGATGTATCTTTGGTAAGATTGATCGTACGATGAGGAATAGGCAGGATTGTTATTGGATAGCGACGCATTTCTAGGTTGACAGTGAATAAGATGTATGGCACGGTGTTGGGTTTTTTCTGAAGAAAAAAACCTCCAGTGTCTAGCTTAACGTATTTATGATTGTCCGCTCTGTTTGGTAAAAATAAAACGAATAAAATGGTTAAACTGTAGGATCAGCGACTAGTCTCGAAGCCGGAGGGTCTTTCGAATAAAAGTCGAAGATTCTTGATCGTTCGAATCTAGGAATATTTTACACAGGGTGGGCAATAATACGCTTAATATACGTTTTTGTGAATTTTTTGCGACGACACAGTTAAGATCTCTTTATTAAAACCAATAGTACATTAAAGTATGACATTCGAAGAATATTGTATAAAATTTTCACGAAGAAATATTAAAAAATACGGCAATGGCAGCAATTATTCGGACGTGTCTCGGAAAAAAAGTAGAATTGCGGTGCCCCCCATAACTTGGTGCTGGATCATCCGAAATCAAAAAATCAAAGTTCATTCGTTAGATAATAGTTTTCCCCGGGTAACGCTGGGAGGGTTTTTCGAAATTTCAATTTTTCTCTTTTTTGGAACACTTGGAAGGGAAAAAGGCGATTTTTTCCCCAAATTTTTTCGCAAGAGAGAACTGGTCCCTATCACCGCGCGCAGTCGGTCCGTAGGTGCAGTAAACGACATCCAAATTCTTCATGGAGTTTATCGAGAATTTACCGTTCAAAACGATTGGTAGACGATGTTACTTCGCAAATATCGCATCTTACGTTCTTTATAACAGAGGGAAAAAGTAAAAATTATTTATTTAAAAAAAATTATTTAGATTAAAATGGAAATAAAAAGAAGCAATCGCAGCGCGCGTAATAATCCGCGCTTGAATGCAAATGGGTTAAACGATCGCAGGAATGTCAGCGATTTTTCCTTCCTATTTTAGATCATAAATGATCAGATCTCGTTTGCTACTCAATCGCTACAGCTTGTTTATTTTTACGCTGCTGCAAGGAAGAATTACGCGCGCTATGGATATAATTTCGATAGAGAAATAAAGAAGTTGGAGGAAAGAAGCGATCGTAACTGGAAGCTGTAAGCATTTTAAGTCCATGCGAAGGTATAACTGCGCGAATGTCTCGAGAGATTCAAAAGCACCCACGTAAAAATCATATCCGTGGCGTTAAAAAGATAAAAGAGGTATCTGTCGAGCGAGACACTAAAGCGAGATATAAAGGACGCCAGATATCACCGCACCGCTATCACCGGCAACGTCCTACCAGTTCGTAACCCGGCCATTACGCGAATTTCGCCGTGAAACCTCCTAATAAAGTCCGGAATAAAAGAAAGGAGCGAGATTAACGAAGAAACATTTTGCCAGAGATTCGTTGCGCGCTAAGTAAAAGTATCCCGGTGGCCATTAAGAGCGGCGTTCCGCGCGGAAACACGGAAAACATTTGGACAACCGCGGCGTCCGTGACGTTTCCGCTGCGTGTACATCTATTAACGACGCCATTTGTATGTATAATGTTCCGTTTTACCAGGCTTTTCATTTCCACTAGGATTTTCCGGCCCTTGCGCTACACAGCCTCGTCCGTTTCAGTCGTCGTTCACAGACCAGAGGAGAGAGAGAGAGAGAGAGAGAGAGAGAGGGATGGGGGTGTGAAATTACGTTTTAACTCAAAGCTGGTAACCGCTGACGGACACCGGAAACGGGCGTAATATTTTCCGAAACGAGGCACCTTTATGCGAAGCCAGAAACGCGTGAATAAGTCGTTTCATCGCTGTTCCACCCTATAAAATCTCATCCCTGTTTCTACTTTTGTCCCGTGGTTTTGTCTTCCCGTGTTCTCGTCTCTTTCCGCGTTAATCATCGTCGAATTAAGCCGTGTTCCGGCTCATTTGTCCGATCAAGCGGATCTTCTCGTCCAGTTATTTGACGACGTGTCGAATTGACGAGAGAACGTAACGTTGGATGGGTTGGAATTATCGGTTCCGCGAGTCAGAAGCGGATGATGATCCGAATCGCGCGATAGCACGACGTTCAAGCTGCAAATGAATAATGGATCGAACGTGTCGTAGCATGTTTTATCGCGATCTCGTGACTTTCTGTAATTTTGTTCGAATTCGAAACGATAATAAATGGAATAATCTCGCGAAGGGCTTCGAAACGATGTTATTCCCGTCTTTTCTGACAACCAACGCGCCAAACGATCCTCCTTGTTCTTTAAAATAATCTCAGCTTCCCTGTGTAGCGTCTAAAGGTCCAGCGTATCGGCGAAATTTTCGTAAAATCGAACGTAAACCTGAACGTATCGTTGCTAACTAAACTTTCGCTTCAACGGATGTAAAACATGGAAAAATAAAGATCGCCAAGCGAAGTTCCTTTTGCGAAAATATAACGTTTTCAGAGTTAAGGTAAGCAATTTATTAAATGCTGTTATTTCCATGAAATACGCGCGCGACGATCGGCGGTGTGTTAAAATTTCGCAGTAAAAAGTATCGACGCGCGTTGGACCGTGTTTGGTTGGTTCGGTGCGTTGGCAGAACCGATGATCGTTCCACCAAACAAAGGCTATATCATTTTCGATGGTTGAACGTACCTCGACTAGCGGGCAGAACAATAAAACGAGAATCCTCTGCCGTGGTTTACACGTTCCCAACTGTACCACGACTGTAGCCGCATTGCGTCAAGCAAAACAAGTGCAGCCTGCAACGCAGAACGCACACGTGCGACCACGATCGTGCCTGCCCGACAAAACGATCGGTAAAAATATATTCTATTCTGATCTATGTGTCGTGGCCACGAAAAAAAAAAAGAGAAAAAAAAACACCCATTTAATTGCAACGCGTATTCAAAGCGGTAATCCTGGGAGATTTTTTCCCAGAAACCGTTCTGCGTTCAAGTTTGCGTATTTCGAATTCGTAGATTAAAATTCAAATTCTATTTGACTCGAAATTCTATTTGGATACTTCGATTTGAATTCGAAGTTCGTCGGTCTACGTACACTTGGCATTTGGCAATTCAAATGCCACGTGGAAAGTTTGAAGGTGAATTTAAAACTCGGATTTAAGTTCGTACATTCTTAACGCGATCTTGAAAATTTGGACGCGAATTTAAAACTTGAATTTCCACTTCGAGGCATAGATCTGTACTTTGCAATTCGAATTTCCAATCTAATTTTCAACTTGACGATTTGAATTTCAGTTCGAACATCCGAATCTGAATCCGAAGTTGAATTTCAGATATCAAATTTGGATTTAACGAAAATTTGGAACGACGACAATTTTGAATATGAAATGACGCGCGAGAAAAATTACACCTTCTGCAAGTTTTCCGTTTCACCGACATTTCGATCCATTTACCGTCCTTCTACCTCGCGTCTTCTCTTCCAAAGCAGGAACAAACGAGGCGAAGTTAATAACAAGTCACCTCCAGAACAAAATGCGTACCATTTCTTCCGCTCGTATTATCCGCCGTCTTCGTTGGTCGGCTCTTTTCGAGTTTTCCCAACGTCGGCGATTTTCCAGTCAAAATAACTGTTTCCCCGTGCGGGGCGAATTATCGTGCTAGTAATTTCACGAGCAAACGAGACTAATTTATTCGTCACTCCGGGCACGTGCAACAGAATTCTAAAAATGCCATAAAAACTATGGGCTTGTTCGAATCTAAACGATAAAAGCTGCTATTCAGAGTTGGTCGGTGAGCTAAGAGAATTGGTAGGATAAATAAAATCTACAATTATAATAATCCATGCGACTCGTTGTTCCTCGAGAACGAGCAATTAACGAAATTCGCAATTATCTAATCGATACGTTTCAACCTCGCGTGGAAAAATTTCTCTTTGTGTTAGCCTCTTGCCATTAGAAAGATACGAGCAATAAAAAAACTGATCGATTTATTTCTGTTTCAGAAATGAAACTGGCGCGCGAGACAGTGGAAGAAGATCGCCGATATTTCTGAAAAGCTCTACTTGCATTCGTAAAGCACGGGTAAGCTATCGAGTTATTTCGCTTATTTATTTATTTTTCCTAATGTTAAACCCTCGTTCACGATGCGGAACGTACCTAAGTTAGAGGAAGAAATCGAACGCGGAAATTGGCGAATTAAGCAGAATTAGCAAAATAAAAGAAATCGAGCGGAAAGATTACGCGAACGAAGTTAGCGAGGTAAAAGAAATCGAGCGGAAGAAATGACGGAGGCTTATTAAGGTAAAAGAAATCGAACGAAATCCCATAAGACCGAGGAACACGGAATATTTGCATATCCTCTCGGATGGAATTTCCTTGGTAGATGAAATTTCGGTTTCTGTTCCGTGAACGGTGTAAAATGCTGGTTGCTCGCCACGGCAAGAAGCCGAGAAAAGCCGGGGAATTACATCCGTGTTATGGGATCTCGGTGAAAACGTGGGAAACCGACCGATGGGCTGCGTCGACGCTATTACTGGAAAATCCTCTGACGTTCATAGATAAAGCTACTTACACGTGTACTGCACTTTCGCTCGTAAATACACAGCCACTTCGTTCCATTTTATTATTATTATCATCGTTTATTTATCGATATGTGACTCTTCGTTACAGCGAGCGCGGAGTAACGTAGCACAACAGAACATAAAATAAAATTACACGCAGCGAACCGAGAAGAGAACAGACCAGTTCACACGGAATCGCGCAATTGATTTTTAGAGTTACGTAAGGCGATGTGAGCAGAGTGTTTAAATGCGCTATACGACGCGAATAAAGAGCCACGTGTTTCTGTTAACAGCGCGTGGATCGCTCAAATACACGCGTTACTAAAATATACGAATCGATTTAGCAAGACGTCGTCAAAGTGATGGAACGTAAGACGGGAAAATACGCGTTGGCATTGAGGTGTAGAAAGCGTATGACGTAGAAAGAGGAAAAAGGGATAAAGTTACGCGGCAGGATCTAATCCGGAACTAACCGAAACCTCTAAATTCCGTATACAGCTCGAGCTTTTACTGGCGAACGAAAGGGAGCTTCCGCCATGTCTGCCTTTTGTCTTCCGCTCTACGAGCGAAACAGAAAAACAGGAAAGTCGTATCAGATTTGTTTGTCTATTTCTGAATATTCTTTACTCTTTGAGTCGCGGATCTTCGCGCGTTTCTCCAGAATTCTCAAGAATTTGAAGACGCAACGATGCGTAAAATGCATCGTAATAGGCAAAAATACGTGAAGCGTTGTAATTGTAGTACTCGTTTTTATATTTAATAAGCGAGACGACTATATGGTTTTTCATCAACGTGGTTCACGTAACGCGCGATTTCTTATCGTCTTTTGGATATTAAGAAAATCCGACAAAATTCCGAGGTATTTGTTATGGTTCCTAGTTTAGATTGTAGTCTAAACAATTGCAATAAAAATGAACATTTCAGACAATGTTATGGAAAAATGGGAATTTGTTCGGTGATACGTAGCTTCGTAATAAACAAATATCGACGGAAGTTATGGCAGGATTTCACTTTAATATACAGAAATTTGCCAACCTTTGTAAAAGTATAATTATTTTGAGATCTAAATTTGCGAAATTTTCGAGTGGATGATTTAACTATTGGGAATTATTTTGAGACGTTATTTTCAAAGATAATATATGTAACGATTTATAAGAGCGAGTTAAAAGATCGTAAAAGCTAGTTTACTAAAATTGTAAGAAAGTTACAAGACATGAACAATTTACGACGTACAATTTTTCCAACGTTGGCATTTGCTCGCTCCAGGACATAACTGGACGACGTTACGAATCGCTGAGGGCACAGTGCTCGCTTTCTCACCTCGTGGTATTCGGAACCGAATTGAACAAAAGCAAACGGTATTTTAGCAGTCGCAGCTTCGCAAATAGCGACAGCCAGAGAGTCTGACACCTTAGTTTCAGAGAAATTAAACGATGAAAAGCGTGGAACTCGGCGACCCATTATATCGGTGTACAGTTAATTGTATTCGTAAAATAAATTTGCATAAACCTAGCCGTAGTCGTAGTCGTTAGAAAATCATCGTAGTAACGTTGTAACGACGAGACCATTGAGATTTCTATGCCAACGTTCCGATAGAGTTATCTATCGCGAATGTAACAGGTGAAATTAAAATTACCAAATGCGAAGAATACGTTTCGCGATACGCATGGGGACGCGAGCGATATGAATTCTGGCCGGCGATAACGCAACTCTTGGAGATACAGTCGTCGTCGTCAGGTTCATTTTTAGTCGTATCGACACGTGTGCATGGGAATGTTGGAATATCGCTGGCAGCGGGGCTCGTTAACAGGGCGGTCTGAAAGCGGCTGCACGACGGTTATTTTCAGCGTATTCAACGTCTTTTTCATGCACCCCTGTCCCTGAAAGGGATATTAAGAGAAACGGTCTCGAGTCCCACCGGTTGAAAAGGATGTAACCCGCGCGAAACTTGGAACGCTACTTCTCAAAGAATTTTAATTCACCGGGTCCGTATGAAAAATAAAGGAAAAAAAGAAAGAGAGAGAAAAAGAAAAACACGCGGAGAGATATAATAGAGCTTGGGTGGTAAATGTCACTTTCTCTTGCATGCGCGCCGCTAACGAGAGGTAAACGGCGACCTTACGATAGTTTCAGGCGATCACGTACCACCGCACGATGGACGAATGCCGTCTCGTAGGCGCGAGTGTGTTCGTTTTGCAATGCACTTGGCTGATGCGCGCCGCCGATGACGAGAATTACGCTGATTTTTTAGTGTCGCGTGAAACTGCGCGAAACGTTTGCGTCGAGGTGAAAAACATGCTGTTTTGTTTCAGCGAATTACGAGATTATCGTCTTCTCGGTTTCGTATCGCTTTTTCACGTCTTGTTTATGCAACGAGATATGGAGAAATCGATGACAAGCGGAGTTGATCGATTTGCCTTCTATTTTGGATGGATACTGTTAGAAAATTAAGTTCCTAATTTCTCTTCAGAGATAAATCGATTAATATTAAGCAGATACTACGTGGTCGAAATGAGATTGATTCGTAGATTTTACTCTCGTAGAGATTTCTGCAAAGATTTGGAACGGTGCATTCGCAAACATCTGAATTTTCATTTCGATTTCTTCGATTCGAGTTTCGTGTGTCAATCGCTTTAACTCTAACTCTGAACCTACAATAGGAAGAGAATACGAACATAATTGTCATTGCCTTGATAAGACGCATAACCACTGTAAGTTGGAATTGATTATTTCTCGCTGTCAAAGAGATTTTGCGCGCCTGATAATATTTACTCGCAATCTCAAGATTTGAAAAGAAGATTTTTGTCATCCGAGAATACGTAATCGCCTTCGTGTTCCTTACGATATCTTGCCCGAATCGAAGAAAGTATCGGTCCAAAAGGTGAGTCACGTTGGGAAATATCGATCGATGTTAGCAATTGGCCAACGATAAACGAAGTAGAACGTGTACGTACGAGAAGGAACATAGGAAAAATGTTTGGGTAGCCGGCGTGTAACTCGCGCGAGCCAATTTATTTACGATCGGCTACTTTATTGTCTACAAGGGTACCAGGCCATTAATTGCGGCTTTTAGTTCAATTATTTCTACGGTGCGCCAGCATGGGCCCCGCCGACGGGAAAGAAGTCGATAAACGACCTGTTAATTTGTTGTAACTTAACCGATTCCACGACCGTATGCGGTACACAGGCTCTCTCGACGTGGCCACTAAATGCCACCGGGAACCGGTTTCCCAACTGTGTGCACGACTTAGGACGCGCGCGCCTTTGCCGTTGTTCAATTTATGTACGTTCCACTGTCGACACGCTCCGCTACAAAGGTGACTCGCGTTAATTGCGTTTATCTTTCCTCGAACGATCGCTCGAACGATAGCGTCTTTTGGGCGAAAAAGATCTGCTCGCGTCTTGACAGGTGCAATATAAGTATTTAGATCGATGGCTGACGCGTGGTAATGAACTTACAATTGGATTCTTGAGATTTCGAACGAGCCGAGGATTCAGCCGAATATAACCACGAAATTTCATATTTGCAACTTTCCCGACGGTGAGATGCCGTGATATTGGTTTTTCGGGCGCAAACGTTGCAATCTATTTCTTCAGGGCAAATCCGAAACTGTGAATTTCAGACCCTACGGCCTCTATTTACGCCGAGGCGATGGTTCGCTAAACGAATGCTCAACATGACAGATCTGACCGAAAGTCGTTTAATTTGATCGGCGAGTCGTATGAAAAGATCCCGAAGGACAGGCTGCCGAGTCGGATTGTCCCTGTTCAAATTGTTCGAAAGTTCCAAAGCTTAAGCTCAAAATAATCGAAACTTTCATGTGTCGTTCGAAACCATTGAATTTTACTTCATAAAAATTTGTCCATTTTCTATCGTTTGAAAATTGCGAAAGACATCCTGCGTATTAGTGGATAGTGAGAACGTTTTATCAACAGAGTTGAAATTGCATAAACATCCGCGGCCTGTCGGTGGTTACAAATCGTGTAATTTATATTCATCGAATTCTCTTCATTTGCTTTACGAATAAATAGCATAATCGGTGGAAAGGAATAAAAATATTGGTTAGCCGTCGTTCGAATTTTTACCTAACTCTGGCTTCTTTCCATTCGAAAATACGCGCGTACGCGACGCGACGCGGAACCATGTGCGCGTGCGCATACGCATGCGCGTGAGGATGCGCCGGTCGCAACGGGGAATCCTGCAGAGACGTTCGCATATATCTGCGAGCCAGATCTCTTCCTCCCGTGTCTCACGTATATTTTACGTGACTACATGCACGCGTGTACGTATTCGCAAACTATGAATCTCCCTCGGCGAGAGCAAGGAAAGTTGTGTATACGTCCACGACTTCCTGGTTTGCACCTGACCGTGCCGGGACTAATTAAGAAAAGCGTTTCCCCGGTGCGGTACGTCTGTTCCCTGTCGCGGCTGCATAAAGCCAGGAATTCGATAGAAAATCAACGATAATGGAGGGTAGATACGCGATCGTTTTATGGTTTGAGGGTTTTAAGGTCTTGACCTCGATCGATATAATTAAATAGAAATTTCTTTCGCCTATTTCCTAAATTGTAACCAATACTTTCTTCTATATAGTTTTGAATATTATATGCATTCTGTGTACTTTTTTGCACATTTCTACACGATACGAAGACTCATTTACAATTTTGTAATATAAACGGAATATATCCTATGTAATAACACGAGGATATTATACGAATACTGTATGCTAATCCGATCGAGAAAAAGCAACGTAGATTTCTGCGTTTTATTGCCTATGAAATTGTTAAATTCATTTCGACCACTTGCCACAACTGCGATCCACAAAAGCGGATCTCGGACTGTTTGCATTGGAATAGGAATAGACTCGTTGTCGATGCCGCTAAGTTCGCCTTCGAAATTGTAAACGACTATGTAGACTGCTCGGGGATTCTCCACGTATTAAAGCTCGATGCTCCTTAGAGGACGCTTGCGAGATTTCCCTTGTTCCACGCATCTATGCACATGACCAACTACGCCTGTAATAGTTGTATTAATCGTATATGTAAGCACAGCAACTCGCTCGCACACCGGCTACGCTTCTTCTCTAAATCGTTGCTCACGTTTAAGAATTTAAGGTACATCAAAAACGCTTTACATTCGTTTTCACTTTCGCACGATTAACGTTTTACTATTACGATTCGTATTTTTATTATATATTGAGATATGTTCTTTCACGTTGCATTTATACCTAAAGCAAAGTGTGTTAGCCATATGAATAAATAATATAATTGGTCGTCGTATTACATGCCTGAGAAGGAAAGGGCAAGTTGACCGTTTTACGACCATCGAAATTGAAAACTAGGAAAGTTTAATTTAAAGCTAGTTTAATTCTCATAAAATTTGTTCATTTATTGGAGAATTCGAATTTGAGGAAAGCGGGCTTAAACGATCGCAACGTCGACTTTACGCATATACCACGACAGTTGCACGTAAGGAACGTTGAGCCAGCAAAACGACGCTGTAATTTATTCTAATTAGCGATCAGGAAACTATTCGACGATCGTAAAATAAGTTGTCCAGATTAGAAGACAAATATGGACACAGTGTCCCCATTGAATTTCCTCGACAGTCAACCAACTGGTCGTAATTTCGCGTTCACGTCTAAATGTAGCAGGTTTCGACTGGTTTTTCGTTCACGATACGCCGCGTATTACACGGCCGTATCGATAATGCTAATTTATCGTCGATTCTCCGTTCACCGACACGCACGTGCGTTGTGTGCGCCACGATGCAACCCGTACCTGGTGCAAAATCTACGCGCCCAAGTGCCGCTTTCACGCCTTCTTTGGCAGCGGTGCATCCAACGTGCATAGAACACGTGCACGCGAGGATGGTGCATCGCAGCAATGTAAGAGGCGACCGCAATTTCGATCCTAATGGCGGATTTTCGCCACACGGAAAATAAGAAGAGGACGAAGAAAGCAGCGTGTACCGAATTTAATTTGTTGGATTCAATTTAATTTCGTCAGGGTCGATGTGATTCTCGATTCTTTTTCCTTTTACGAAATATTCAGGTTATTTTAACGCGAATATCGCGGAAGAGAAACCTGACAAGTACGATTCCCTGCGATCTTAATATCGCTTTTTAATTAAACAGAAGAATTTTAATACGAAGTCCATGTTGTCTCGATGCTTGCGAACGATGAACGCGCAGGAAAAAGCTACAGCGGCTAGGAAATATATCGACCACTGTATTTGTTACAACACCTACGTACCGATTAATAGATTAAGTCCAAGTTTATTAATTCCGTAGCGTAATAGCAATAATTTATTGTCCAAGGATTGATTACACAATCTCTCTCTGTCTCTTTCTCTCTCTCTTTCTCTCTCTCTTTCTCTCTCTCTGTAGGCATTAATCTCGCATTTTTAGTTTATCACTTTTCCTATTCTATTTCTATCTACCCTTATCCATAACCAATTTTCCTGTCTACCTTATTTTTCTTTTCTTCTTTCGTTTTTCTCCCCTCTATTCTTCAGTTACTTGATATTTTTTCTTTTCTAATAATTTTTGGTATCGCTTTCGTACAACTTGACGCTGAAACTTGACACAACGGAGATGAACGTGAAACCTGGTAAAGTAAGGGTGCGAGCGTCAGTGGTATTTGTAACGTTATCTACAATGCGTATTTTTCTATCGAACGTGAAACTACCCGACGAACAAACAAATAGCGAAACGATTTCGCGGCAAAGTCCAGCGGATCATTGCGCGATATTCAAAGATTATTTGGCTAAATTGGAAAGCCCCGGAAGAGCCTATCCACCGGGGCTTTCCAATTTAATGAAAGGATAAGGTAAGCAGCGGCTGGTTATCGTTGTGTTGGAGCGTAGGTTGCGAACGTAACGCAAATGAACCTGGCAAGTAGGAGGCGGCGAAAGGGTTCCAAATTGAAATCGTCCCTACGTAACGTGTACATGTGTGCTCGTGCGTTTGTACACGAGTATCCGTTGAAAGCCGAACGAGGAGCCCGCCGAGATAATTTCCATCGCCTTTTCCTTCCGTAATCAAACCATCCGCGGCTTCTGTGCAATTACGTGGCGAAATTGATTTAAAATCGGATGCCCTCCGTGCAGCACGGCGGGAGTGGTGGATCGCGTTACAATTTCCCTGAAACGTTGCAGGAGGGACGAGAGAGGAAACCAGCGAATATAATTACCCGACGATTCGCTTCGCCCTTCGTACTCGTTCTTCTGTTCCCGTTAATGTTGTTCCGACGCCGGATAATAAATTCAACGATGTTAAATTCAACGGGCCCTGCACGCGGCCCCTCCAAAGGATTTTCTGGTTTTTCGATCACTTCCGTACTTGGCCAATGTTCGATCTGGATTTTCTCGGAAAACCAAGCGATGTACGAAGAAACTTTGTCCCATATTTTGTTTTCTATTTACTTTTATTTTTTTATTATATATGTTGAGAATTTTGGATCTTAATAGCCGAAATAATGGTATAGGAACGCTAAATTTACGCTTGCAATTTATATTAGAATAGTTATATATTTATTTTATAAATGATTCCAATGATATTCATCGATGCACACTTGCACGCGTCTCAGCACTTTCTTCCACACCCGATTGTTAACCGACTGAACAGTTTACATTCATTTGTTTTCGAGACACCGCGCACACACATGCTTCTACACACTGATATTCACATACAAGTAGTATTATTACGCATCCAACCTAATCTAGTACATAAAATTATATATATCTCAATAATATAGCTTGGCCAAGACTTGGCTTTACGTAGTTTATGAACGTAGAACAAAAATGAAAAACTGAGCTTACAGATAGCATAGAAACATATCGATTCTTTGGCTATATCACCTCTTTACTTGTAAACGCTTACGTTACTGTGTATCACTGTTATGTTATTGCTATTGGATGTAGCATGCGAAGAAAGACTACCTAACAGAGTATCTTTTGCAGAAATTCAATCTTAGTAAGCTCGTTACCCACTATTGTATAACAGATCCTTCGTATCCATAATTCATATGGTCGTGTCAATCTATACGCAAAGATTCAAGTAAAAGCAATATTGAAAAAGTGACAGAAGCATTCCATTAAACATATTGAATTATAAAATTCCTAGTCCTAAAGCATCCTCGATTTATAATAATACAGTTATGAGAATTTAATTACATATAGACCATATACATGATTCGTATATTTGTGTCGGTCTATACGTTGTAAAACACGAAGTAAAAGCAATATTAAGAAATAAATAGAAGCATTCCATTAAACATATTGAATTATAAAATTCCTAGTCCTAGAGCATCCTCGATTTATAATAATACAGTTATGAGAATTTAATTACATATGGACCATATACATGGTTCGTATATTTGTGTCAGTCTATACGTTGTAAAACACGAAGTAAAAGCAATATTAAGAAATAAATAGAAGCATTCTATTAAACATATTGAATTATAAAATTCCTAGTCCTAGAGCATCCTCGACTTATAATAATACAGTAATGAGAATTTAACTACATATGGACCACATACATAATTCGTATATTTGTGTCAGTCTATACGTTGTAAAACACGAAGTAAAAGCAATATTAAGAAATAAATAGAAGTATTCTATTAAACATATTCAGTTTCAAAATGTACCAATTCTCAATTTATGTGCTGCATTATTACTGGTGCATTTGTAAGAATTTAAATACAAACAGCTCATATATGCATAGTTCATACGTTTATGTCAGCCCATAGGTAGTGAAATCCGAACGAAGAGCAATACAAAAATTGATGGAATCTTTGCATTACGTACACCGAGTTACCAAAATGTGTCAATCCTGTCCTCAATTTGTAACAGTGCATTTCTGAGGATTTAAATGATTTAAATAATTTTGTATACCGTAGCCAATGATTTTAGCGTGAAATCTAGGAAAAAAAGGAAGAGGAAACTGGATATTTCCTTCTTACCACGTTCGCGTATTTCAAGCAAAATCGTAAAAGGACCAGAAAGATAGACGTACGAGCACAAAAGGTATCGCGAGCGATAAAAGAGAACGAATGAAATTGGACGAAGCGAAAAGTTGGCCAGATTTCCGTCAACGGAATGAACGACAACGACGAAGCTGCTGATGTCGCTAGTTGTCCCAGAACACTGTTTAATTAATGAAGTTGTCGAAGCACAAGGCGGAGGGAGAGACAGAAGAAGGAGGCAGAGTGGAAGGAGAGCGTGTAATTACACAAAGCGTTTGCTGGAAATTGTGCGAAAAGTGATACAACTGCCTTTGCACGGTAAACTTCAATTTCGTCGGCGATAAACGCAGCAGCCGCTGCATTCAGAAAATTCTCTGGCGAAACAAAGGAAGGAACCAAGCCCCGGGAAAACTCGGTCTTCTGCCTCTATGATATTAGAAGAAACGAAATATGTATAAACGACGCGACGCGTATGCTCTCCCTCGGGCATCTCGTAATTACACGCGCCGATTCTCTACCTCACACGCGATTATCTCGTTTTTAAAGTTTGTTAAGGGCGAACTAAAGCGGCAGACGCACGTCCGACAAATATTTTACGTTGAAAGACTATGCTGAAAGTGCGTTTAAACGATCGATATTATCGTCGATATTTAAGAGTTTAATCGTCGTATCGACAATCTACAAAATGAACCAGGCGATTGTTTCAGCTTATAACTTTGTCACCGGTGCAGTTACAGAAAAATGTCGAAGGAGATAGATGAATGTTTGAAAGAGCGGTGCATAGAACTATGTTGTTTTTAGGAGAGCAACGGTGCACGTGCAATCGACGATCGCAGTATCGTTTTCAATGGAAATACACGCTTCTTTTTTTTTACCTTTTTTATAAATTCCCCTCGACTTTCTACGTAAAAAGATATCGAGGCACAGTGGGACAAAAATGATTAGCTGTCGGGATATTTGAAAAAAATTTTTTAATAATAATTCATAAAGAATAATGATTTTATTGTACGCTGCAACGAACGTTTCAGACAATGCTTGTCGATCGTTATGTTACTTTTTAAATAACGAATGTGTTTTTGTTACGAGCACATATACATCAACGTAGATTACGAAATTGCCATGCAGCGTTCGACCATCTCCAATAAAGATTTTACTTTTTCCTTTTTTTCTTTTTCCTGGGTAACTAATAATTTTTCTTCCTTCCATTTCATATTTTTCTGTAACCGATAACAGAGTTATAACGCGAAACAATCGCTTAGCGCGGCCTGTTTGTCGATCTCTAGAGGATCTCTTAGAGACGACATGATTCAAATATTGAGAATCTTAAATATTGGCAACAGCGTTGAAAATTTTCATTGCGTGATCAAGAAGAATTCCTGAAGATCGGATTAAATAATAATTGGTAGATAATTTTGGATGGGCAAGGAACTTGCAAGATTTTAACTGGTCTTATTCCATTTTTAAGTATTTTAGTTCGCTTCGCATATTTTACGTAATTTACACGATAAATGGCAAATCGTCGGAACGTTAACAAAGATCCATTTAATTCCTCAAATAACAAAAATGTATTATATTGCAAGATTTAAAGGTACATTTATGGTAAAGGAAAGAATTGTGCGCTGGAAACCTATCGCTAGCTCAAAACCGCTGTATAGTAGTCTGTCGCTACTACAGTAGTATACACCGATCCCTAGCAGACCATTTATCTTCTTTACCACTTCTTCCTCTCTCTACCTTGCTCTTTTTTCTTTTATTTACTCTTTTATTTGCTTTTTATTTACTCCGCGTTCCTTTCAAAACAAAATGTAGCTGTGCCAATTCTGTAGTTGTACATGTACTTATTGTTAAAGAATCTTAATTATCAACTCGTCGTTGCGTTTTATTTTTAGCGTAGATCGTATAGGAAATAATTTCTTTTTAAGATATTACTCGACCTCCGTTTAAGTTACAATTTTATTCGGGGTATCGAAATAAATGGAACTCTATTTAGAATATTAAATCAACAACTACGATGCGAAAGTACACAACGAAAAACTTTTCAACTCGTTACTAAATCTCAAGCGTTCACGCAAACTCACATTGCCGCGTAATAACACTTTGATAACGTGGAGATTGTTTCGCGCGTTGCTTACACCAAACGTAGTTTCGAAAGTTTCTTAACCAAAATGAAATGAAAATTTGTTAAAATTTAGACGAGTCTTCCAACTGGGAAAGACGAAATTTTCTTCGTATTAGCACGCGAAATAGTAACAATTAAATATCGCGTAAACCATCGAAAATCGTCCTAAAATTACGCTAGATAACAAAGATAAAAAATAAAACAATTAGATTTCCTTCAATTCGAATCGCAGTCTCTGTTTCTACAAAATTTCATTTCGAAAAGCTTCCACGCGAAGGTACGTCGATAATTCATCCTACGTATCGAAATAAACGATAATAAATGGAAATAAATTTCCCACAAACGCGTCAGCATTCTCAGTATCACAGATTTCAGCCACCGTTTCATCTCAACCTCGAACAATCGACGATCCGCGCCAACCATCGATGCGAGGTTGAGCGATAGACAGGAAAAAAGAAAAGCGCGTTTGGCGAACAGAGCGAAGTTGGTACTCGCCTTTGCTGAAACGCGTGTGGAAAATGTGGTGCGCCATCGTCTGATGGGCCTCCGCGAACGACACAGTCGCCGGTGCTGTCCGTGTCGTAGTCGCAAGTTGGCGCGCGAGTATGCGTCTCTTCGTTGCCGTATCACGGCTGGATGATTTATTGGCCGCGGTGAAAATGCGTTTTCTCGCGGATAAATTCGTCGTAGCGTTAAACGCTTGGCTCGTTCGTCATTGGAAATTCATCGGCGTAACGGTAAATGGCCATAAACGCGCGGTAGATAGCCTGGCGTTTCGACGATAGTAAATTTACAAAGGTTGATAACGCGGATAATTGAATTGCAAATTGCAGCTTGATACGTCTGATGATTAATAGATTGAACTAACGGCTAGACTTACCGAAACTAGTCCAGATGGCTGTTACGTTCTTTGGTTTTGTCATATCGCGCGATCCCAATCGAGTAGAGTCGATCAACGGCCAGTGGGTTAAAGTCGAGAGAGAAATGAAAATTCGATGGCAAAGCGGAAAGGAAAAGGTTCGAATTCGAGGTGAACTCTGTGTTCAGTTTGCTTTCGCTTTTAATTCCAATTCGAATATTGAGTTTACAAGAGTAGGAAGATGGATTTTGCGGTTGAGAATAGTACGCGAGATAAGACGTCGTAAATGCAGATGCAACCGGAAATCGTAGAAAGCTGGGAGACAAACGAATGATCATAGATTGTGGATTACGAGTAAATAAATCGACGAATAATAAAGTAAATGGAAAGACAGGTGTTTGGTTGTAGGAAGATAGCAGTAGGATGAGATTGCTGTTTTCTTCTTCTTCGTATTTTTAGTAGAATCGACGTAGCAAACAATTTTTAGCTAAAGCAATTCGGTTCTGGAAAAGAATGGCAGCAAACCGAAGTAACCGGTACTTCACTGCATAGATTATTTATTTACAATTATATTTTAGTATTCTTTACACGAGTGGATTCGATTTTTTCCATTAGCTATTCTTTGGAGCCGACGAACGAAAGAAATTTCCCTTCTTCCATGCCGTCAGAATCGAAGAAAAAACGGGCTTTCGAATGCGAAGAACTTTCTCGTTATCTTCCAACGAAACAACCACGCTAAATTCCTAACATCATCGGCGCAATCGAGTAACCGCTGATCTAAACGAACGATCAACCACTTTTACGTCGAAATAGAAGCGTTGATCGACAGCGAGAAGTGAATTTTAGCAATTGCTAAGTCGCCAGCGAGAGCTAATTGCCTTTGTTCGATGTAAAATCCTCGAGGCAGAAGTTGGTAATCTGCAACTTGATCATCGATCGATTAACGTCGATTTTAATTCGAGCATAAGCGTACCTTCTCGAGCTAAATAATTTAGTAGCCTGTAGCCAGTGAGGAAAATGCCAAGTCCTTAGACGTCGACGACGAACTGACAATCTCAGAGTAGAAGTTTCAGCATTTCGTGGAAGCTGCTTGGTGCTTCCCATTGTACGCGGTGAGCGATATTTATCTCGTTTGAGTAGAGTTAACGACGAAAGATAGTAAATTGGTCGAGAAGGAATAGCGCGCAGCAATGTGAAAAGATTGGCGCAACGACGATCGAACATCGAAACGTGTTTCCACGAAAACCAAGAAACAGAAAACTTGGAAATTCTATCGACCGATCGACGGTGTATCTTTCTCTCTTTTTCTCTTTTTCGCAAAATTAGCTGGAAACTTAATTGGCGCGTTACGTCCGTGAAAAATCGTCGGGAAAACGTGAGAAAACGTATGGTTTGTACCCTGAAATGGTTAAACCATATTCCTCTGTGACGCAGACGTGTGCGTACGCAGCACGCGTATTACGATGAACGTTATGTTTCAGCCAAGGTTTCGAACGTTAATGCTCGCCTTTGTCTACATCGTGGAATGTGTTCAGGGTTGTTGGTGAAATGTAGGGAGGAGCAGAGAGCGTTCCTGAACCGACGTGCACGCGCAACGCCTACCTTTGTCCGTAGCAGGGTACGAGCGTAGCCGGGGAGGAGCAGATCGGTCGTAGAGAGGCGATGTTCGTGCTCGAACACGGATAGAAACCACGGTTCCCTTGTTTTCCAATTAGAGAACCGGTACGACGCGTAGAACGGCGGAAGGTTGATTACCTGGACACGTGGGAGGACCGCTCGGAGCTGCGGCGAAAAAATTTTGTTACCACGTTGATCGATCCTGGATGGGGGAAACGGCGGGTGAAAAATATTTCGCGCAGTTGCGTTCTACGTTACTTGGATATTTGAACTCTATGCTGTACCTTCGTAGAGAAAGATATTAATAATATTATTGCAATAATATTCTACGTGTAATTATAATTGCATGGCACTTTCTTGACGTAGGACACAGCGGCAAATTGTTAATTAACGTAAACGAATAATTACGAATTATTATAATTACGAACATAAATGAAAATATAACTGTCGTTTCCTTAGAAAAAGGAAGAAAACTTTTGGAACAAGCTAATTAATACAATCGCGCCTCGATATCGCAGAAGAACTTTAATCTTCTCAGAAGAGTCCATCCAGCTTCTCTGCTCCCATGTAATCAAACGTAGCACGCTGGTAATCGCATTACCTTAACATCGCGAGACCTTATAACCCGCGTGTGTAGCTGGCATTAAGCGAGTTTTACCGGAATACCGAAAGGTTAGCGTGCATCGTGGCCACGCGTAGTGGAACACGTTTGTAAGGATAATTCGGTGACCCCTTGGAAACTCGATTTCACGATGCATCCGCCACGGAGTACAGTTATCAACGCAGACTGGTTCGCTTACGGTTTTTCACGGACGAAATCCTCCATCTACCGGATGGTCACGTTCGTTGAAATCGTTACGTCAGCTGCTAGCCGGCTGATCGCATTGATCATTCTCGTCAGAGACACGCTTCCGTCACCGATGGAATTCGCTGACCTGGTTCGAGCGACTGACTTATCTAACGCTGGATCTGTTACGTTGGCGGCCAGCAACTGGCAAACGATCGATCGCCAAGGATATTCGAGATTCCAATCGAGCAGATAGCGCGTCGAGGGTACGTGCATTAGGCGAAAGTCAAGCTCATTCATTCGTGGTTGTATTTTAAGATGCAAATTTATTTTTATTCGCATTCGTTATCTTTCTTTAGGTGCGATAATTATTGGTATTGTTCGGTTCTTTCGGCTACAAGCGCGTTGTTCGTTGACTCTTGTGATTCGTTAATTCTTCTACGACGTTCGATTAACGCTAGAACTACCACGCCAGTCAAACTGACCGGTTTTACAATTTTATTTTAAAATTCCTACTTCGTGTTATATTTTTTTCCGCAATAATGTAATGACTTTTGCAATATAATGTATAAATAATATAACGAATTTTATATTGTTTTTTATGTATTCAAACTGAAAATGATTTCGTTTCAAAGTTAGTTATACCAATACCAATGAAAATGACTGGTACTTGTCAAAGTGTAAAAGGATGCTGCAATCTGTTTATCGAAGCCCGATTAACCAGCTTCCTCGTTTCCTGCAACTTGTCACACGTTTCTCAAATTTTTACCGCGTATCGTTCGATATGACGATATCAGTTATCAGGAAAATTCCTGGTCCAAAATGACTGGTTCTACAATTTTATAGATGTGTCAACCTTCATTTAGAGATCCCAGATGGATTAATAATACCAAAAATGTACTACATAACATGGAATCTCTCCTGTAGGAAAGTAATAAATCAATAAATATAAAAATATTCTATTATTAGGTATTTTTTAAATATCTTCGTGTTAACTATCGGTAGTTCTAGCGTTAAACGTTAGGTTCGTTCGGTCGGGATATTCCAGGCGACGCTTCCTCCAAGTTGAAATTTTACGTAAACGTATCGAATACACAAAATCGAAACATTTAGAGATTTTGTAGAAACTGATATATCAACGAGCTCCGGTGGAAGTTGTGAAAAATTATCTACCTCCAGGAGCCTCCCCATAAAAAAAGGAAAAGCTCACGATATAGCAATTTCATCGTATAACAAAATCCCGCCAATAAATTTCGCATAACTAAATGAATCGTAAAGTTCTTATCTGAGAAATGTGTCTATAAAAATTCCCAAAGAGTATTTCCACGAAGGAAGAGAAAATCCTTTATGAATTCACGATATAGCGATTCTACCCCTATGTATAATAAAATTCCCAAACTCTTGCCGATTTTCATTTCAGCGTCTGAAGATTATCTTCATCCCGCGAGTCGCGCATCTGCTCGTCGTTGAAATTCGGAAATTTTGGCTCTCGTCGAACATAAAATTTGCCGATTCGCTGGGACGCTGCTCGCTGCGGCATTCGAACGAGGATAAGAGACAGACATAGAAGAAAATGCGTGCGACGTGGATTTCTCTTGAAATCGACAATTTAGCAAGGAGCGAAGTTCCCTGTGCGACTTTACAAATTTTCTTGAACTAACTGTGGTCGAAAATCGATCGATTTCACTAAGAAAAATAAAGAAATACAGAGCGTTCGGTGTAGCAACTTGTAGCAGAACAATGTATAGCAATGCGATACGCTTGTACTCTCTTGACACGGAACGATCAAAATTGCAAGGTAGTTTGAGTCGTTCTTCTTTCTTTTTTCAAAGTTCTTTTGAAGGAAACAAAGAAACTTTCAAATTGAAAATAAAAATTGTGCGTACCTCTGCTCGAATTCTCCGCATTTAATGCGCGACAAACACTTGGTTCAGCAAGAATTAACAAACGAGAACGTGTAGCAAATACGCGAGCTAGTCTTCAAGCGATTAGATTTCTCCGATGCACAAAAGATCTTCGATTCTTTAAACCCTCCACAGATTCTTTAAAAATTATCGTTTACGTCCGTATTACTCGCAGACCGATGATGTTCCGTTCAACAGTATCAACGGTAAGTTGATTCAACAGTGAGATGAAAATCGGACGATTATTTCGCTTTTCGTTCACCTTGTGCGCTTCGTCGAACGTTCGCTTTGTTTTTCATCGGTCCACGGTTGAGGATAGACGAAAGTACGCGGCGCGCTTTCAACCGGAAGACGAGACGATCCTCTTGTACCTCGAGCTGGCTGCACGAGAGACGCGACTGTCTCGATATTACAAAAGTTCGTCTGGACTGGATCGCGCAACGAGCAGAAAAGCCTGGTTTTCTTACGAGAGGAAAGATTGCGCCGAGGTTCGGGGTAATTTGCGAGAAACCGTCGGCTGCAACCGTTAAAAAGCTATTTTTCGGCGGTTCCTAGTCGCCTTGAACGAACGTCGCTGATAGTTTCCTTGGGAGCATTGAACTTGGAACGGGTTACATCTCACGTACAGTGGCTCGCGAAAGTATCGATTAACGTTCGTTGCGGAGACGTTCGTACGATTTTCTCTTTCCGTGGCGAAAGAAATTGAAAAAAACCTTCGTTTACTTGTTTTTTTTATTACTATTGTTATTGTTATTGTTATTGTTATTGTTATAGGGATCGAGATCCTAAGTACAAAAGAGTAGGATATGTAGTAAGCATTAGGTTGTCCGAAAAGTGTCTTTCTTCTACAAACATGTCACTGCTTCGTTTCACCTCGCCACTGTAGCATATTAGCGAGCATTAAAATTCATGCGGTCGAGAATACACGAAGATCCACTGAAACAACACGAAACAAGTGAAACCTTCCGTTCCAGACGCCACTTTGTACGTTCTTACCGGCGCATCCCTTTGATCTTCTCGCTGACTTCACGTCCGTTTTTCGTCGTTGCTTTCAACGTCTTTAACGCGCCGAAACACTCGCAGCAAAGCACACAACGCGACTTCGCCCGGTAATCCAAGCAAAAGTTAACTTGTTCGTTGCAGGACAACTCGGTCCTTTTACTAAAAATCCTTTCCACCTATTCCGAAAGCTTTTTATTCGCTTCTTACGGCGAACGTAACGTTCGGTAATCGCGTAAATCGGCATGGAGCGCGCATCGTGTTGTTGTTGCACCTAACAACCGCGTTACGTTTCATGGCGCGAGTTCAAGCCATTCGCCGTGGATTAAAGCGCTGCTGGGCTGCGATAATCGTCGCTAGCGCGAGATTTAAGCAATGAAATTGTTTTCGTGTTTCTTAGTACTTTTCACGATATACTAAATATCAATACGTGTACAATTATCGTATAATTACTTTGCGATCGGGCAATTTTTTTTTTTTTATTTTATCGTATGTATCGGAACGTAACGACGATATCGGTCGATCGAATTCGACGAAACTCCTCGACGATAGCCATAAATTTCGCGTGCTCGATACGAACGAGGTGGAGCGATTTCCACTGTGGAAATCGATCGAAAGGGAAATGGGTGACGCGTGGCAAAAGGAAACACGGTACAGCCTCCCCATGGGCTCGATCCAGCCACCGATTCATGCGACCGTATTTTTCATTCATGAATCTCTAGCTGCTCTTTCCATTGGAAACGCGGCACCATGCGAAGAAATATATTTGTGGATTGAAAAGTAAACTAGGGTGAAATTCGTATTGGTTCGCGTAAAAAGGAATTGGAGATCCAGCTTTCTCCTGCTTCTTTTGCAACTCGTCTCGTCTTCCTCGCCTCTTTCTCTTCGCTTGTCGCGACCCAACGGTTTGCTTTAAAAACGAGAACGGATTACAAGGAATTTTTTATTCCTCGCGAACGACGTGCTCTGTATCCGCGCGAGCATTCGTCTATGCGTTGATTGAATTGCGTTTTATTTTCCTAGATATGAATTAGGTATAGACGTTATAACGAAACGTCATATCGTAGTATTAAGTTGGCAACTAAGTGATTGCGGATTTTTTCATTGGGTGGTATTGACAAAATCCGCAATCACTTAGTTGCCAACCCATGGAACAGCTAGGCTAGTGGGAAAGTAGGTGGCTAAAAAATTAGCAATTGTCGGGGAATTTACGGGCGCCGTTTCTTGCGAGTCTCGGCTGCGAGAAATGCTTCGTACCGAGAATATACGAGACGACAGAATTTTCAAGCATTTAGAATAAAAATCGCAGTGGAAATAACTACGTAATTCGGGATTTACGATGCTAATACCTTACCTCGTAGCAAATCTTGTCGCGTGTTTAACGTTTCCTTTATATAATCAAAAAATGTATGAATACAATATAAATGAAAATAAATAAAATATAAACGTAATGGGAAAATCGCAAATTGGAGAAAAATAGCAAACGATCGACGCGTTATATGGAGATAACGTAAAGATGGTAAAATCGTTAGAGATACAAAAGAACGGGTCGTGATTACATTTTGCAAAGTGAAAGTGTAGTCGCGCGCGTATTTCGCGCGAACTATATCTTCTTCAGCGAAGAACGCAAATACCGGAGGTAAAATCTCGGCTATTGAATAAAAAACCGATATCCAAGGATTATGGAATGGAAGGAAGTTTCGTTTAAACGTCTCGAATTCGGCGTTTCAGCAAACTTTCGTATTCCGCGGAATATTCTTTAAAATCCTCGTACTCCACGTTCTTAGTTTCTTTTATTCTAGTTTCTGCGAAGCGGCGGCGATCCTCTGCCACGGTATGATAATACAGTCAGTCGTAAAAGTCTACATACACCCCGTTAACACTTTGACTGCCACGCCGAAATCACACGATTCGCCGAGGACCCCACGGGAGTATTTTTATTATTCAAAAGATATAATGGCAAAATAATAATAAATCGACGATGTAAGACAACATTCTTCCCTAGTGGATCGTTTATCTTACTGGTGGTCACGGGTGACCACCGTGGCGCCTTGATAACAATTGATAGCGACGTGTTATAACATGAATTCGTTTATTTCGACAAACCATTCGCATTCGTTGTTTCGTCGTAAGCAAACGTGCAGAATATATTGTTGAAACGTGTAGAAGATATTTGCAAACAGTATTTGCTCATTCTATATATAATAGTAAGGTATGTTCACACTTCTAACTTCAATTATACGATTACAAAGCAGCATTTACGATTATTTTCTAAGCTGTGTTTGTAATAATATTCGTAGATTACCCTTCAAAGATATGGATGCAAAAACAATGCACCGATAGATGCAATATTGGTTTTCATTTTTTTTATTGATGTTCTAATAAAAATGTTTAATTGTTCAATGGGGCACTTTTTATTTCAAAGTATCTTCTATTTATCGGTTGTATTCAAAATGCCCAAACTGTCAATTTTCGTACAATTTTTACAATTGTAAGAAGTTGGAGCGCTGCGATCATCAATGACCACCGTGGTACCTTGGTAACAGTTGATAGCGACGTGTTATAACATGAATTCGTTTATTTCGACAAACCATTCGCATTCGTTGTTTCGTCGTAAGCAAACGTACAGAATATATTGTTGAAACGTGTAGAAGATATTTGCAAACAGTATTTGCTCATTCTATATATAATAGCAAGATATGTTCACACTTCTAACTTCAATTATACGATTACAAAGCAGCATTTACGATTATTTTCTAAGCTGTGTTTGTAATAATATTCGTAGATTACCCTTCAAAGATATGGATGCAAAGACAATGCACCGTTAGATGCAATATTGGTTTTCATTTTTTTTATTGATGTTCTAATAAAAATGTTTAATTGTTCAATGGGGCACTTTTTATTTCAAAGTATCTTCTATTTATCGGTTGTATTCAAAATGCCCAAACTGTCAATTTTCGTACAATTTTTACAATTGTAAGAAGTTGGAGCGCTGCGATCATCAATGACCACCGTGGTACCTTGGTAACAGTTGATAGCGACGTGTTATAACATGAATTCGTTTATTTCGACAAACCATTCGCATTCGTTGTTTCGTCGTAAGCAAAACGTGCAGAATATATTGTTGAAACGTGTAGAAGATATTTGCAAACAGTATTTGCTCATTCTATATATATAGTAAGGTATGTTCACACTTCTAATTTCAATTATACGATTACAAAGCAGCATTTACGATTATTTTCTAAGCTGTGTTTGTAATAATATTCGTAGATTACCCTTCAAAGATATGGATGCAAAGACAATGCACCGTTAGATGCAATATTGGTTTTCATTTTTTTTATTGATGTTCTAATAAAAATGGTTAATTGTTCAATGGAGCACTTTTTATTTCAAAGTATCTTCTATTTATCGGTTATATTCAAACTGCTCAAACTGTCAATTTTCGTACAATTTTTACAATTGTAAGAAGTTGGAGCGCTCCGGTTATCAATGACAACCGTGGCGCCTTGGTAGCAATTGATAGCGACGTGTTATAACATGAATTCGTTTATTTCGACAAACCATTCGCATTCGTTGTTTCGTCGTAAGCAAAACGTGCAGAATATATTGTTGAAACGTGTAGAAGATATTTTCAAACAGTGTTTGCTCATTCTATATATAATAGCAAGGTATGTTCACACTTCTAATTTCAATTATACGATTACAAAGCAGCATTTACGATTATTTTCTAAGCTGTGCTTGTAATAATATTCGTAGATTACCCTTCAAAGGTATGGATGCAAAGACAATGCACCGTTAGATGCAATATTGGTTTTCATTTTTTTTATTGATGTTCTAATAAAAATGTTTAATTGTTCAATGGGGCACTTTTTATTTCAAAGCATCTTCTATTTATCGGTTATATTCAAAATGCCCAAACTGTCAATTTTCGTACAATTTTTACAATTGTAAGAAGTTGGAGCGCTCCGGTTATCAATGACAACCGTGGCGCCTTGGTAGCAATTGATAGCGACGTGTTATAACATGAATTCGTTTATTTCGACAAACCATTTCGCATTCGTTGTTTCGTCGTAAGCAAAACGTGCAGAATATATTGTTGAAACGTGTAGAAGATATTTGCAAACAGTATTTGCTCATTCTATATATAATAGTAAGGTATGTTCACACTTCTAACTTCAATTATACGATTACAAAGCAGCATTTACGATTATTTTCTAAGCTGTGTTTGTAATAATATTCGTAGATTACCCTTCAAAGATATGGATGCAAAGACAATGCACCGTTAGATGCAATATTGGTTTTCATTTTTTTTATTGATGTTCTAATAAAAATGTTTAATTGTTCAATGGGGCACTTTTTATTTCAAAGCATCTTCTATTTATCGGTTGTATTCAAAATGCCCAAACTGTCAATTTTCGTACAATTTTTACAATTGTAAGAAGTTGGAGCGCTCCGGTTATCAATGACCAACGTGGCAGTCAAAGTGTTGATGCAAAAATTCCGATAATTGGAGCCGATATTCGTGGAACGTGCTTTTCTAACGGACAATGCGCGACGTCTCTATCGACCGGCCATCAAAGAGCTGCAATTAAGTAGAATAATCCGAAAGTCTGGCCGGTATAACAATGAGGCAGTTTCGGCTAAAGTTGCGTGCAGAAACGCGCGGATCAACAGTGTAGCTTGATGAAGTTAAGTGGTCGGTCGGTGGCAGGCTAATTAAGTTAGTTAGTTTGGAGGTTGACTCGCAGGAGGCTGCGTTAACTTACCGAATGTTCAGAACGTGGGAAATGTTATTTATGACACTTTGAGGCCACCGCCCTTGTCGGACTGAAACTGCGAACTTCGCGTCCTGTTTACACCGATGCCGAGTGCAACACGTGCAAAAAGCCAATTATCAAATGCGCGTCATTTTGAATATCAATCGTCTCTTTCCCTTTTTGCGAAGAATCTTTCAACGACAAATTTTTAACGTTCGAAATTTTCACAAATTTATCGATTGCGCGACATTTCGTCAACGATGCGAGAATCACTGTCGTCTTGGAGATTTATCGTTAACCAGCTAGCTATTGCGATCTCTTTGAAAACTTTGAGAAGCAAAAAGTAAGCAACGACATGACCGTTTTATTTTTTAATTTTATTACCGACAGGGCTCGTCGTGACGCAAAATATTGCCATTTGTTCGCAACGAGTATACTCGCGGAAAGCAACTAAACGATTAATGGCTCTGTTTCGTGAATTTCCTATAAATTGAAGTTACACGGAAGCCTGATTTTTGTGGGTATTTCAACGATCGCTTCGTAGATGTTCGCGATTTCTATCGCATTTCGAGCAGGACTAGTCCCAAAGGATTTCACGGTAGACTGCAATTTTACGGGAATCGGGATCCTATCGGATTTTGGAAGATCGATCGGGTTGAGTAGAAATTCGAAATTTCTGCTACCAAGTTCGAACAGAGTCGCTTGCGAACAATCAGGATAAGAATCGATAAAAGGAAAAATCCATAAATGAAGAAACGCAGATTTCTTCCTTGAGTCTCCCAGTGGTTTTAAAATTGTCTAAACCTCGTGATTTGCCGAGTAGTTGGAATCGCGCGATTCTTCGAGATGGAAAAGCCCGTTCGATGTTCGTGCCGCAAAGTCGGGAAACTTAGGAAACTGCGCGAAACTACGGATAATAATGGAGAAAGTGGAGACGAAAGGCGATTCGCCCGACGATGTACGTCGCAGAGAGAATTCGTAGGTGGACGAAACGCGGCAAAGTTGCTCGAGGTGGCTGAAACGCGCACGGCCGGCCGAAGATCTCGTGGCTGGTGAATTTACCGAGTTAGCAGAAATCGCCGGAAGCTCTTGCCAGAGTCAAGATGGTAGCAAACTTGCCGCACATTTGGGCAAACTCGCCAGCCTGTATCGCGAAATAATTAATAGGCTATCGTTTAGGCCTAGGAAGACTCGTTTGTGTTGCCAGAAGTGACACTGCAATTTTTATGCTGTTGAGATATGTATAATTTGCTGTGCTAGACTAGGCTAAATGCGCATGTGAGTATCAGTGTGTGAAAGTATGTGTGTGCGCGGTGTCTGGAAAACAGATGAAGGAAAACAGTCAGTTGGTTAAGAGTCGGGTATGGAAGACGGTGAGACAAAGAGAATGCCGAGACGCGTGCAAACGCGTATCGATGAATATATTAGAAATCGTTCATTAAATAAACGTATAACTATTTCAATGTCAATTAAAAGTGTAAATTCTGTGTTCCTGTAACATTATTTCGGCTTCAAAGATCCACGATTCTCAACATATGCATCTCGCGAGATCCACGCGTCTTTCTATATCCTGCGAAACTCGACTGCCGCTCGCAAGAAAGCAGCGAGAACTGCGAAATTTCGAGCGAGTTGGCTGCATACGCGATGGATGATTTAGGTCGATGGCGAAACAGTCTGAAGAGAATTTCACGGTACGATCCTTCGTTCTCGAGAAATCAGTCGAGATCAATGGAGAAATCAATGTATCGAGTCTTCGAACAAGGCTGAGAATTAATTTCTTAAAAAAATGTACCGATTTTAAAAAGCAATAGTCATTTAGTTGCCAATCCAATAGATACGAATATCGACTTTGTATCCCGGGAGAAGAAATTTTGATTAGGGAACAAGCGAGCGATCAAAGATTCATGTCGTTGGGTTTCACAGTGCAAGCGCGATAATCCGCGATCGCGGAGAAAATTGACGCTCTTTGGCTTTCAGCGCTCGCAACGATCGTTTAATCGGCCGCGTAAGCGACCAGGTAAATAGATGTCCTATCAGATTCTGTGTCACGAAAGCATGACACGCGAACACGTCTTGAATTAACACGTTACAAACTCAACAAACCGGGTGAGTGGCATTGATGGAAAACTTGGATCGAGAAGATAAGCGAAAGCACGGAAGTACGCGCACACGCGCGGCTATCTCCGCGCTTGTTCCAATGGCACGTTGAGGAAAGATCTGAATCTTCGTATAAACAACGCCCAGTCGTTTGTATTCTCTTATCGATATTCCTATAGATTTGTTTAAATTGCTAAATAATTACGTACTCTAATATCTCAATTTGCAGTTTGTATTTTAACGTGAACTTTCTCTGTTTAACGTGAAATAAATTCCGAAAGGTTTCAACGTTTTTGCAAGCGCTATGCTTATCTTTGATTGCGATAGAAGAAGATAGAAGAAGAGAGGAAGATGTTTCTTCTTCACGAAGGTACTTTTGTTCTCGCGAAAGCTGAAATTTGTTCATTTTGGAGATCTAAAAGTGGCAGCTTGAAGATTTGGAAACCGAAGAATTGAGAAATTCGAAAGTTCGGCAATCAAATTTGCATATCGGATATTTGAGAGACAGAAAATTTGGATATTCAGATACTCGAAAGTTTGACGATTCGTAAGTTGGAAAAAGTCGTGAATTTGCTTACTTTTGCAATTTGAGAAATTAAAAGTTGGAAAGTTCAAACGTATAAAAAATTCGAGAGTCAAAGATGCTGGAATTTTGTTTCGCTATATTCGCGCGTATTATTCTGTTTATCGAGACGTGATAAATAAACGAAAGTATCAGGTGGTAGCAGCTAATACATCACTTCACTTCGCGTAACAATCCATCAAGCGGGTGAAAAAAGAAACAGACGAGACGGTCTTATTGTCACGCGACTTGCAGACGCGTAAAACCCGCTGTTCCTGTCGAGCTTGATGACCGCTTTTATGAATGAACGTATACGTCTTCGCTCATTTTTCTTGTTTCATATACTTGTCTCGTCGCATCTAAAAGCGATTCGTTCCCTCGCACACAGAAATTGATACTTTTAAAATTCTATTTAAAAATATTACGTAGACTGTCGATATCGTTTACACTGGAATATTTATTATTTCATAATTCGTTTGCCAATATTTTTAACAATTTTCTACGAGTATTTTTCACCGAGACGAAGATAGTGAGAAAGCGATCGTTAGAGTATTAGGCGTACAAACGAATAATTCGAATTCTTTTTTTAAGCATTGAAAAATTGGCGAGACGACAATTTGTTTAGTGAGAATTTCAACGTAATCTTGGAAAAATAATCGATCGATGAGCGTCGATAGTGACAACAGCAAGATGTATATTCGTCGCTGTATTCTTTGTAAATTCCAAGAAAAAAATGCTATAAAAAAGCAGGCGAATCAATTCGATGGTTGGTACAAACCTTTATACAAACCAAAATAAACCTTTTGAAAAGTCTGGATTATTCGTTTCTACAGCTAATATTTATCGTACGTAAAATTTTTAAGTAATAGTTCTCGAACGTGGTTTAAACATTGGGATAAAATTGTAAAAAATACGAACCTAAAGTGGCGAGTAAAAAATTGAAAAGGTTTACGATATAACGTAGAATATTGTAACGAGGCGAATAACGTGAGAAAAAGGTGGGTAAGAAAGTTTAGAAAAATTGCAATTTAATATAAAATAGTCTGGCTAGCAGTGGATGAAAGAAAGGAAGCGTGGGGCTGTGTGCGCGCCGTCCCGAGATCATTAACGCCCGTATTTGAAACAGTAAGCTACATATTTGCCGACGTTAGAACGAACTGGACATTTTTGCTTTCGATATGAAACACCCTTACGCTTACCCCTTTCCACTCGTGCGGCGAATCACATAATTGTACAGGCGCAGAAACGAAGTTTCCTTTCACTCGAAATATATTCAGAAGGTGGATTATTAAAAGGTGCGAAATAACGCGAATGCTTGAAACTCGGCGAATATAGAAGTTTGAAGAATTCAAAAATCGAAGGGCCTAACAGTTGATTAATTTGAGGATTGGAAAATTGGAAAATTGGAAAGTTCAGTGATTTAAAAACTGTGGAATGTTTAGAAATTGGAAAATTAGGAAAATTAAGAAATTGAATAAATTCGAAACTGGAAGTTTTAGAAATTGAAAGTTGGAAATTGCAAAATAGAAAAATTTAATCGCTTCAAAGCTGGAATGTTTGGAAATTGGAAATTGGAAGTTGGAAATTGGAAGTTGGAAATTGGAAATTGGAAGTTGGAAATTGGAAGTTGGAAATTGGAAATTGGAAATTGAAAATTGGAAATTGGAAATTGAAAAGTTCAATCGCCTCAAAGTTGGAATGTTTGGAAATTGGAAAATTGAAAAATTCAATCGCCTCAAAGCTGGAATGTTTGGAAATTGGAAATTAGAAGTTGGAAATTGGAAATTGAAAATTGGAAAATTAAAAAATTCAATCGCCTCAAAGCTGGAATGTTTGGAAATTGGAAATTAGAAGTTGGAAATTAGAAATTGAAAATTGGAAAATTGAAAAGTTCAATCGCCTCAAAGCCGGAATGTTTGGAAATTGGAAATTGAAAAGTTCAATCGATGCAAAGCTGGAATGTTTGGAAATTGGAAAATGAAGAAATTCAGTCGCTTCGAAGCTGGAAAATTCGACAACTGACTAATTTCGAAATTCTATAATCCGGAGAATAGAACATGCAGGAATTCTGTTTGCTTGAAACTCGGGAATTGTGAAGATTCAACGATCCTCGAATCGGAAGATCAGAATTAGAAACTAAAAAAATTCAAAAGTTAGAAAACGTAAGCCGCGAGAATCTGAATACACGAAGTCAAGGTCTACCGTATGCTTTTCGTGATCGTTCCAACGCGTATATACAGCAACTAGCAAGTACTTGCATTATGCGCGAAAGAAGCGTGCGATTTATCGAGAAACGTATTCATTAAGGAAGAAAACAGGCACGAGTGTCGCTCGACCTCGTTACGGGTCGTGCAATTACGTTAGGACTCTCTTGCATTCTTGAAAATGTAGGAAATTGAAGGAACGAAGTGGAGGATGGGCGGAGCAGGTCGGAGAAGCCTCCATTAAATTCATCTTCGCCCCCGTAAAAAGCTCTTGTCTCCCTCGATACAATTTCCGTCGAAGCGTACAGCCATTCGCAGTCACGGCCCGCTGAATTTCAAGTTTTAGTTTCTAAAAGAAGAACGAAGTGACCTATTTTTTCTGCCGAATCGGATACACCCTGGTGCCACCCCTTAATTAATAACCGCGAAAACGTACCGCGTATTCTTCTGTTGAATATATTCACGCATACGTACGTTACCGTACGTACACTCTCGTAGAGATCGTGTGATTTTCGTGGAGTGGATATTACAAACGGAAATGAGTATCTGCTGTCTTTTGTACTTTGCTTCTCGAACAGGGAACGTTGATTTTTATTCCAAAACAATGGAGTTTCCTGTGAGAGGTTTTAGCCAGCAACTTCCATTAATATCTCGGCTGCTTTTTGTATATTAAATTTTTCCGTTTAAAACGTATGTCCATGTGAATTTTTGCCTTTAATTTACAAAAAAAAAAAACGTTCATTTAAAGAAAAATCATTTACAGAAAACATAGTGAAAAGAAATATTCCGGTTCTCATTTACAACCATGAAAAAAGTAAGCCAATCGCGTTAATCGACAAGAGCCGAACTCTCCCCGTCGCTGAACGAACAGAGGCGACTCGCGGTCTGCTTCGTTTAACCGGTTAGCTATTTCCGACGAGTATACTCGTCATGTGAATAAAAAAAGAAATAAAACGGTCATTTCGTTGCAACTAATCCTACATTTTAACAACCACACGTCACTCTGTGTCTTACGAGTATACTCGTCGTCGCTTACTTCTCGCCACACGTTTCAGGTACACAATTTTCAAAGTTTTCTGAGAGGTGGCACTAGCTAACCGGTTAATTCTACTTTTTCAACATTTTTAACGCTACGAGGATAAGTACGCTTACATCCTCGAGACTAGGAGAATAATAGCCGAGGAGGAATCGCGAAAGGAGGAAACGAGGGCAGATGATGGACCTGCTCAAAGTCTACTCTCTCTCTTTCACCTCGAGTTAAGTGTAGTTAGCAGTCGAGAAGCGGTTTCGATTAGCCAGCTCGTTGAACCCATGCCTCGACGAGGCGACGATCGACGTCGCGACGCGGCGATGGTCCTGCGAGGATTCCATCCTATCTCCTCTTCCCTTGCCCCCTCGTCCTCTCTTTCCTTTTCTCCACACTCCTTTAGAACCACAGACGTTCTACGTCGCGTTCGTCTGGCGATGATCTACGACGACGTGAATCGTTCGATGCAGAAATCGGAGGCGACTGTTTCGCTGAAATTGACCTTCGTTTCTTCTCCCGTTAATGTTTCCTCTTTCCCCTTATCTTTTCTTCCTTTCCCACTGCGTTTCGTTGGTGGAGATGCTCGACCTATGGCTGAAGTTGCATCGATTATCGGATAAGCGTAGTTTACAGACGCGTGCGCGACGTTATGAGAGGAGAACGACGTGACGAGTAGTAGATTTTTCTATAATTAATGCGACTGGTGCTGCGAGAGGTCCGCAACGATTAGGCTACTGCGATTCGATCGAATCCGCTTCGTCGAACGCTGCGGAGCTCGAGGACGAACGCGGAGCTTTTTGAAACACAACGCGAACCTTTTCTCGTCCCTGCCACGAAAGCATCAAACTGTTGCGCGTGCAATATCGTCGTAACCTCTAACCTCTTCGTCCTCTCGTTTGTTTTCAGACTTTTCTTCTGCAAAAACAAGAGCAAAAGGAGAGCAGAGGCGGGACGGGAAGAGCTGGAAATTCGAAAAGACGACGCAGAGAACGGGTGTACCGACGTGTCGCAGGGTAAGTCGCGCAACGTAGCATGCATTTTAAGGAATTCCTCGGACGGAAGCTTTTCTACCTTTCTCTCTTCTTCCTCTCTTACACTCTGATTTACTGGTATACGTCGGAGAGAAAGACAGCTAGCTAACAAACTCGAGCGAAATTTCGCTTATGACATAGTTTTTCGCTGAAGCTACGTGTTTGCAGACGGCTTATTCCTCCCCGTCGTCCGTCTTTTGTAAACACGTTCCTCCCCGAATCCACTGACGCGGTTGCACACCCTCTTTCGGTTGCATAACGCGTGATTTTACAACAACCTTGCTTTATTTCGGCCCAAGGTTATCGACTCGAGTATTTCCATGCTTTTGCCTTTTTCTAAATACGATTGAAGATCGTTTTGCAGAGAACACGCGCACGTTGCAAAATCGAGAAGCTTCGATCTTTTTATTGGAAAATGTTCTACGTGCCAACGAGAATTGTAGTGGCACTCGACAGCAAACTTTCCAACGATTTCTGTCCCGTGGGCCGCGAAAATACTTCAACCACTGAATACTTTGGTATGGAATTTAAGTGCAATTTTCCATTCTGAATATTTATTGACATCGATAATGCTTGGATGGTGTGGCAACGCGCTTTCCAGAAAAATACAAGCACAGTATAGAACCTCCTTTATCCGGACAGTTCGGATAACCGAGTTTGTTTCATTCGTTCCAACGATCTTTGGTTTCGCCATGCTAACGATGGACATTCGGTGTCATCGTCACAGATAATGACGATAACTGACTGTTCGGAATTTTGAGTGGACAGGCCCATTTTCCGAATTACATGTCCTTCCCGAGCTGCAAACCTAATGACTCGGAGGTCAGGTAAAGGACCAGCCGGAAGGACACCATGGACAGACGAAACCCAAGGATAGTAGGGAGAATCAGCAACGTAGGAGGACAGTTCAGACATCGTACCGTGTGGGTGAAATACTTCACTCTCAACAAGATCTTATCACCGCCGTGTTCCTAACATCAAACGTTACTTTTACACAACAAGTGCAAATACGGTGCTAGATTACTCTAACACTCGATCTATTAAACCTCCTCCACCTTGAAGTTAAGTCATTCGAGGTACGCGATATCGACCGATCGGTTTGACCTGACCGGCTGCTCTTTAGTCGAGAATTCGCAACACTAACAATAACTTGAATATCGACCAAGTTTCCACAACGAAATACCGAGCCAGGTATCTATCCAAGGACCAGTTGTCCGCTGAATAATTGCAAATCCCAAAAAGAATACTTTTCGTTACATGCTGTGTCTGAGGAAAGCTAGCGATGGGTGTGTCTAGCACACGGGACCATCGGATTTGTTGATGACAATTTTGGCTAGGAAAGTGAGGGCAGGAGACATCGCTTGTGATTGGATAATAAGAAGGTTGGTGGACTAGGAAGGGTCTTAGCCGCCCTCGATAGGAAGTTGTTAGTGGGAAGCCTCGTACGTGAGAAAAACTAACTTTCCCGTGTCTTCTCGTGGTAAACAATAAACTTTAAAAAACCCTTTAGTAAAAAGATCTTTGTTCGGTGTGAAGGACCTTAGCTAGAAAATTCCTGAGATTTATGGTCGGTCCTTAAGACTATTGAGAGTACGCAATACAACCATTACGAAGATCTGGCGCGTACTCTGTTCGTGAATCAAATCGGAAAATGAACAGCCGCCGAACAGATACGTAGTTGCTTATTCATGCGCACGACGTGTAACGGAAGCGGTTCTCGAATCATTGAAATCAGCAGAAGGCAGAACGTGCGATCGGTTTGCCAACGTGTTCGTGTGATCCGGGCACATCTACACGGCGTATATCGGTACACGTAACATGGACGAGGATCGCGCGAGATACGAACCGTGTGTGCTCGTGTCGTCTTTATTCCGCTGGCTCGGCTCGACAGGGCTGTGTATCTGAGTCTCCGCATCTAATAATAAACGGGTCGAGCATTGTTGGAAAATGGGTCGAACGCGACGGCATCTGCCGATGTATCGAACGTATACCGAGACACGTCCATGTGCGTGCGTGTGTTCGTGCACGGATGCAAGAGATGCAGAGCAGACCGCTTGCATAATGTTACCACCCCGCCATCCTCGAGCTGTCCGAAGCGTGACACGTGCCGAAGCGAATGAATGCTTTCAGGAATCGACACAGTTTCGAACTTGGAGAGAACAAGCCGCGAATACGGTGTCCTGTGCATGCACGCTATCGTCCATAAATCACGAAACGCTTGGTACACTTACAACAGACATAAATTTCTCCATCTAACGTTTATTTCGAGTTTCGAATTGCACGAATGGAACGATATTAGGATTTCGATTATTAGCTCCGTATTTTGTATTGTATTATCCGTCAAGAAATTTATTTTATTCGCATGAGGGAACAAGATTGTCAGCTGTTTATCCAGCGTTGTATCATTTTACGGCTTTCGGGTGTAAGAGGCTCGATTAAATTAGGCTAAATTAGGTGGAGCCTTAAATTAGGTAAGTTGAGAGATCAAATATTGCCGGGACTGTGAGTGTCTAGGGTGTCGTGAAATACCGTGGAATGTAGTCTCGATAATTAATTTTACATACTCGTGACAGGTAATTTCATGGAAATGTTGAAGTAGAAACGCGCGTGGTCTTAAACGAACCACGTGAATATGAGAAATTTAATTACACCGTTAAATCGATATCTGTTAATCGCAAGGAAAAGTAGATTGTATCGGTTGTTGTGCTTCAATTTTATTCTAAAACGTAAATGGTAGTTGAAATTCGAACTAAAAGAGAACGACAAATTTGTAATTTCCGCTCGAACGTTTCAATTTGCAATTCAATTTTTTGTTTTCAAGCTTCGATTTTTTAATTGCTAATTCTTTTTCAAGCCTTTGTTCGTTAATTATCGATTTTGTTTGACGATTCTGAGAGAAATATGTAACGTTAGGTTAATTTAATTTATTGTATCAAATGATACGTTCATGCGTTTAATTCTCTTGTTACAAATCAATCTAATTTATTAAGTGCTTTAGTCCTGTACCGTCGCTATGCACAGTACTACGCGTTATGTCAACTTGCAACTACCCTGCATCCTTAGTTTACCGAACTTCCATTTCCTCGACAACTAAACTTGTCAAATTCTAATACAAACGCCACTGTATACCGCGTTGTTGCGATTAATTAAAGTCGCAGAGCACTATGTAGGTTCCTTCGACTTGCCGCTACACTAAATCCCCAATTCATGAAATTTCAATTTTCTCCTAGAGACTGAACTTGTCAAACCCCAACGCACGTACTATCACTTCGCCTCGATTAATTAAAATCACGCAGAACCACGTTCCGCACATTTTCTACCACTGCGAATCCTCCGTTTATCAAATTTCGATTCTATCGCGGTAATTAAATTTCCTACGTTTCGATGCGTCTCTTACGTTTTATCTAAACACATTGATAATATTTCCATACGTCCCTTTAATTCTCTCCTTTTCTGGATTCTCCATTTACGCAATTTTAATTTTACTTATTTGACACCACTACGAATCACCAATTTGTTTTTCCTAAACAAAAATTCAACGTTCTCGTAGTAATTAACACTAGAATTATCGCACCAGTCAAACTGACTGGTTTTACAATTTTATTTTAAAATTCCTACTTCGTTATATTTTTTTCCACAATGATATAATGACTTTTGCAATATAATGTACGAATAATATAACGAATTTTATTTTGTTTTTTATGTATTCAAACTGAAAATAATTTCGTATCAAAGCTAGTTATACCAATACCAGTGAAAATGACTGGTACTTGCCAAAGTGTAAAAGGGTGCTGCAATCTGTTTATCGAACCCCAATTAACCAGTTTCCTCGTTTTCTACAACTTGCCACACGTTTTCCAAATTTTTACCGCGTATCGTTCGATATGACGATATCAGTTATCAGGAAAATTCCTGGTCCAAAATGACTGGTTCTACAATTTTATAGATGTGTCAACCTTCATTTAGGAATCCCAGATGGATTAATAATACCAAAAATGTACTACGTAACATGGAATTCTCCTGTAGGAAAGTAATAAATCAATAAATATAAAAATATTCTATTATTAGGTATTTTTTAAAGACCAGTCATTTTCACTGGTTTTGGTAGAAATAGCTTCGTGTTAACTATCGGTAGTTCTAGTGTTAAACTTGCTAAATGTCGATAAATTTTACGTTCGTAACTCGTGGAGCTCTACGTACCTTCGAGGAAGATAAAATCCTCGTTTACATATTCGTCAAACTCCAGTTTACCTCGCATTCCACCCAAAATTTACTTCGACTCGTAATTACACGTGGAGATCTATCGCGATTTCAACGATAGTAAATTTAACTAATTGTATCGTGAGAAATATTATTTCCCTCTTTTTTATAATACGTGGAGTTAAAAAGTTGCAATACATAGAATTCAAAGAGACGTTTCTCATATCTTGAAACGCTACAAATTATAAATAAAACATTGAAATTTTCATCTGCAAATTGAAACAAAGATTAAGTTGAATTTGATACGAGAAATTTCGTTAATTACATAGGAAAGAACCTCGCCGATTTCGAAGACCTTGAAATATGTTGCCAAGCTCTTGGCCTTCGTTTTCGAGATATTCGCAAAGAAGTTTCCATCAAATCTAGTTTTTGCACCTTATTTTGGGATATACGCAAATGTCGACATTTTTATATAGACCAACCTAAACGTAAACTTCAATTATATCGATGCTAATCATCTTCGATATAAATTAGAAAAAATAAATCAACTGGCTATGGTTTGGATCAGATGAACATCGCTAACGCTGGACGTAATTTCCGTTTCGTTGGATTTCGTAAGCGTACGGTAAACTCGATTATTAACATTTAATTATTATTTATGCACGAATACTGTACCACCAAACACGCTTCTGCGTACAATTCAAGAACTAAGAACGTGCGTGGTTATTAGGTTACGTGTGAGGGACGTGTATACATATTTGCTGACCCTAATTATTAGCATGTACATGACGAGCAGACCGATATGACATATTGCGACATTTCCTCTGTCAATAGATTCATTGAAAGTTATTTCACGCTGGCATTGCCATTAGACGACCGGATACTGTAACTCATTCATTTTTCTGTTTTATTAACATTAACCAGGTAGCTGTTTTTGACGAGCACACTGCGTGAAAATTAATTAGAATTTGCTGCTTAAATTGCAATTTAATAATCGCAGTAGAAGGATTAAAATATAAAAATATTCTCTTCTTCATTCTATATTATAACAGCTACGCGTACTCTACGTTCGACGAGTATACTCGTCGATGCTTACTTTTCACGACGCGTTTCAGGCACACGTTTTTCCAAATTTTCAAAAACAGCCAACTGCTTAAAGATGGTCGTCTCTCGTCAACGAGTTAACTTTACGTTAGACAATATAAAAATGCGCCTGAATAAAGCGCGATCCTAACACAATAAATTGCATCCGAGCTTTCTATCTAATATCTAAAGAAACTATGTCCGAGCGGCGGTAAAAGGCACAGGAAAGTCCGGAACGTTGACTTGCACGCCGTATTTCGAGGTCATCGAGATCATCCAAGTGTCCCGTTTGAAGCGGATCGCGCAATTATCTGCTAAACTACTGCTTATCAAAAAACACCGTTCTAACCGAAACTTACATCGTTTCGAGAGGAACATCTTGCGATGATCTCAAATCTCGTCCAAGCGAACGTGTCTTCGAGACTTCAAGGCGACTATCATTTTTTTCTTTTTTAATGGAATTACATCTTTTTATTCGAACGACCACGCGCTCATTCCGCGACCAATTCATCGACCCAAATATGCTGGCGTTCCAAGGACGTTTATCGCCTTTGAAAACTTCCCTTGGTCGGATTACGCTAGGTCTAATCTTCCCTATAATCTCGCTCGTCCTTTCACGTAAATAGTCCATTGGAATACGCGTTCCTCTCTGTTTTACCTTTCCCACTACGAATTCCAACCCCTAAAAACGTGCTCGTGACGTTTTTCTCTCTCGGTTCACCCTGGCGACAAAATCACGTCGACCACGACGATCGCCGAGAAGGGGAGCGACCTGGTGGATGGAGCAGCCAGTGGCGAGGGTAACCGTTTCGTTGAAAGCCACAAATCCAAGTGTCGCGCGTGGGCGACGCGATAAATTTGATCGCGAGGGGCGGCTGCTAAAGATCGGCCAGCCGGGTTTCGATAATATAGGTGGGAGCTACCGCAAATCCAACTGCACGGCGAAACTGTCGCGATAAATCCACGTTTATCTGTTCTATAAGGGACAATCAGTCGAGGAGGACAGTGAAATAGGAAACGACCGGTGGTTTCTCGCCTTTGAACCACTTTAATAACTTCATTCTCGTATTCTCGATTAAACGGACGAGAACGAACGAACGAGTGGGAATAATCCGTGAGAAAACCCGGTGATAAAAGAATAATAAGAATGGCCGATAGTATACAACATATATTAGGTTGTCCGGAAAGTGTCTTTCTTTCGCAAACGTGTCTTTTACAACAGTGCTCCTTCGTATTAATATTATGGCCTTTTTAATATTAAATTCCTCCGATTTATTTTGATAAATTTTCGACTGCTTCTATTTGTTACGACACTCCTGCGATATTTTACAATTTTCTGGATGGTAATTGTTAAATATTTAAGATATAAGAAGTCGCAGTACCAAGAACATACTGGTTGTCCGGAAAGTGTCTTTCTTTCGCAAACGTGTCTTTTACAACAGTACTCCTTCGTATTAATATTATGGCCTTTTTAATATTAAATTCCTCCGATTTATTTTGATAAATTTTCGACTGCTTCTATTTGTTACGACACTCCTGCGATATTTTACAATTTTCCGGATGGTAATTGTTAAATATTTAAGATATAAGAAGTCGCAGTACCAAGGACATACTGGTTGTCCGGAAAGTGTCTTTCTTTCGCAAACGCGTCTTTTACAACAGTGCACCTTCATACAAACGTGAAACCAAGTCTGTGGAATGTCACGCTGTTTATCTCAATAGAACGAAATCGTACGTAATTCGACAAAATAATATAAAACAAAAAACGTTGTGCGTCTATTATTTCCTCATAAAAGGAAAGAAACTTTTCGAACAACGTAATAGTTGGTGGATTATAACGGTAAGAGGTTGCAAGGTAATAAATTTCCGGTGTAATTGTTTCGTTTCTCTCTCTCTCTTTTTCTTTCCTTATTTTCGGTGGGCGGTTTTCTCTTCGCAAGATTTATCGCGCCACGCTGACGTCGGATCTTTTCGTCTTTATTCAAAGGATAAAATGAGAAATATACGAGTCTAGTAGAGACAGTGCCGATCAGAATCTTATCGATTGTTCGATCTCGTCACATAAGTAAATAAGGTGCATAGTTAATGTTCGATTTTCAAGAAGCAAGCGACTCGTTTCCATGAGTTCGCTCGACTTAAAATTAAAACTCTACGTTCGTCTAACTTTATGCAAATTCTTATATCGTCCGATTGATCAATTTCTCGATCTTTGTTAGTAGAAGAATTTACGTAAAGTTAGACGAAAGAAATAACAACGAACGTTAGCGTTAACAAATGTCTCTCGCTGCTCAACTCGAGGACAGATTATTCAAAGTGGTTGACGAAATTATTCGTTTTATCATATTTTAATAAACCTTCGTACTTGGTGCGTTGCTCTTATAATTTGCTCTTGTAATTTCTACGTGCATTCTCAGATTTGTTTCAGACCTGCTCGATATGGCGATAACCAAACCGCGGATTTTTACGCAATTTCGCACCTTGATAAACATACGAAATAGCCAAAGAAAGGAAGATTCTACGCAAAGATTTATTTCATCCGTTAAACGTGTACGTTCTGTACACTGGCCATATTTCTGCATGTTACGGCGCGTGATGTGGCGTGTAATTACAGCGCTAATGAAGCTTCGCACGAAGTTTCGTGTGATTTTGTCAAATCATTGTTCGTTATATCGTTTGTAATATATACATAAAAATCGTCTGCTTATGCAAATACCTTCGCGAGCCACTGTGTGTCACGTAATTCAGCCTGAGATTAAACGTAGTCGAACTTTTTTCTAACGCAATTGCTTAACTTCCAAGTCGTAAAATTTCGCAACGACGCCTACGCGAGACACACCGTATACGCAAGAACAGAAAAGAGAAGGAGGAGGAGGAGGGAGGGAGGGAGGGAGTTGGAAGTAAACGACACATCTGTTACAAACTCCCAGGTCGTTTCCTTGACTTAAATTTCGACTAAGAAACGGAGGCAAGAATTTGAAACTGTGCCCAGTCCCACTGGATGCTGACCTCGTTCGTCACTGCATAAGTTACACGCGAAACACAGTTGGTCAAATACTCTCTGCCTTTGCTACTTCCGTGTACTCGGTGCACGATGAATCCTGACGAGCAAGAAAATTGCTTTTTAGTAAGTTTGGTAACTGCACCAAGGATATAATCCCTAAAGACGCAATCTGTGCCGTTGGTGGAACGGACAGCTGGCTAACACTTGCCACGTACCACTACGTGACCATCGTTCCGCCATTAATGGAAGAAAAGGAAAGCTACGTTGCTTATTTCTCGTCTATGTGGTGAAAAATCATCGGTCGTTTCGTGATCGACCGATAGAGAAACACGTGTCACGTAGTCGTGCGTTGTCTTTTCATGGGATTATATGGGAACGTGATATTACGGAGGAAAACGTAACAGCGTTGCACGCTTGTCGAAAGTCAGGTGAACGCGAAACTGTCGTTCCACTACCAATGTTCCCTCGTATCTTGTATCGTCGATTTTTAAAGTAACGTGGAACAGTAATCGTGGAAACTTATGATCGGCAATTTGAAGAATTAGAAGCAACGTTAATACGAAGATGATCGATAGCAAGCACCGTACAACGGATGGGAGCATCGTTAGGAGAGATTTCATTAGCGTTGCAACGAGTAGCGTCTTGACTGTATGAAAATTTGAAAGCAATCGGACGACGTGTGCGGAAGTCGTTCGCTGCAAGTGTACATTCACGACCATTAAGTTGTTCTAACTCTAAAATGAACAAAAATTTCATTGCTCGCTATATCCAGCGATTCAAATGTTCTACTCGACTCTGAATTTTCTGTACGCGTACGAACGTTGTAGAAACAGTAGTCTACTTGCGAACGGTGCTTATCCAATGTATTAGGTTGTCCGGAAAGTGTCTTTCTTTCGCAAACGCGTTTTTTACAACAGTGCAGCTTCGTACAAACGCGAAAGAAAGTCTGTGAAATGTGGCGATGTTTATCTCAACGGAACAAAATGGATCGTACGTAATTTGTACTAAAAACAACCTAATATTAAATTGTCGGAAAAGTTTCTTGAGTTTCATAAGGAAATAATAGATGCATAATATTTTGTCCTTTTCTATTATTTTATCGAACTATGTTCGATCCATTTTCTAGTAACAGAGCGAAGACAATATAAAAGAAAAAATGTTGCGCATCTATCATCTCCTTATAAATATATAATATCGTTATAATACATATTGTTTATAAATAAATATATCGTCGCTCTATTACTAGAAAACGAATCACACATAGTTCGATAAAATAATAGAAAAGGAAAAAATATTGCGCATCTATTATCTCCTTATAAAACGAAAGAAACTTTTCCTACGATCTATATATTTATTTATTTATTCTAAAAATGTGTATGTTAAAAGACCTAACTAAAATAAACGAATCGCTAATTTTGCTTGAAACAAGTAAAATACTCAACATATCTACGCTTTTGAACGAGGCTGTACAACACGGGAAACAAGAGAAAATCATGTAACGAGAAACACATTGCCGGTAAACCCACAAACTAAGAAAACGAGCAAAACGACGTATTAGTACAGAAAGCAAGTAGAAGAAGAAGTAGAAGGCGAAGAGGAAGAAGAAGAAGGAGGAGGAGGAGATCAAGGTGTGTCGTTAACCGTGCGAAGAGCGGCTTTAATCTGACCACAGGCTGTTTCATTAGCGGTCCCGTCGCTGTTAATCCTGGCTAGGGTTGGAAAAGAGTGACGGGGGGTAGTTGTACAGACAACGGTGGCAGGAAAGGGGTCTCGGGACCTGCAGGAAGAAGAAAGAGAGGGAGGCGGTAGAAGAGCCGTATCGCGAACTCACCGGGGAACAAAGCTTCCTCTATATCAGTTTGCGTTACCTGAGATGAAATTGCTTCGGTGGTGTCCCGGCTACGGATAAAACGAGCGCAGATACACAGCCCAGCCCTCTCGATGCATAAAACGAGAAAATATATTCCTCCGGTCTAACTTTCGAAACTTTCCACCCCTCTTTTTATTTCCTCGTCGCTTATTTCGGGCGCCTGGTGCAACAGGGGTGGAAATTAACCCCTCCGAGCTCGATTATTGTAAATTTAACGACGCGAAATGCGTGAATTATTTTTCCTCGTAGGGCAGGTGAAAACGCGTTTTGTATTTTTAAGGGCGATCCCACGAAGAACGTCTTTCCGTATAAGACGACGATGATTCCATAAGCGATGATTAATCGATAACCACACGCTAAATAAAGGGAAGGAAAAGAGCAAGGAGTACCAATAAGAACTAGCGAAAGAAGCAGGATATGAGAAAGAAAATACGAAAGAAGCTAGACGCTGAAAAGTTGAAGCTTCAATTTGTAGATATTACTATTTTTTATTAATTAAAGCGTGTTAATAGGACGATATACAAGAATTTCTATATGATTTTGTAGCTTCGCTTCCATGAACGAACCCATCGAAAAGTCCCATGCTGCTTCGATCCTTGTTTAGAAATATCACGAAGTAGAGGTACGGTATCGATCTGTAATTCGTCGAACATTCGTCAAAATTTTGGACATACATTCCTATCACAAATCGAAAAAGACTTTCATAGGGGAAAAAAAAGTAAATCGTAATCATTAACCGAGCAACTTGAAGATCACCTCGAGAGCTACGAAGAAGAAAGGCTGCGTATTCCGAGTACGTGTCTAGCACCCGGAAATCTCAAGACAATACCATCCTCCCAGACTGTTTGGTCCCTTGAGTTTCGCCGTTCCTCGCCACACTTCCGGTTCTTTGAAGTCCGCTTAATAAATAAAGCAACCTGGTCCAGGTCGCTGTTCCTCCTCGAAAGGGTTCCGGTTCCATGTGCCTCGTAACTCTTGGTCGCTGAGCCTCGGCCACGTAGAAGGAGGATCGTGCTCTGGACCAATATATATCACGATATCGCAAGGTTGCTTGTATAGCGGAATAGCGCAGTAATTCGCCGTGACTCGTGTTTCATCGCGAACCTTCTGGCCTGGACTGCTCGCCTACAAAGTGGCCTAGAGATATGGATGTACCTCGGTTGCAATGGATGAAGCACACGTTTCCTATTCACCGGTACGAACCCGGGGATAATTTCGGGTCAAAACGGAATTAAATCAGCCGCCTGCAGTGGCCTTGGTTATGCAGCGTGCGTTGGATATCACAGACGTGACGTTGAAAGTGTCAGAGTTTCTGTTTGATCCTCTTAAGCGTCCCCTTTTTCTTTGTACAGGCCGTCTCGAAAATTAATTTCAGGCTAGTTTGCTACGTTCGCTGTGTACTCGGCACGGATCGCGTCTCTACGTGGTTCAGCGAAGAATTCTTCGAATAATTCACGCGCTAGGCAAATATGCGAAGTTGCGCGATATTTCGAGGATAGTGCGAGTTTGATAAGATAGAAAAGGTTTCACGAAGAACCTTTCTTCTTCAGAATTCGTTTATAAATTTCTAATTAAAATATTTCCAAGTACTCCAAAAGGAATCTTACGGTTCGTTCGTGTCGTAATTCCCTGAATGGAAATCGTTTTGGACAAAAGCGTTGTGTGTCTGATGTTTAAAAAGGGCGAAGGACAGAATGGGCGAGTAAGAAATTCGATTACACGAAGAGATCAAAGGCGGAAATGAACGAGTTTCGTCGCGGCTGCTAGACCGTCTTCGCGCGTCTATAGCGTTTAATTAAGAGAACGATGATTATGAGCTAGGAACAGATAGAAAAGTGGACGTGTGGAGAAAACGAGAAGAAAACTGAGGAAAAAAGGATGATCCAGTAACTCTCTCTCTTTTATACACTGAATTTTATAACTGTCCTTTGCTCGTAGTCTTTGTACAAAGATATATAATACGATAGAAAATTGGAAATTTTTGCATTTTTATGATTACCACGCGCGATGTGTACCATCGGTGAAACGAAATTTCTATTCGGCTACGCAAATAGTTTCGTAGCTTTTTACGAGTCTGCGGCTGGATTATTCTGCGTATAATACACGGAGACGATGGGAATTGCATATTTGTGTCAAGAAGCGATCGATACTCGCGCGAGGGTCGTGCAACGTTCGTTGAATAACAGGAGAAAATAACAAGAATACTCGATACCGCCTTTTAATATTCGCCTGTAACCGCGCATGATTCAAAAGAGGATTAACCCGGAATGAAATTCAAAGCCGGATATTATTTGAAAACTGTACGTACCGTATCTCGATGCATATGTATATGTATAGACGGATGATCTTCGACCTTGGCTGGATTCTCGCTGTTTTATGATCGAACTCTCAAGCATCGCTTATGATCGTCGTTTCCGTGGGATTAGTCCGAGCTGGTTCTTTTCCAACGACTTGTCACTTTTATTACGAGTTTCTTTTATCTTTCCCTTTTCGCTTCACCCTGGATATCATTTACCACGAGAAAGTGATGTCACGGATAAAAGAGTGAGCCGAATTAACGACGTCAACGTCGAGTTACTTCTTTCCTTTACGAACACCACGAACGATATACGTACAAACGGAAGCGGAAATTCTGAACGAAACTTCGAAAGGGTAATGGAAATCCTCGAAAGTATCCCAAATTAATTCGGCTCTTGAACTTTGGAATAAAAGACAAAAGACTAGGTAGAAGAGATCGCGCAGCCATAACCAGGCTTAGGATCTACCACGCTAACACTTAGAATATACACTACAGCCACCTAATGGATAAATCAGCGAGTTAAAGTCAAATAAAAAAGAATATGTTTCGTGCGCCCTTCGAAATAACCTGACACTGTCCTGACAAATCTTTTCACGCAGCTGAAAATAAAATACTTAGATGCTGCCATTTAACTGAAACACTCTGTACATTCACCGAGACAGAAAGAAAGAGAGAAAATGCGCGAGTATTCGGTTTATACAAGCAGAGGCTGGCAACTGAAAGAAGAGGGAAGGGGATGAAAGAGCAGCAGAGCCTGTTTATTCTGTAGGATACGGCAGAACCGTTTCTCTTCCAGCGACGCAGAATGGGATACTAATTCGAACAGGCAGGATGGTTGCAGGATGGTTGGGGCTGGAGGCGTGGTGAAGGAGAAGCGGCGGTGGCGTGAAAAGGGCCACGGACGCGACTTTCGCGAAATCACACGGTCGCAGGGGGTAGCAAAAGGGACGAGTTCCATTGGTTGTTCGCGTTGGTCCGCTTCGAGAGCATTCAAATGGTTTTTCAACGTTCTCGAGGGGTGGCGGGTAATTTGTTGCTGCTGGGCTGAGAACAGCGGGTGAAAGGAGTTGTTTTTTTTGTGAACCCCTCGCGTGGCAGATTTTAATACCAAAGAGGAGGCATTGATGCGCGGTTCGTGGTGTGGATGACAGATCGGGGCTGGATCGTGCGTGGGAGTGTGTATGTGGAGGCACACGAGCTTGAGGACAATTCAAATCATGTTGTTGTTTTGCCTGGGACTATCAACATCGTTAGGACATACATAATGTGATAATAAATAAATCAACATGATTTTGTCCAGACAATGTCGCCGCTACGGACAACCGTCGAACAAAGACGAATTTAAATTTTCCGGTATATCGCCGACCAGTATAAATAGACGTAACGTGATCAGTTTTTCAGTCTCAGTCTCGAGCGATTTTACTAACGATCAATACACAGTCGTAGCGAGTCAGTTAGCACCGAGCGTCGTAGCGAACATTCTCTGTATCTATTATTTAAAAATATATTTGACAGTTTTCAATATCAACATCTCTCGTCATTAAGTCACGCCAACCAACCATCTTCTACATGTACTTTGGTGTTTTTGTTCCTTGGAGCGAAGGGAGCAGTTGCGGAAGCGATAATAAACGATGGATGAATTTCTGGAACGTAGATGTTTCGGTAGAAAGATGAGAGAATTTGTAAGTAAGATACGAAAGATTTTTCAATATCATTTGCATCGATGTATATGGTAATTTATGTTAAAAAAAATACCGGTGAAATGTAATGATATTGCGCGATATGCGAGAGAAACCCTAAATATACGGGCAGGAAGAGGCTATGCGAAGATACCATGTAGGAAGCATTTGGTTGTGAAACATGTTTCAAGAATACTCGTATCGTATCGAGAGTTTTGCTACAAGTGTTAGTAAAAAATGAGAGAAATTAGGAGGTGGAAAAGTAAGAAAGGAATACTATCGGAATAAAAAGTAACAATTGATATTTTACCTTCAGAAAAGGATAAAGACGAAACGATAGATATGAAAAGGTTAGCGATGATAGAAAATATAGAAAAAGCATTAGAAAGGTGAGAAGCAAAGAAAAGATAGAAAAGGAGCAACGCTACAGGCAAAGGATCGTTATTATAGCGTGAAACAAGCGAAAGAATAACGCGAAAATGTATCGAAGAATATAATATGAAACTGATGATATGCGTGAAAATGCAAAATACCCGATTCGGAGGAGCTTGGAACGAAATTGCAGGATCTTCGAATGAAATTCCAAGTATCTTGGGATAAAATTCGAAGAATCTGCAAATGAAATTCAAGCCGCGCGATTAAAGCGACTGCAAGGAAACACATGCGCAGCGTTATTGCGTACAGTTTCTATCTGAAAACCGCAAATAGAACCGATTTCTCCGAGACCGGCATCAAAACGACCACAAATGCACCGAGCGGCGTAACAAGCGCAACGACCCACGTGTTGTACGCCCGTATGTATAATGTTACACAGGTGAAAAGCTCGCGAGATATCTATCGTAGAGGCGCCTCGTTTCAGACGACTGTCCTAAAACGGCCAGCTCTCGCGAACCGACTGCATTTGGTAACGTTCACGGACCAATTAATCCACAGGAGCCTGGCTGCTGCAAGCCCGTTCACCTGACTCGCGAAGTAATGGAGCGAGGAAGATATATGCGTGTATGTATACTGTAACGAACGAAATACATGTTTTCTGCTTACACAGAGACCAGATTCTGTCATATGGTTCGCGTGTAAACTCGCAGGATATGCAGTAGAAGTCAAAAGCGAATCTCTTGCTCGTATATTACGTAAATCGTAAGTCGATCGAAAAGATGCGAAGAATAAGTAAATAGAAGTTAATAATAAAACTTGTATTTCCGTATTTTTCTGTGACATGGAATCTAAAAAAGTAAATTTCTTACGTTTGATAGACTCTTGCTTTGATAAACTATCGCTCGTTTGTTGCGATACACGAGCTCACGACGTAATTGAAAATTTGTAGCTCCTTGTTAGTTGTCGGCACGAAAAGAACAGAGTCGTTTCCTCGTACTTTCTACAGTTATCAGTGCTGCGAACGAGCTCGAAAAATTCTAAGGACAGTCGCGTCGCTGTTGCGCCACGAGAGTCGAAGCTCTCTGAGAGTTGGAAACGTTCAGCCTCGTTTTCCCTAAAATCGTACTTTTTCTAGATACGTGGCCGATAAACGATTCGATAAAGTTCGAAATCGAAGAGATAGAAATTATAGAGAGATACGAGTTAACAACACGAACTTTCTTCCCATTCTTTTTTCTCTAACGTGAAATATTTGTCGAGGCGTTATCGAACAGCTTGCAAATATTTATTTCCAGCAACAATTACCAATTAAATCGAGTTCGCCCGAAATCATCTAAGATATAATTCGTACGCTTGATACGCGAAATTCACCGAGCAAGTGCACGTTGCACGTACACACGCCAGAGCACACGGTTATTCGCTGACGAGAAATTACTATGGAAATAGACTTACGCTACCGGCGATTATTACCGACCAGACGGAAAGTTATCCAGGGTCTGTCGACCAGATCGACTCCGCTGATACGTCCTACGTCTGGAGAAGGTGGTTGAGACATAGTCTGTTCAAACTGTTTAAATCAATTTGAATGATCGTTATGGAGGAACTGAGCCGAGTTTTCGTTTGCTTCGAAAGGCACGTGTTACGTGTCGTGGTTAATCGTTTCGCTGAACGACGCGTTGATGACCGGCTGTTTGGACGTTTATCACGATCGCATATCGAGTATCAACTACTATTTCGTGAGATTGACAGATTTTTTTCTGCAAGATTAATCGAAAATTCTTTTTCTTTTTTCCGGTGCTCGTAACTTGCACGAGTAATCGCGGTGCAACTTTTCTGCCAAATTTGTATTTTTCTCTAGATGATTCAGGGAAAAATCTCGTTCGACGTCTGTTGTTTCAATAATGATCACAACCTGTGGTCGAAACGTTCGAATTTCGTTTGTTTTCAACGATAAGGGTCGCTTGATGGCATAATAATGTCGCAGAGGAATGTACGATAGGGCAGATGGAGGAATTTTCACGATGAATTTAGAGTATAGAGGAATTTTATATTAGGCCAACGCGCGAGTCAGAATGTTTTTCCAGTGACAGAGGAATTTCCATTTGCTATGTACGTGTATAGGCAAATTTTGATCTTAGATAACGCGAATATCTGAGAAGCCGAGTCCTGTCCAATTAAAAATATTTCAAGCCTTCTTCGATGTCTTTCCAATGCAAATTCGAAGGAAAAAGATTCAAAAACGAAGGATCAGACTTTTATTGGTAGACGGTCGTCGCATCGGCTTGTTCCATCCAGAAATGGAAATGACTCGAACTGGAGACTGCGAGTAACGAAATAAGAAAATCTGCTGCTACGAATTCAATTTATCGCGTAGAAATATAAAACATATGAATTTCGTGGTTTCATGGAGATGAGAAAAAGCCAGAGTTGACGGATGCGAGGTACCTGCGAAGCAGCGCAGTGGCTGTGCAGGTTTCAAAGAACAGAGGACAGTCTCGATCGAAGCACCGGGTGGGCGTCGCGATTCTGTCGTTACGTGACACGTTCGTGTTGCACGAGTCAACGCCCACGTGTCGGCCATTTACCATTTACTATTTGCTCGCTTTCTTAGGAAAATTGGCGCCGGCTATAAAGACTCTGGTCATCTCGTGCCGTCTTTTTTCGTCTAGCGGCTCGGCGAACGCCCGCCGCTGCCGCGCTTCTATTTATTTGCCCCGAGAATCAATTTTTTGATACGTGACGCGACGTCGCCTGTATTTTCCTCGCCTATACGTTTCGTAATATTTTTCCTGATCGCAGCCATTTCAACCACCGTTTTATGCTTGTGTCGTATACTATATTTACCGATCGAACGCAATACGATTCGAACCTGTCGAACGTTTCGGGCGAATTTTTTCCGAAATTTTATCGCTTCTAACTTTTGCGTGGCTCTTTACGAGGAAATAGAAGGCGGCAACGAACGATGACAGAGAAAACTATGGAAAGGGACAAAGAGACTGAGCAACGAACTGCGCGTACAAAAAGAATGTAGAATGTAACAGAAATAGAAGCGACAAACTACTCGACCTTAATATTCCACTGTCGATAAAAAGAATTATCGCGCAGGTAAGATTAGCTGGGAAACTAGGTTGGACAATGACGATAACGCGATGACTGGAATATAAAATAGAGAACTGACCTCGTCGAACTACGCCACAGCGAGGAAATAGAGAATGGAAACACATATTAAGCGAATACACGATATATACATAGCAGTCAGACTAATCGCACTGAGAAGTAAGAAATGAACAGAAATAGCAACAATGATGAAGGAAAAAGGAATATGGGAAGTGGCAAACTTTGCAAAGAGAAGCATAAAATTGAGAGTTTTCTACGTGAACGATATAGAGAAAGCAACAAGAAAACGAACAGAAATCTACAAAATTCGAAAAAATACCAAAGACTGATATATAGAAGATATACAGCAACTTGTACAATAAATGAAGATTATAGGTCAATTTGGATGGGTGGGGAATTAAGATTTAACTTTAAGGAATAGATTAAGATAGATGAACAAAGAGAAACACAAAAAGACCATTGAAAGAGAAATTAATTCCTCTTTAAATGGAAGCCAATTCAGTCGATAGAATTTGAAGATATTTCTTCAAATTCTTACAGCAACTTGTACAATAAATGAAGATTATAGGTCAATTTGGATGGGTGGAGAATTAAGACTTAACTTTAAGGAATAGATTAAGATAGATGAACAAAGAGAGAAACAAAGACCATTGAAAGAGAAATTAATTTCTATTTAAATGGAAGCCAGTTCAGTCGNATAGAATTTGAAGATATTTCTTCAAATTCTTACAGCAACTTGTACAATAAATGAAGATTATATGTCAATTTGGATGGGTGGAGAATTAAGACTTAACTTTAAGGAATAAATTAAGATAGACGAACAAAGAGAGAAACAAAGACCATTGAAAGGGAAATTATTATAATTTCTATTTAAATGGAAGCCAGTTTAGTCGATAGAATTTGAAGATATTTCTTCAAATTCTTACAGCAACTTGTACAATAAATGAAGATTATAGGTCAATTTGGATGGGTGGAGAATTAAGACTTAACTTTAAGGAATAAATTAAGATAGATGAACAAAGAGAGAAACAAAAAGACCATTGAAAGAGAAACTAATTTCTATTTAAATGGAAATCAAATGGAAGAATTTGAAGAAATATCTCAAAAAATGAAATGACAAAAATATTCTGCTTGTGAATAGCCTTATGAATGATTGCGATATTTTTTGCCTACCAGTAACCGATTGGCAATGACGAAAATCTAATTTTGGTTACCAGTAATCGATATAAATGACGGGAATATTTTTTGGTTAACAGGAATCATTAGCGTAGCCCGAATTTTATTTTGCTTACCGATAATCATCATCGACGACGAGAATTTTTCCTGATTACGATATTGATATCGACTGTTGTTAATCGTTGTTAACATCGCTGCTAATTAGTATTCGTATACACCATGAAAAAGTTAATTATAAAATTTACGCATTTTATTAAGCAAAATGACGGTACGAAAATACATTACACGCGCTATCAAAGTAACAAATTACAGTGCGAAATTGAACGATTCGTTTGATTATTTTCAAAGAAAATTATAATTTCATACATTTGAAACATAAAAATATGACTTTCCATCTTCTCTACAATATTTTCGTTTTTGTATTTTCTTCGCAATTATACTGAAACTAATGCATAAAACAAACGACGCGGCTTAAAATTAAAACTTGATAACAATGTTTAAAACTAACGACGCAGCTCGAAGCTAAGACCTAAAAGTAGGTCTAAAAAGTAACGACGCAACTTAGAACTGAAACTTAAATCTTAAAATTAAGATGTAAAATTAAGGCTTAAAAATTAGACTTCAAAGCGAGGCTTAAAGCTTATAACGTAAAACTAACAACGAGTCATAAAACGAAGAATAAGTCTCTCTGTAACCCTCGCCGTCCACTGACGAGGCTTACGATTAACTTAATCTCAATTTTAGCACTAAAAGCTACTTAAACTAAAGTACATTAGATCGTAGCCCTAGTGGCAGCCTTTCGTATCGAAGACTTTAACTCAAACGCACACATCCCTCGATATCCCTGCGCTATCTCACGGTATCGCACGACGTCCCACGTCGGATGATAATAATTTACCATATATCTCTCTCTATCTTACGATCAATTAAAGCTAAGACGCGCGCATCCCACGTTGGCTTTCTAAGTTGCCAATTAAAACTAACACTTAAACCTAAAACTTCCAAGTAAGCATACACTAAGCACCATCTTCCGTCTCCCGCAAAACAATTACGTGGATCCTTACAAATTTAAAAGCAAAGCATACAGCACGCAGCATCTATCTGGCGTACGACGATTACATAAATCGTCACAGAGATTATACGATAAATCGCAGATTACTACCTACGCATATCTAATTTACGATTAATCAAAATTAAGACGCACGCATCCCACGATGGCCTTGCGATATCCCACGGCATCCCACGACGAATTGTCAGTCTGGATTACCAAAAAAAATTCTAAAGAGAATTTTGCATAGTCTAAACCGAACTGTATTAGCGTACTTTTTATCTTCATATCGTTTTAGCATGTTAGCGATACTAATCATGAGATATTAATATGCGTATCAGTTTGCAAATGGTATAATGTATGTATTTACTGTACGTGTATGCACTATATGTAGTAGGAAAATCAATGTTATATTAATTTTCTAATATTTGCAGTGGTATTTCGAGCATGAATATTTGGAAAACGATAGCAATTACCGGGACCCACCACGGGGAGGTGACTACGCTCGGGTCCCATTATACGTATATCAGAAATTAATTCTATTTATCGGTAAAATATCTATCGTACGTTATACGTGTCGGTTGTTTCATAATTGGAGAACGGAAATTGCAGCATGATCGGGCAGAATGAATTGGATAGATTACGTAAAAGGTTTTTAAACGTGATTGTGTTGTATTTGATTCGCGAGTAATCGTTGTTTGTATTATCGAGAGCGGAAGATGTACAATTATTTGATAATACAAAGAAGTGGCGAGTATTGGGATTTATTAATTCTTGTCTGAAGGTATTGAGAATGCTAGTAGCATCGCTGATTTTAGTATGATTGTTTCTACGTGCCTGCTACGTATAAAGATTAACAAGATAAATTATTAATTTAATCGTTACGAATTGATGGTATTGTGTTAAATTAATAGTAGAATTGTTATCGGTTAACGGCGTAATTGTTATAAGTAAAGAAAATAATTATCTAAAATTAACGGGATATTGTTATAAATTAATGGTGTAACTGTTATGAATTAACGATAGCATTGCTCTAAATTAACAGTAGAATTGTTTTATATTAATGGTATATTGTTATAAATTATTCTCGTAATTGGAATAAATTAACAGTAGAATTGTTATAAATTAATCGTGTAACTATTATAAATTAACGATAGCATTGCTCTAAATTAACAGTAGAATTGTTTTATATTAATGGTATATTGTTATAAATTATTCTCGTAATTGGAATAAATTAACAGTAGAATTGTTATAAATTAATCGTGTAGCTATTATAAATTAATAGCATTGTTTGAAATTAATAGTAGAATTATTTTATATTAATGTTATATTATCATAAATTATTCTCGTAATTGGCATAAATTAACACTAGAATTGTTATAAATTAATCGTATAACTATTATAAATTAATAGCATTGTTTGAAATCAATAGCAGAATTATTTTATATTAATGTTATATTGTTATAAATTATTCTCGTAATAACCATAATTTAACAGTAGAATTGTTTTAAATTAATAGCATAATTATTAAAGATGAATAACTTAAACGTTATAAATTGATAGCTTACATCGTATAAATTAACAATTAAATTATCAATAAGTACTCTTACTTACCTCTTAAGAACTCTTCTTATTCGACATTCACGAGCCGGAAGTAAGAACAGAAATGATCTTGCGCGCAAATCGGTCGTTCCTTATATACCTGTTGATAAACCGTCGTCGACATTTCGGTTAGAACGATGAGGCGACGATGCGCGATCGTTACCTTTATAGCGAAAATTGATTTTTCATTATACCGCGATTAAATAAAATAATATTCCAATTGCTATTATAAATAAACGCCTTTAGCAGTTTCTTACAATAATCACTTTTTAATTTTCATATTTTTCACCAGCTAAAACTGAATGTACGCTTCCGTGATGCGAATCTTTGACTCGTAATTGTTCTAACTCATCGTTGATCTATTCTCAATCTATCGTTAATCCATTAAATACCATTTTACGAGAAATATAATTGTACTACGAAGTTAATCACGTCAAGAATATCACGTATCTGAAAAGAAGAAGAATGTACATGTATCTATGGTATGCTATTGTAATTTATAATAATTGCAGATTTCTCGGAATTACTTAATTAAATTTGTAATATATACTATCCGTGATAATGTCTTGTAACAAATTATAAATCGTCTCGACTTAATTCCAATTATATATCGTTTTAATTTAACAAACATTTAATTATTAAATATATAGAAATATATAGAAATTTGCTTTCACACAACTCCGTTTTACTTTCCACTATAAGATTATGTTAGAGCATGGTTTTAGTCGAATTATCAATTTAATTACTATTTTATGTAATAACGTTTGTAATTTGCATTTAATATACAGTAGAATTCCGTTTACTCGAAGCTATCGCGCGACAAATACTTCATGCGTTTACCATGTACTTACGATTTTCTGTTCGTACAATAGCGTGGCATAATTTCACGTGCCGAGATTGGCGAGTTCGACAAAGTTTATTCAATCGACCACTAGCTAAAGTTTCGTTTGAATAATCGTATCGCGTTCAAACCACGTTCAAACGGACCACGTCAAAGGGTATAGATTTAACATAATTACGATCGTCGCGAAGCGATGTTACAAATCATTGAGCTTTTTCGAGTTCGGTATTTTAGAACAAGAGACACGGAATCCCATTTAACGCCACTCAAGTGCATCCTGTCCTCGGTCAATGATCGAATACAACAGGAAAAATTTGTCGTCGATAATGGTTATATGCAACCGAAGCAAAACTCCCATGCAACCGAACAAAATCCCCATCAAAACAATTTCAATCGTTTGTATAATGGTTATTTGTAACTAAAATATTTAAATTACGATGTGTGGCGCATATACGAAAAGACTGTAACAAGCCTCGATACGTTAAACGAATACAATTTAATATGGTTTTTGATAGGCTTCGAATAATTTCGTTCTTCTATGCATAATATTTCATTGGAATAATTTATTAGATTTCAATTAGAAGAGAAAGCTTTTGAATTTCACGTTCTTCCAAGCGTACGATTTTAACGATCGGATATATTGACAAGCGTGGAACGAAAAGAATAATCAAGTGCGGTATCCTGAGGTAAATCGTTGGAAGAAACGATTCGAAAAATGATTGTTAAAAATATTTTTGCATTTCGGAATCTTCGTTTATGTTGATGAAACAATTATTCGTCGCCACGAGCGATAATTCATTGAATCCTAAAAAGAAGCATTTGTATACGTAGAAGTTTATACATTTGAATGAGAAAATTCTGAGTTTCAAAAGATTGCGGATTTTGTCATTAAGTTGTATTGACAAAATCCGCAATCACTTAGTTGCCAACCCAATATAAGATGATTTGTAAGAGGATGAAAGTATTTGTTACAGAAAGAAACTTCAGGAAGTTGACGAAGAAAATTCTCAGTTTCTATAAAACGATCCGTAGAGAGATAAAAATATTTATCGAAGATAGAAGATTTAGAAAACCCATAGAACTAAATCGAACATCTCGTAAGTGGTAGGAAAATTTCACCACCGTAGGTCAAAGAGAGGAGATGATTTTTTGTCAAACACGTAGTAGGTAATTATCAATTATTCGGTAAGTCAATGAACGGCTGTAATAGAAGGGCTAGGTAAATCTAAAGTCTAGAGACTGGAAACTGCCTCGGCCACCTTCGCTAAACGCTCTCTCTCTCTCTCTCTCTCTGTTAATGTACGAATCCACTTAGGCGCGCCCTGCCAAGTCTGATTAGATTAATTTTAAGAAGCCCTCTTACTGCCTGCCTACTCCGTTGCCTCTTCGCGATATTGCGTTCGATGCTATGCGCTACATTTTCCAGTCGCGCAATCCACCAGAAAACATAATCTCAAGTATCAGGTATATATTATATTTTAATCATAATTATTTATCGATCGAAACTTGTGTATAATATTTTAATATTCATTTAGATTTCCTTTCCAATGTTATCGTTTCGAGTAACGAAACGAATCTTACGTTCGTTCGCACTGATCTGTAAATTAGTAATAAAATTTCAAAAATGATAGCCTAAACGGAGCTACTGTAAGAAAATTCCCGCTATTGGAACACGGTTCAAATGATTTCCGAGACTGACAGCTAAATTAGCAACTAATACGTTAATAATAATATTGTTCGAACGTAATAGCTACTAAATAGCAACTCGTGAAAGAAAGAAAATTGTCACTGTGAAATCGCTGCTCTTAATAATAATAAACCTTTCCCTTAAATGCATCAATCGTTGTGAAAAATCTGGCAGATATAATCCTCGTCCTACATCGTCCCGGCCTTTCTTCCTCTGCATCAAAATTAATAACGCGCATTTTGCACAAAGGGTCGGCAAAAGGATTCGCCGGGACCAGCGCGTTCGTATAAAAGGCAAAAAGCGGGGCAAAGACAAGAGCTATTTTAACGTGAAAGCTCATTTACGAACCGCCGCCGCTAAGAGGCGAAGCTAATGGCACCGAATAAATTATCGTGTGTCGTTCAGAGGCACGAGGAATACCAAGACAAGACAGGATTCGACGATTCTTAATCTTTCGTCGCCGATACACGACGATCAATCGGATTGCGTGCCGGTCGTAATTAATCACGTGGAATTAATTGTAGCCGATCGAGGGCCGTGAAAAGTACGTCGAAACGATTTGCCAACGATAACCGCGAGAGGCTCCGGGTTTCTCGTTTCGATTGTCTAATTAGTCGAACGTTCGACTAATTGCCTTTGGTCATTAACGAGACGTTAAAACGCCTGGCGATATCGCGAGATTGATTTTTAACTAATATCGAATTTTATGAGAAAGCAAACGTGACGAAGTGAAACAGCGACAGGTACGATTAATTAAACATTCGAATTATTGGAATTGCTTTTATGTCACGAAGACAGTCACTTTCTTAATGGCGTTAGAAATTGGTAAAAGGAGAAATGTAGGGCACAGCACTTTGTAGATTGCAAGAAGAAACGGCATCGATTGAGTGTTCAGAGTGCTGGAAATATTTTTATTTTACGAAGGTAATCTTCTTCTATAGCGTTCGCAGTCGACGGGGAAGGAAATAGGGAGCATCGTGATCGATGATCGCGATTGACGACAGCGATGGGGTATTTGAATTATATATTTTCGGAAGATGATCATCTCGAGTGGCGTTAAACGAATTCGAATTACGTTTCCTTTGCGTTCCTTTCATTCTATGCTAATTGATTCTAGGGAACAGTGATCGAAACAATAGTAATGGTAATGAAGATTGAGTGGATGAATAAACAGGATCAAAGGATTGCTTCTTTTCTTTTTTTAACAATGCTGTTACAGATTGGAATTTATGTGCGTCTGGCTTCCGCGAATTAAATTGTGCGTTAACCGTACATTAACCTTAGACGGTGGTGGCCCATGCTGGCTAACGATTCCTGTTAGTTACACAATTATCAATTATCTTTGACTTAAGAGGAAAGATTAAGGAAACCATTCTCTACTCTGTTTATTTATGATTTCTTTACCAACACTGCATCTCGAACGTTTGTACATTTGAATTACGTTTCAACGAACAAGAAGACGTTCGACGTGTTGACAAACATTTCCAACGAAAAATATCGCACGTTCGAAAACGACAGGAAAATAGGAGAAATTACTTAAAAACACGAAGATTCGCGGACATTTTTCCCGAAAACCTCTCCAGAAGATCGAAGGGAAATATCAACAACGATTTCATTTCTTCCTCAAGTAGAATATTTTCTAATAGAAAGACGAGAGAATCGTGTGACTAACGCAACATAAATCATCATTAGAAAAGAGTCAGTGGCAATTTACAATATACAGTAAATAGATGATCAAGCATAGGATAGTGTGTATTATATAGATCCATGAAGTTAAATTATATTGTGCGTGTAGATAAGCAAAAATCTTCCGACGTATGCTCTAAATAGATTACGAGAACCAGTGAGAGTGAGAAACTCGTAAGCCAAATCCTTTTCCTATGCTGTGAGGTCAAAGAATAAATAAAAGATATATATATACAACTCATACTGTCATCCGCCTGTATAAGAAACGTCTTTGTCTCGGCTGAACTAATATTAAAATTCCCCGGTTACCTGAGCCCGTCAGAAAAACGTCCCGCCTTTCTCCGAGCAACTTCCTTTCGCCGGTCGAAGGCACGGCGACCTTAGTTCCTCGGCATTTTTCCAGCTCCCTGACCCTGCAATTAGCCGGTCAGCTCGTCGGTCAGACTAATTGATTCGTCTGCCGGTAACCTTCTCGAAGACTACGGCTGAAGAAGAGGGTGGCATCGCGAGACTTTAATCATCGCTCTCCTCTGGCCAACTTCAGCCGCAATTTCCGACACGGCCCGAGGCCGCGATATTAACTTAAGACGACGACGGACTTCCGCTCGCCACGGCGAAACAGCCAGGACAGGGTGGTGGATTAACGCGCCGTCCATAATTTTGGTAATTAATATTCGCGCGACGCCGCCTGAATTCCTCGTTTATTAGCTCGCGGATGGTGGCAGAGGGACGATCTTGTACGTAATTTGTAATTTATTCCTTTTTCACCGGGTCCTGCACTGGCTGTATATTAAGGAGCAAGAGGGCAAAGTTCTTTTCGAGGGTTGCAGGTGGTCGTAATGTTTTTGAGCGAGGGGCGAGCATAATCGGTGGACCAACGGATGCCTACAGCGAAGAACGATGGAGATGAAGGACGTTTAGTGGTTAAGAGGCTGGTAGAGGAAGGTATTAGGCACTAGAAATTAGACTTGGGATGCTTCTACCGAGCGTTGGCAAGCTTTTACAGCGAAAATGGAAGCTTGTAGTTTGCTTTAAAAATGCAATTCTAAGTGGTCCGTGAAGGAAGAACGTTCCTTTGCCGTTGCTAAGTACAATCGAGAAGTTCTTGCGGAGTATCTGGTAGAATCGTGTTCCGGAAGTTTCGGTATTCAGAGTCGAAAGTTTCTTTCGTTTACAGAACCGCGATATCTACGAGAAACCTGTAAAATCGATAGCGCGTGAAGTTCGCTTTTCACGTAGGGTAAAATGACATCAGACAAGGTGGATCTTTTACTTGCAACGAGAAACGATGAAACTTTAGATAAATGATTTTGCACGCGCTTTCTCCGCATATTGAATTTTCTCGTTACGTTGGTGCATTGAAAGCAATTGCATTATCTTGAAAGTAATTACACGTATGCGTACAATATCTTGTTAAACGCATATTGCAAGTAGATAAAGTAAAGTAAAGAAAGTAGATAAAAACGGAGGTAGAAGCTTCTCAAAATATTTGTCGAATAGAACGCAAATACGAGAGAAAGATTACGTTTGTAGCCTGGTTCGATCCGACGTTATATCGATAATGGAAGAAATATTTATAACATGTTTTACGCGTCGAAAATTTAAATTTCGATAATTCTTTGTAATTTTCCTGCATCAATTCTGTTGCGCATCTGTAAGCTGCGTAGACAGAACTAACGCGACCTCGCAATGCGCTAGGCATCGAAATCGTCGCTATTATTAAAGGCACGGAAGATACATTAAGAGAAGAAAGTTTCTTCAAAAGGATCAGGACGAAAATCGACGAAAATTCTCCGAAATGTTCGAAAGTAAGAAGCTCGAATGTCTTGAAAAATGTGGTTTTCCGTCGTTTGGAAGATATTCGATCGAAATAGAATTTTTCTCGAAAAATGCGCACTTCGTTTAATTCATTTTCCATCCAACGTTGGTTGGAATTTAGACGCACGTATGGTAAAGCTCGTAGGTCGTGAAATCGCGATAATCGAAAGAAGGGAAAATCTCGAGAAACGGCCGTAATCCGAAGAGCTGGTCGAACGATGATCAAACCATCGCGTGATTCGAACGATCGCGTTTAAACCGGTGTAACTTCTCGAGTAACCTGGTCGTTTACACCAACGAAGAGCAAAGTTATTTACGTCGAATTCGCAACGATCGTCACGTTGAATTCGCCCACGTCGCGTTTCGAGAAAGTCGTCTTTTCGAACAGACGTTAGGCCCATAACGATCCCGAACGATCGTGTTTTCCCGCCACCCTTCTCCTTCAAAACATTCTTCGACGTTTCCAAGCCGTAGCTAAAAGTCCAATGGCCGTACGTGCCCCGAAATAATCGCGTAAGCGAGCGCCGACCAACTCCATCCACGGAATTCCCGATTCGGTCACGTGCGGTTCGCTCGAATGCCTAACGATTGTCGTCGGTTGTTGCTGCACCGCACGCTCGCGGTGCATTCCCAATACACCGGAGTCCCGTCTCTCTCATTCCCAATCCTCTTCCGGTCTAATTTCGCTAATGATCCAGTTTTTCAAGTTCCCCTTGCTCTCCTAATTTTCTGACTTTTCGCTTCCTTCTTCGTCGAGCCAGAGTCCGGAGTCTCTCGAACGCGCGACTCAAAAATTTTCTCTCGGCCTACAGGATCCGAACATAATGACCGCAAAAAGGAGCTATCCCTTAAACTGTGTCGTCCTTAAACTTGCCTCGTCGTCGAAAACGTCGCGAAAAACGCGAATAACGCGTCAGTCGTCGCGCGAACTTTAAGCTCCGGTCTTCGGAATTCAAAGAATTCTTCGATTCTCACGACAGACGAACTGTAACTGGGAGTTCAACCTCGAACGCTCGTCGATAGATCGCAGATTCCGTCGTAAACGTGCGAAGATATAGAGAAGACGCGCGTAACGTGGGAAGATACACGAGATACCCAAAGTACTTGGTCGTAACGCGTAAAGAGCGAACGAAATCTCCGCTCAAGTTCGATTTCTTAAACTCGCGTGGTGAAAATTTTAGATTCGCGTAAGAATCCGCGACGCTGCTCATCGACGTGTATAAAATGGGTAAAGGAAGAACGTGACCGGTGATCTCTCGCGGCGACCGCTTAAATTATCGGCAGCCTGTTACATTAGCAGGTCGAACCGGTCCGCGGTTGCAGGATATAATCGGCGTTCACCGGTGTTTATCTATTAATTATTAATTTATCCGGAGGGAATGAATGGGAGGAGCAGCGGGTTAAAATAAAGCGCTGTTAAAGCGTCCGGCAGCGGTGTCCCGGCCAATTATAAGAGGCCACGGAAATTATTCGACCGCTCTTGGCCCCGCGGGTTAACGATCTGTCGCCGGTGTTCAGTTTGTCCGGGGTTATTTAATACGCGTTATTTCATACGCGCCACGGCTATCTCGCATTAATTCCACGCTGTTAGTGGAACGCGACGCGGTGGAATAGCGCGGAATAAACATTGTGGCAAATTCAAATTGCCACGGTGATTTGGCACTGGCAAGTTGAACATTTCTAATGGCCATTTGGAACGTAGCGTAATCGCGAATGTCAGAGTAACGAGTTCCAGTTTCCTTCTCTTTGCCATCATCGAGGATGCGTACGAGTACGTGAAGCTGTGCGCGAAAGTTTCCAGACAGCGACGGTGATTTTTCATCATTTCATCATTCGAGAAGATTTTCAATTGTCTCGTGGCAAGCAAATAATTGAAAGAAATTGCAATTTTCTACGGACTGTCCGATTTTTATGTATAAGTGCGTATTACTGGTGAACTGTTCGTTATATAGAATAAATGGCTCGGACAAGAGGTCGAGATGGTTTCCAGGTGATTATGATCTGGTGTAACGATTTTACCTGTGAATGGACGCACGGAGATAACACGAAGGTAACGTACGTTTTCTTAAATGAAGTCACATAATTTTTAATGCACGTTTGCGTTAATTAAAGTACGTCTTTGTCCTGTATTTCGTATGGCGTGTTTCACGAGATAAAAGTGGAAATATCTGGTAAATAATTTTTTATACAGAATATCAAGAGACGTACGTCACCCTCGTATAATCTCTGCTTGTCCATCTACAGAAAAATTAATTGCACCAGATTATCTCGCTCTCGAAACCATTCAATCTCTGTCGGAATATTTTCCATATACAGCAGATACATTAACAGTTCTCATTTATAGATTAAAATTAAACATCCTGTATACTAAACAAGAGAATTCTTAAAAGAAATTCACGGCGTTTCATGCTCTAGAATCCATTTTAATACGTTCGATTTAGATTCAGCATGGAATTTTCTACTTGTATCTGTTCGAAGATACACCAGGATCTTCTAAACGATAAAAGAATTTAAGCAATTCCGTTGATATAAATTGGAGAATAAGCTAGAAGTTCTTAAAAGATAATAAAGTATTTCTCAACTGTTGCTGATAATACGAATGATTTCAGAGAAATTGTAATTTTGTATTATATTGATATAATTCATCCATATGGAAGATCCAATATCTACATACATTTACATTTTATTATAATTATATGTCGATTAAATAAATAGCCGATACATCAGGCATAATTACCAGCCACTTTAATAATCATGAAACACCGATTTTCGTCTAACGTTATAATACAAGCGACGTGGTGGTCATTCGAGCGAAAAAACAGGATGCAAATTAATCGGCCACCGGATGACGAAGCATTGGAATATTCGAATGAAAATGAGACGCTTAATTTCCGATAATGACACCGAACGAAAACGATCGTGCTGTTGCATATTGCATTCCGCATAGGCTATTTGCATCGCTGCCGGCTTGTTCCGCTCGCAACACTCTATTTTAGCGCGCGTTGGACCAAGGGAACGTTTAATCGATAAATGCTTATAGATTATCGTGCTCCAGTAAAGTACCCCCCTCTGCAATCGCGATAAGGCAAGCCGGCGATATGTAATCTGGCCGCGAAATCTGGAAATTCGCCGATGCGACCAGTTAAAATTTAATTGAAACCCTCCTATGAACCTGGCAACTTTATTTAGTGACCTTCGATTGGTAACGTTGCGTGGAACGATTATGGCAATCGATTATCATAAATGAATTACACGAGCAACGGTACGAGTCGATTTTTTCGACACTGCACGAGTTACAAGTATAACTGGTTTTCATACGGTCGAAGTTGCTTAAGTTTTAATAAAGCGATTAAACAAAATATATCCTACTTGCGACTATAGCGGCTCGCGAAAGTATTTTAACGGTTACCGTGCAAAAGTTTCGTTTATATATCGCCTGTGTTATACGCAAGACGTTTTAAGATATCGTTGACACGTACCAGACACCACAGTCTCTGATTATTTTCGTTAAATCTGAAATCTGAAAATAAATGTAGAAAATTATTGCACATTTACATATGCGAACATATTACATTTACTAAAGAAAATTATTACTGTATATACCACGAACAGTGGTTTGAGAGTATTTAGGTTTATTAATGAAGCACTGATTACCGCGTTCGCTCGTTGTGCTCGTAGGAAAAATTAACAAGGTCGATAGAGAATTAAAGAAGACGAACAAAGAAGCTGGTTTCTTCTAAATATTCATTGACAGAATTCTAACTTGAGAAAATAAGTCAGAGCGATCTTTAGAAAGGAAAGTGAGTGAAATCTACAGAGGAAGGCTAATAGGCTGAACGTCGGAGTCCTTGTTGAGTATAATTTCGAAGAGTATGAGAAAATCATCTTTGTTCCCCCGATTTCATATTATGTTATTAGCAATTTTGTCGAACGACTGTCTTAATCAGCAGGCGATACGTGAACGTGACTAAGGAAGAATCGAGTCTAGCGAGAGGTAAGCGCGATAAGACTGACAGCGGGATTAATCTGACCGCGGAATCTGGGTTCGTTTTAATAGAATTTCATTGAGGAGAGGCTGGCTGACGTGAGTGCGCTCTGGGATGCAACTCGAGCTCCATGTTCCTATTAACGCAACGTGGATTTATATCCGACTCTAATAACGCGGTAATTACGAGCTGCCTTTGTTGTCGAGTTCGATTAAAACATCGGCACCGAGAGGAGCTGATGTTGCAACGGAGCAACGCGTTTCGTAGATAATTAGCGCGTTAAAATTTCGTTACGCAACAATTTTCTCAGCTGCGACACGAGTTTGACGCGATAACTAGAAGATTGTTTTCTTGATTAAAAAATTTGTTTCTCGTACTACGAGACGTTTGGACGATTTAAAAGTATGAAAACGAGAGATTCGAGCGAATGGATATTATTTGTTCGGATAGAATCGGCCGTATCTCGTAAACCAAGTCCATTTCTTAGCCGTGAGACTGCAAATAAGGAATATTATTTTAATGTAAAAGTAACGATATAAATTATTATTCGAAGAATGACGAGTGTTTCGACGAATGAATTAATACGATATTATTAATAATATGATACGTAGAATACGTGTAATGTATACACAGTAGAAACGTAATGGGGTATTAAAAACAGCCAATCGTTGAATAAACAAATTATCAATTTCGCGATATTTAACAAGCTAAATAACACAAATTAACTCGTTCTACCCGTTCGTTAGCAGGTTAAACGTTTTAAAATGTGCGTATAATTGGCTTCATTGCGTATGCGCGTACTGTCTTCTACCGATAGGCGAAAAAGATAAAGAGCTTAAAATTCCCTGAAATTCATAATATTCATCGTAGTCTGAATAACCGATAACAATCTATTTCGCTCCTGAACTATATCGTTCATTTTACATTCAATAACGTTTATTATTAATATCGCCGTTGCAAACTATCGCGTACTTTTCTCGAGGGAAAAAAATCGCGATACGATAATGTTTCCGCCGTTCCATATAAGCTTCGCGCTTGGAACCGGTTACGAGTACGAAATGCACTTTATTTTCCGATATTTGCATACAACCGTCGAGATCGTTATTTCTCAATTCCAGTTGGTACAACGTTACCGAGGGAAACGGGAAAGCACGGAGAAAATGGGTTCAAAAATCTGCCGCCAGATTAACGATGATGTAACGCGCATGCGCGCCAATTGGACGCTGTCGCGCGAAAAATTGGCGAAAATTCGAAAGAGAAATTCTGTTCTCCCAACGAGGGACGTTCAATTTTCGTAAACCTTTACGCGTCTATGAAAAGTTTCAAAGTTCAAAGACGCACGATTGTAATATTTGGTAAACAAAAGAAATTTTTGCTTAGGTACTGTTGCTCTATTAATTTATAAATACGTGAATTTGCATAAATGTCCGTTAACAACCTATCGATAACAAATCAGGTATTCCCTTTAGACGAGAGAAGCTACTTTTCTCGAAGTGCACCGCCGAAATCATTTTCATGTATCAAAGTCGTTTTACGATAAGCCTTCGAGAGATCGAAAATGTAAATTCCAATCGGATTCGAACGTAAACGGCTTTAGGCTCGTAAAAAAGCCAATTTTCATTCCGGCTGGCAACGTGGAAAGATACAACGAAGAATTCGCGGGAAACTGGAACCCTTTGGCCACGTCGATGTCGCTTAACCTCCAATTAAGAGAAATGACTTGGATTATATTATAGGTTAGAGCCGTGAAATACCTGGATCGCGGACGAACGTGAAACGAATAAATTGACGAGAGCGTTTCCACGTAGTCGGCAAATCGCTGTCATCTTTACGATCGCTCGTACGCACGAATGTTTAAAACACACCATTTCCATGTTGGAATTTCGCTGCGTTAAGCACGTTCGCGCTCGTCGTCGTATCGACGGTCGACGATGTACAGGGTGCGCTGAAAATCGTGGTAGAAGCCGAAGGATGGTGATTCTCCGCGCAAAAACAGATCGAAAACGTAGAACAATAATTTTCGATACGAGGCTTCGTTTCCGAGAAAATCAACTATCAAGTTTCATGCGCTTGGCGCTCTTACGTTTCAACTGCACACGCACCCGACCAAACTTCATCGTCGATTTTCTCGAAAACGAAGCCTCGTATCGAAAATTCTTGTTCTACGCTTTTCACTCACTTTTTCACGAATAATCACTTCACGGCTTGTATCAGGATTTTCGGTCCACCCTATACGTGGAAACGGGAACGAAAGCTTCGCGTTTCTAAAGTTCGATCGTGTCGTTCGTATTTATGCGTTACAGGGGGAGGAGGGTGGGGGAGGGAGTAAAGTTTACTCGTACAGTGACAGTCAACACAGGTATACCGATCCACCGCTAATTACTGTTCGTAATCAGATGTCTGACCGACGTAGCAGATTGGCTAGTTACCAGTTGCGCCAATAGTCAATACCGCGGATCGATCACGAGCCACGGACCAGCTACAATTGGTGCGTTGATATCCTCAAACAATTTACGTTGATTTCGGCTTGCACACCGCCCTCTATACAATTGCATTATGTTTTATCAGTGTTCCTAGAGAATTTGCATTCCGCTGATCCGCCGACATACAATGTGTCCTTCGGTGTTTAATCGTTCGTTCGATTTTCCTTCTGCAAATAGAGAAACAATTTATTTCGTCGTAGCAAAATATGATATACGATTGTTCAAAAAAATATTCAAACACTCGCCATAGAAAATTTTGATGGACATATCGTTCGGACATATATATATATATCTCTCTCGCAGAAATCACAGAAACGCTAGAAACAGTCGATTGATAAGTCGATCAAATCTTCGTACGAATTTCTTTATTCTTGTTGGTTGTATCGTATTCGACGTAATAATACTCGTGCAATTTTTACATATTCTTCTCCATTCCTAGGTGGAATTGAAAAGGAATTCGATAAACCGTCAAATTTATAAAACGAACATAATTTTCTTACAACGAAGTTGAGGATTCTAACGATACGATAAATCAGCACTTGCCATGAAAATCACTTCGAATGACAAACACGTCCGCTTAACGGAATGAATATCTTCGAACTAACTGCGGCAATTTTTCTCCGCGTCTCTCGTACCAGTTACTCGTAACAGTTAAGAAGCACTAATACCTCCTACGAACGCGTCAATCTATCACGCCAACGTTTCTATCACGTCTGTTAAAGTCTCCAATCCATCAACGTACGAAACAAAGTTTTGCCCGCCGAAAAAGAAATCCAGCCGAAAGTTGCTCTATTACGAGGCGAAAGTTTATTCGAAGTTCTCCCCGCTTCTAACAACCGGAACATCCATCCGGGAACCATCGGCATACCAATTTAGCGAACTCCCCTTAAACTTCCGGCTCCTAATAACCGGCCGGTGTTTACGAAGCTGGGTACACACATTGGCGCGAGGAGCACGCGTGGCACGCCTTCACGATGATGAGAGGAATAACTCATTAGCTTTGTAACGTGGCGGACCACGCGGCCCGATACCGCCCTGAATTATACGGCGAATTACATTAATACCGGATAACAGAGATTCCCGGCGCGAGCTGTAGGATCGCTCGCACGCGCGTCGGTACATCAGCCCGGAACTCGGCACAGCGAGGACCGCTGCGGGGCCAAGTTCTCGCATAATTTTCGAATAAAGTCGAATATTTCCCTGGCTCGAAGTGGCACGGTAATACTCCTGCGGAGAGGTTGCGCCCGCGGTGTGTAAGTTGTAAATCTTTGAAGTGGCTTTCGCGCTGTGAGTAAAGATTCCCCGACCAGTTGCGGAGTTAGAAGGAGATGAATATAGAGGAAGAAAGCGGGAACGTATTATAGAAGAGAGTTTTCTTCTTTTCACCCTTCTTCTACCGAGGTTTCTCTACTTATTTCTACCGAAGAGGAAGAAGATAAAAGGTCCAACTTTAATATTAAGGCAATAAACCGGCGCAGTCTCGAATTCTTCCGGGCAATATATCTTCGGCCATGACATCGTGTTCCGTCTGGTAAACGTTGCTGCTATAGAGTCCGCGAGTGCTCTTCTTACTCGCGCTGTTCCGCGGCTGAACTCTGCCTCGAGGAGCAGGGGCACCGAACAAGTATTGTCCTTTGTCGAGTATCTCGTTAAATCGTTACGCTGTTGCCGAGGAAATTTCTCAGGGCCAGTGTATCTTTATTCTTCGATTACTTTGTCAGTTGGGAAAAGGAAATGTCCGTCGAGATTATCTGTAACCCGATGGTTGTAGAGTACCAACCGTGAAACGTAATATATCGTTCAAATAAGCGGCGAGTCTCGACGAAAGATGATTATTAAAAAATCTAACTGTCCGAAGAGTTTCTACCGTATCTTATCAAGTTTCTCGTTGAATCTGCCGATATCCTGGATTCCTCGTAAATGTCGTAGCGGAGATTGCGTAATCGCTGGTGTCGTTCGTGAATTCACGAGAAGACGTTGCGTAATTAAAGTAGAATAAGCGTCGCGAAGCACGTCTGTCTCGTGCGAGCGCGAACCAAATGGTAGAAAGTAAGACAGAAAGGCTTGGCGAGAAGCAGCATGATTAATTAATGTCTGCGAGATCGTGAGTCATTCACTTGACTCGGTCAATGAAAGGCTTGTGCAAGTGCAAATTAAGAGGCCGCCCGTGGTATTCGTAGAGGAGCCACTCTTATCTTTCTCGTCGAATGTCGGACAAATCGAGGGACTTTGATCAAACCAGACAGGAAATAAAAAAGAGGTAGGGGGGAAAAAATGGCGAGAGGAATGTCGTCGGAAAATTCTGCGATTGCCTGGTTTAAAATTCAGCCGTTTTATTCGTAGGAGATTCGCATTTGTAAAAATTCTTTCGAAGCGCACCGTTTGCAAAGAGAAGATTTACGAGTTTGTATAGAGGATTACATACCGCTCGAGAAATGTGGGTCGAAGATCGAGAGAAGCTGTTTTTCTAGAAACGTGAATCACGTCAGGTGAATCGTAGACAGCCGTAATTTACGATGCTTACACTGAGCGAAATGACGCGCGTTTCACGCCGTATACCGAAATGAGTCATAGTAGTACCGCTAGGTACTATCCGCACAATCCTCAAATAGCGTGAAAGAAAATAGACCGGTATACGAGTAAATCGCGTTGGAAAAGAGAAAATCGCCGGAGGGGATCTTCGTCTAATTAATTAATATCCAAGCGAAATTATTTTTCTTACTTCGTTAATGAATCTAGGAAACGTTTAAGAAAAACATCGTTTCTTTTAAACTCTAGTTTCCAACGAAACATCTTTCCTGTAAAATTTCTGTAACCGTGCGTAAGCGCTACTAGGTGATAGAATATTTAACGTAGCTAATTAATCAAAAGTAAAGATAAAGAAAAATTATAGTGCAAACGCTACGATAAATATTAACGATGTGCAAATATCTTCGCTGTATATTAAATTAACAAAGAGATAGAGAAAGCGTAAAAGGGAATAGTAAAACACGAAGGACGTAAATTATAAAGGAGGAGGATGAAAAAGTTAAGAGGGTGTCAAAGGAAGAATAATGAAAGATAAACGTAGAAAGGTGCAACGCAGAAGAAACGTAAATTCAGTTTCTACGGAGATAGAGAAAATTACGTTACATCCAGAAGGATAAATTACATCTGGGCAACTTCTTTACCAGGAATCACAAGATTTCTCCGTATCATTGCCCCCACCCTCCCCTGATCGATCAGAGATGTTTCCAACATGGAAACATCAATTTCTCTTGGATACAGCTCGGCAATACTACCCGACCAATTTCCTTTGCTATCTCGGCACCCATCCGATAATTATCGTTTTTTTCTTCTCGCGAGATAGGTACGAGGGGTAGGAAATAGGAATAGAAAGCTGAATAAAAGTAGAGGGAGAGAAAGAGACAGAATTGGAGAGAGAGAGAGGCAACGTTCGGTCAGATGGGGTTTGACTCTTGCCAAGCTCCAGGCCGCATTGCAGATGCACGTGCAGCCCCTGTACGGATTTTCGATTTCATTTACTTTGTGTTTTCGCCGAGATTCTGCGGTTTCGGACCACCGAAGAAAGGTCAGTCTGGTTAACCAGGCTAAAATCCGACGTGCGCCAATTTATTCGTCTGGAAAATAGGGAATGAATTTTGAGCGTGAAACTGGTAACGGGCTTGGTACGGAGAATCAAATAAATCTCGTCAGAAACGTTCCACTTTCGCGATCTAGAACCGACCGCGAAATAGCGCTAATGACTTCTAACTTCTACTAAAATCGCCAGCAAGATCGCTTGAATTACAAAAGAATTGCCAAACGTTACTCCAAGGAAGCATCACGCGAAATCTCATTTGTTTTCAAAGACGAAAATGGTTATACGTTCACTTAGCTTAAATCAGCGTCAGTGACACGTAACTCGTAAAATCATCGGTAACATCATCGGTTCGATTACGACGGAGTGTTCAAACGTTCGAAAGTGGCATCTGACGAAACCTCGTCAGAAAAGTCTGGAAAGCAAACGAACGCAGCTTCTCGCGATTTTGATGCGCGCCGTGAAACCCGAACGAAACCTGAGCCAGGCGAAATCTCCGCAAGACCCGGAAGACGTCTCCCCCGGCAGGGTTCATCGACCACGAAGATCACAAGGCACGGTTGTCGCGTGCTCGAGAAATCCGGGCCGGCGAGAGGGCTCGATCTCTCCCTCTTTCACGGCGGCAACCCGTTTTCCCGCGGCTACTTGTGAAATTAATTAACAACGCGTCCGTGGGTAGCGGCGCGTCGTGACACGAAGTCAGCGTCGCCGGAAGCCGATAGGTCATGCACGTGTCGCCGGACTGAATCGTTAATCTCCGGGTGACACGCGCGACCTAACCGTATCGGAAATAGCGTGGTGGCTTCGAGGGTGCTCGTGGAGGTGCCGGCTTGCGCGTGGAAAGAACCACCCGAACGAGTAGGATCTTCTTGCTCTCTCAGGGGATGAAGAGGAAGTGGCGATGCAGTAAAACCGATGGTCGGTCACCTGTGTCCTCCTTTTTTCTTTCCCGCTCTCTTCTCTCCTTTCAACCCTACCAGTTTTTACCTGAAATCGTCGAGAGCTGTGCGAATGAAAATCTGGAACACGGGAACGAGGGATCGGTGGAGGGATGCGCTGATCTTTTAGCGCTGGAATTACCAAACCTCGTCGAGGTGACGTAGTTCGATAAGAACTATGCAGATGCTTCCGACAGAATCGATATTCATTTTGGTTCGAGGAAGAGTTTTTACCGCACGTGATAATTGAATTAAGTATCGATCGTAATTTGTAATCTTTATCGCTTTCTCTACGGGATTACGATGTTCCGCTTGCACGCAAATAGCACATATCATACGGTATTATTATATATACATTTGCTTATAGTATAACCCATACGTACGTTGCACGTATAATATTAGCCACTTTATAAACTTTATTGCACAAACCTTATCTCTACCATGGCTCTAAATTCACTGACCTAATCTAATCTTAACGCTAACCTTACCAGACCCGGTTAAACGACCACTTTCAAAATTAAAATTAAAATTACTTCTTCATCTTACCCTACCTACAATTAATATATTGCTAATCAACTGTTCCATCGACTGATCGTAACAGGGAATATCTTAGAATATTCTTTTTTCCTTTGTATTTAAAAAGTAGGATTTGTTAACTTTTGATCGTATTAGTGTATTATTTAATAATATATATCGTCAATGGAAAAGAGAGAGTTACGCTGTCATAAAGATTTCGAAAAGAATAGGATCATAGAGAGTATATTACGGCAATAATGTACGCTGTGTTTGATAATATCTCTATGAAATTATTTAATATAATAAATAAATAAGCAGTGTTGGCTACATAGTGGTATTTGCCGTCAATCTGGTTTATTATTCTGGATGCTCTTTCTTTGGGGATTACTTCTGCTTCGTCTGTACTGTATTCGCTTTATGAAAGCTTTTACATCGGCCAAGAGAGATTTTCTCCAACCTCGAATGCCTTCGATTTCCTTTCTTTAAAGCTGCACGGCTGATTTATTGTGGGTCAAGCGATGGTATATCGATCAAATCCCCTTCAGATCTCTGTTAATAAAATTAACTGCAGCTATTTGCATCGACCTTGCGCCAGGGACGTTTCGGTATCCTACAACGTCCCGATTATCTTCACCCGTCCAAAGTTACTGCGACTCTTCTGCTACAAGTCCACAGAAATGTTACTAATTAACAGTAGAAAGTTTACACAGTTACAGAATTCGCTGTAGGTTTACATTAAAAAAAAAAATTCTCCCAAAGTACTAAGATTTCGACGCAACTAAAACACGTAATTCCATACACGTAGAAAGGAACGTGTGTGAAAAATTTGATGGAGAACTTGCGCGTTTTCCACAGCCAATATCCTCGTAGGCGGCTTCCTGTTAATTGTATCGGTCAATTCTACAAGTGTCACTTCGTTTACGGCGAAATGTTCAAACACGTAACGACGTTAAGAAAGACGTACGGTGTACGGGCCGAGTAAAGCGGTTCTTCCAATTAACTCGACACTGGAGCGGCCGAGTACGAAATAGGAGAAAACGCATTCGGAGTACAAGGATCAGCGCAATTAGAGAAATAATTGGCAATTAATCAACGTGGCTGTGGAAAAATCCAAGGGTCCCGCCGGTTCTAAATTCCTGGCGGTTTCGTTTGGTCGCTTATCAACAACGCAACTTCGGTAATTACACGAGTGATGTCTCATTAAGTCGCGTTACACTTGGCGGCTGGTTAATTAACCGACGTAATCGCCCCGGTGTTTCCAGCAGCCCCTTGTTGACGTAACGAGAACGCGAAAACACGAGAGCCTCGAGAAAATCGAGAAGGAAAATCGAGCAAGGCGCCTTTTTCTTCTTAGTTCTTCGTCTTCTCGATTTTTCCTTCGCTTTCTCTCCCTCTTTTTCTTTATCTCATTACGTAGTCGAGATATTCGGAGGAAATTTCAATAAGCGATTTCCAGCTGGTCGAGAGGTCACAGACAGCGAAGATTGCTTTAATAAAGAAGCAAAGCCGAGTTTCGGCTTTAATGCGAGTCAACTACGTTGAATAAAGTGCCTCGGGATAGGCTGCTCCTTTCGACGTGGAACCGAGCTGTTAGAGGCGACAGAATTTCCAATAATAAATGATAAAGCGACGCGAATCCGATTCGAACGTGATAAATCCATCTAGCCGGTTCTCCCTGTCTCGCTGTTGAATTTATTGGTTTCACGGAGTTCCCTGTTATGATATTGTTCGACCGGGATTCTTTATGATTGACTTTCGCCCGATCTTTCTTCTATTTAGTTGGAAACATTCCGACACCGTCAAGTCGGAGAAATTGTTCGCTGGTAAAAGTGTAAAGTTTACCGAGCAACTTGGCATTCCAGGGAATATTTGGAGCTGCGCGTGCTTAGAACATAGAGTAGTTCATTTTCGTGAATCCAGCGAATTTTGAATATCGAGGATCGAGCGTTAAAATTTATTACGCTTGCTCACGGAATTCTTGATTTAGGGAATTCTCCGATGTATAGACATTTCGAAAAATTCTATCTAACGTAGAAGTTTAAGAAATGTTGATGGCAATTACAGATTTCGCGAAGGGAAGTTTTAGAATTTACAATTTCTCGAGGATTCTCAAACGGAATCTTAAACCTCCTAGACTGTGCAAACTTTTAGACCAACGTAAATTCACGGAATTTTAAGATTCTCTATAAGCGCTCGAAGCTTTAGTGCATCTTAATCTTTCAAAAGCTACATTTTCCAAACTTTTCTTTCTTACTATACATTTTGTTATACTTCTCTAGACTATTGTAAATTCTCGAAATCTTTCAAAGTCAGCGGGATTCTATGATTCCCCGCAAGCATCCAAAGTTCCATTACATCTTGATCTTTCGAAACTTGCATGGTCCAAATTTTTCATTCTCATTCTACGTTTTACTATCCCCCTTTTTGTTCTTTTTCGTACATTCGAAACGCAGCAACTTAGTGATACTGTATGTCGGACGTGGCTCGAAAGTTCTGTTACGTAATACTCTGCATACCTGCGAGACTAACGGCAGGAAGAACAACCGTTTAAGCTGTGTTTCGCGATAGGGATGAAAGAACGATAAAAGTTCTTCAAAGCGTATTCAGTTCGACAGGTGGAGGGACGATGCATAGGACACAGCTTTGCACTTTTGCTCGAGAATTGAAAAAGTTGAATGAACGAAACTTGAAAACTTCCGCCCCGACGCTTCTCTTCCGGCCGATTTCTACGAATTTCATTAATGTGTCCGCCTTATCTTCTGACCGCTTTTCCGTTCGCCCCTATATTTTCCCATTTCGTTAACCCCAAGAATATCTTCCTAGAAGAAATTATCTTCGTCCTCGATGTTAATCTTCTTGCAGTCGATGAATTCTTTTTCTTTCCAATAAACGACTTATTACACCGTTAATTTTCTCTTTTTCTTTTTTTAATTTAATCTAATATATTATAATTAAATCTAATATAATTCCAACTCACCCCTCTTTATATTTTAGCGTTTCTTCTCGACAATCAACCGCATGCCAATTAGATTAACCAGCTTCTTTTCTCCGCGATAGGTTTTTCCTTCGTTGCTGAAGGATTATTCGAGGCACGTAACGCATCGTCGTGCATTTTCCCGCCTATAAGTTCGTTTATCGTCGAAAGGGAGCGACCTCGTTTGTTTCTGTAGCGAGGCCGTTTAACAACGTTATTACCATCGCGACGATCGCAATTATGAGTCAGACTCGTTTGACCGGAAACCGTCATTAGGATTTATACTCCTTAACGCCGTGTTCCCGGAAACTTGTAGTTACCTTCCGACACGCTCGTTTGGAAAACCAGCTGGGAGAAAATGGGCGGATTAAATGGAAGCTTATTGCCGACGCGATGATATTAGAAAGACCGGTCTTGCGCAAACATTTCAATCATGTTAATTTAAAATTTTATAAAAACCTAGTACGAAGATATTCATAAATATATACGTTCATACGTTTCATACATTGTATAATATGTGCATTGTATATAAACAAATACGCGTATATACGTTTTAAAGTACGTTTAAAAATTGCAATACGAAGATATTCAGAAATGTATACATTCGTACATACGCGTTTACAGTATAGAAAGTTCTAGTTAATTAAAATGTTCATAAATATGTACGACCCGATTGAAAAGAAATTCTATTAAATCTGAGACTTTATAAAACTTGTAATAGGAAAATATTCATCGACATACGTATATATGTTCTGTTAATTAATTTTTTAATTTCGACAATTACTTTTTCTTTTTTTAGAGAGCTCCCCCATTAAAGATGATTAATTCTAAACAATTGAATATCAGAAATACATATATCATACGTATACTTTAATCGTTCGAAATTCGCCATCAAACGAAATCTGCTTTCCATGAGATTGATATTAATAATCGATCGATCCGCCGGTTAAAGGGAATGAACGAAACTGTTGCGGGATAGATTTCGATGGAAATGCGTGCGTGGCAGCATCTGGTAGTTTCTGTTGCCAGGCGCGATTACTCGTGAGAAAAGTAACTATTAAAATTTACGCGATACACCGGTGGGGGAGGAAGGTAGTGGAACAATGCTGAGAAAGAAAGTGGAGCTCGTTGTCTGTGAGAAGAGATCGTCCTATTTACGAAATACCACGAACTGACTGATGAAGATATTCGGCACATATCTGCTGGTGATTATGAAAATAGCGTAAGTCTGAAACTTAAGGAAGTTGAATATTTTAAAATTTACTTTACGCTATATTCCATCTACATTACGACAATCTGCAGGAATGTTTGACTGATCGTTGTATCGAATGATTCCAAAGATACATCGTGCAATTTATAGGATCTTTTTATATTTCGGAAAATCGACGAAGGATACGAGAAAATGTTACGCGAACTGATAAACTATACTGTTGCCTGAAATACATAAACTGATTATTTTTTTAACATTTTTATAACATAAAACCCACTTTGGACACGATCGTGGTGAAAATGAATTATTCGAAGAGATCCTAATCGAATCGATGATTGGCTGTCGATGAAGCCGAACAGGATCTCTTAGTCTCCAGCGCAATGGAATTAATAAGCTTTTGATCGTATCTGATCGTGTATAGGTTAACGGATCGAAGGACCAGAACCTACCCTTAGTATCTCATGGGGATACTCCGTATTAGACCAAATGCAAATGCCGTATTCCAAGTTCTGATTGGCAATGCACTCGGGGCTCGATATCCCTATGAATAGTATCGTGGACAATTTGATCCTGTATGTAGTTAGCGGTTTGGAATTCTCATAGTAATGGAAACATAGACCATCGTCGATTTTATTAAGCAGCGCTGAACCTTCCCATTTCGATTCGAGCCATTCATTTCGCAAGATCGTACTTCTCTTTGCATCTTTATCGTATCTTTATCTAAAACGAAATAAGATGGATAAGTTTCTTTGTCATTCGACGATTGATCAACGTGTTTCTGGGAGCATTTGAATCTTCGAGACATTAAAAGGCTTGTGTTTGCTTTTAAACGAACGTCTAGTTGTAGGAAAGTATCGATGGACTTGAAATTCTTAGCAATTTCGCCTCTGACGTGAATTTTATTGGAGAAACGAGCCAAAGAATCTTTCTCTGCCCAACGAAGAAAAATCTTACCTGAGCTTCCTAATCCCATAGGTCGTTGATTCGACTATGGATGGCCTGACTTCAGGGTTATTCAAGGTCTCTAAAAAATCTGAACTGTACGATACATCAAGATCCCATTTGAAAGTCTATGCGCCTTCGAATACTACTCGGCCTTCGTATCTCCTCCTTATCTCGATTATACACTTACTACATCGACAAAATTTGCAATATTGCCCGCACACCGTCCTTACGCTCCAGTTCCTTGAGCCACCTTACCATTCCAAAACCTTAGCCGAATCGTGGAATTATTCACGCGCGAGGATTCGAAGACGATGAAAGTGGCACATCAAATTTCACGAGCATCGATAGAAGAGGCCACGTGAAAGATATCTCGATTCAACCCAGCGGCTGAAACCTATCTGGGTCTCAGTTAACTCCACGCATTCCGCTCGCTTGACCCCTAACCAGGGAGATGAAATACTGCACGTGCTTCGCGAGACAAATGTAGACGTGTTGAGCGACTCGCATAAATCCTGATCAATTTTCTTCCTTTTTCTCTCTCTCTCTCTCTCTCTCTCTCTCTATCTCTCTCTTACACACACAAGCAGACTTTCTCTCTCTCTCTCTCTCTCTCTGTCTCCTGCCGCCCTCGCCAAGATGAAACGTAAAACGAGCCGATCATAGAACAAGCATCGAATATGGTAATTTGTCTGGCGCGTATCAATTTCTATTAGTACCAGCAGCACCACTCTCGAGTAATAGAAATGTCAAGAACCGTCTCTGGACTTTGTTCTGTTATCCCGAGGACGTGTCTTGAATATTCCCTACCTGTTATCCTAATTAACCCGTGACACGGAGTTTTGGGTCACGTCGTGATTTAAGGGCAGCTAATTGCGAGTTGGATATCTTATTATTAATCGTGAAGTTAACTTTCGACGATTGGCTCGCGTGTCCCAGTTACGCGAATATATTCTCCGTCGTTTTATTTATTTATTTGTCCGTTTTTTCGTTTACCTGTTAACGGGTTACAACCCTTGCTACAATTTTCCTTTTCATTTTGCTTTGTATTTTATTTCCTGCTCGTAGCCGATTGCGATAAAGTCGTTCGCTTCTCGATTTTAATTTCTTCAAATGCGCTATATCGTGTTTTTACGTGAATAATACGAAATACGTGTAAAGCGGATCTCGATCGAGCTTCGAACGATAGCAATAAACCACGGAAAAGATCGAGTTGGCGAGCGATGAAGTTAGCCTGTTTACAGACAGTTGTTTGCGGCAAAGTTGGTTAAACGCCGAGATGAGTGGAATGGCGGATGTGACCTGAAAGTTCTAGGCGGAACATTAAGCTTCACGAGGCTGAGAATGTCAGGAAGATTTATGTAATTGTCCATGATCTTGTAGACGAATGTTGGATCTGCCATGGGCTTACGTTCACGCGCGCGAATAATTCGAGCGAGATAAATAAGTGGATCGTAATTATAGCAGGTGTTTGATTAGTAATATCGATTCATAGATTTTAAGTATTTGTCGATTCTTCTGAATTGCGAGGTGATTTATGGAAGTTTAAATAATAATAAATATCGAAAATCTAGTTTCTAATATTGATAAAATTATTTAGCAAAGTTATTGCTAATTTTATATGATTTAAAGGCAGCCAGATATAAAATACTTTACATATCATACGATTTTATATTGTATCAATTAATCTCAAATTAATTTTACTACGATCCTATACAATTTCAATTTAATCGTTTAACTTTAGCAACGGCGTTCTTTTCGTACCTCGACATACTTTTTCATCTTGTAGTTTTCTCTAAGCTAAAACAACCAAGTTTTTCTTTCAAGGTAACTGGGCCGAAAAATGGAATAAGACAACGATGAAAATACCTGTTTGATCGATACTATTTAATGCTTTTACGAATTATTTGTCGATCATCGATAAACCTAACTCACGAAGCAATTAGAAATTTCGTTTGTAACGTTAGCGCAGCTATCGCAATCAATTTTTCTTTTAATTTACGAGCTAGAATCATAAATATAAAATTGATTGGATCCTCCGGTTAACAATCTCGACGTGTCGCTATCGATTACCGCGTAACCGGTCAGCGGAATTGCCGAGCGGGCTAATCAACGTACTGGAAAATAAAATCGAATCTTCAACAGATGCACGGTAAATATTTGACGCGACATCGGAAGTCGGGTCGGTGAAAAATTTATCGAACATGCACCGTAATCCACGTCATCGAGTAATCGAGTTTGCAACGCGCTGATACTGCACTCTTATCATCCTGCATTCGCACATTATCTATTCTCGCGATAGCTCATCGCCGATTTCTAGAATTGTTTTTTGGAAATATCTTTTTCCCCCTAACGCTCGTATTTTCTCCTCGTATTGTAATATCGTAAACTATTATAATCAGTTTATTAACGATAAATAGATTAAACAGATGTTAATTAAACAGAAAACAATGGTTATTTAACATGAACTAATTGCAACAACGTATAATAATTAAAACAACTAGATAATTAATTAACAACTCTCGTCAACGCAGATTCAACTCTCTCTCAACAACGCAATCTCTGGCTTCTCAACTCATACTGCTGTTAATTCGTTTATCGTCCCCTAGCAACCCCTTGTCTTTTGTCTTAGCCTCCTATCTCTTGTCTTAGCCCCACTACGCACATGCTCAGCAACCTCTTGTTTACAATCCGCATGACACACCCCAGGCCCCCTCGTCCACAATATTTTCATAAAGACGAATCTGTAGTTTAGCATTGGTGTAATATCTACGGTAATTTTAATTCGATGCAATTTTTAAATCGATCATTTTAATTGGAAACTGTCAAAGGAATCTATAATCGTACACCCTACGCGTTTGTAACCTTAGACGCGATTTAACGTCTTATCACAGGCGAGCCATTTCCATTAAATTCTATTACACTCTGTTAAATTATTAGTAGACCCTTCGGTTGGATTAAAAGCTGGCTATTGTTCAACTTACTGCGAGTCTAATGCGTCGTCTACAGAGTCAACTCTCAAAGACTCGAGAGGGTGAATCTTGTCCTTTTGAAAAACCATCTCACTGTCTCATTAAAACTTCAACTAGTTCCGCAGGAAGCCCGAGGATGCCGTAATACCGCTTTCCAAAAGGATATTACTTATCTTGAGAACAGTTGGCGATCCGTACTAACTATGCATATATAATATTACTACGTACACGTTCCTGCAGATAGATAAATTCATTGCATCGTCATTCGAATAGATGTCGAGATAAACGAGCGGAATTAATCGAAAGAAACGAGAAAAGGAAGTGAAATTATATAGGAGATATTAACTTGAAAGGTGAAAAGGCAATTAAGATAGGAGTAACGTGAGAAATATAAAATATGAAAAATCCTATAAAATGTAAAATCAGAGTGATACATGAAACGTGATATCAAAGTAAGGTATAAAATATGGAATATGAAATGCCTGCTGGTTGCGTACGATTTCGCAATCGCTGTGAATATTACGCGTACACGTTAAACTACACGATCGTCTACTCTGTCTTAATAAAATCGATTACTGTCAAATTTACATCACTTGGGCGTTAACGTTTCGCGTCTCTGTATGCGTGTACGCGTTCCACAAATGTTATCCTTCTTTCCTATCGCCGCATCATCGGATGTTTTACCTTCAAACAATCTGCTCGCGATCATCCCTCTCATCGTGGAAAAACTCAGTCTCGTAATTTGGTTTCATGGAACGGGAGGAAAAATCCGATCGCGGACGATGAAATCAATCGACGGATAACGAACTAGAATTAATTACAGCTGAAAAAAGTGAGCCCTTGGAAAAGAAACGAGCGAAACGAAAAATAAAAAAAAAAGGAGGAAAAAAACACAAGCCTCCAAGTCCAATCAGTTTACTTCACCATGAAACTTCACCCCGATGTTGAACTTCAATTTCCGGCGATTCGATTGGTCGAACTGTATCAGCCGTCGCAATTAAGCCTGGTCGAAAAATTTTTCCGCTGCCATAACTCTGCTTCTTTTGTTCGCTCATCGTTAAAAAAAAAAAAAAAAAAGAAATGAGAGAAGAAAAAGAGAGAAAAATGGAAGTAACTAGCCAATCTAGCTGAAACGCGAAAACCAAAGCATTGTATTCAATTTCCAGGACCGCCGTTCCCCGCGCAAGAGCTGCAATCAGTCTAATATCTCGAATCTCGTTAATTAACCTCCCTTCTTCGTCCTTTGCCCCTTCATCCCCTAACCCTTTGGTCCTGACGTTTGTTTGGCCGCGATTAGACGCGAGCCAGGATTTAATAGCTCGCGGAATGTAAATCCCGGCGGGCGATGCACATTATGGAAATTTTTTTAATAACTCCCCTCGTCCACGTTCGTAAGCGTACCGCCCGATGGCGGATGATGAATTCGTCCGCAACCCTGAACTCCCTCGTTTCCTTTTTTCTCTTTTTCAAGCTCGCCTCTGTCACGTGTTTTTAATTAAACGGTAAAATGCCCATTGGCGATGGGATCAAGCAACGAGTGTTTCATTTACCATCCAAGTAATCTATCAGCAGACGTTTCAAATTGAATATCGTGATAGAGAATGGATCGTTTCGCGAGTAATTATTTCGACTGATTATAGTGGGAGCTTAAACCGTTTGTCGTCGAATCGCTTGTGTTCACTGCGATCTCTTGTTTCTCGTTGAGAAAATCTTCCTAATTTTACTTGTCGTTTGTTTCACCTTGAAAGATTGATGCTTTCGTCAGGGATGAAGGTAATATTTAAATTATAAAGACGCTTTAGAGACATAATCTTGTACTATCGAAAATGGAACCGTGTTAAGGATCAAAGAACGTGTCATGTGGATACAGGAAATTTTTACAAGAAACTTTGAGAAACCATCGTTTACGTACGTAACACGTCGAGCATTTAAAACAAAGACATTTTATTCTTTTTATAACTGGCACGAAACGCGTGGTATTTATTTCTAAATTACCGTTATTACGTTGTGAAATGTAACGTTCGCGAAACTCTAGCGAATATTCCAAGAGTGTACCAACATTTTGCATAAAAATCCGTTTAAATCGTATAAACGAAAAATTATTTCAGCAAACTGTCGGATGTAGGTACTCGGTGGCTATTTACCCTTACACGTTTCCCACTGGGCGTATTCTGAAACGTCATTTTGCACCGTCCTATGAATTATGAAACGTTTGACGTTGAAGAAGAAGAAAAAAAAAATGGCTATTTTGAACGTTGGCGTAAAAGCAAGAGGATGCTTTATACTCTGTTATAAACTGGAGAACTGGGTCGAAAGAGCGCTTTTCTACTCGAACTTTTTACATCCTCTTAAAGTCACTCCTATAGTCTGCACAAGTAGCAGGAGATGGAAGAGGAGAAGAGGAAATAGAAGTAGAAAGGAACGTAGGGAAGAGGTTGTGACGTTTCAATGAGATTCTAATCACGCTTCTAGTTAGCGGCCACTCGCCTCTGTCCTTCGTGCCCGTCCATGAAAAATTAAACTGCCGAACATGATATCCGTGGAAAGCCTCCCCCTCGAAATCCGTTGTAATTTACGAGCGTGTACAGCTTATAAATATTTCAGGGCCTGCTTTCAACGGTCTCCGACGCGCTACGTACGATAGAGATCGTCCCAAACGTGCCGCGACTCTGACTTCGTTCCGAAGGATTCTGCGGCTGCTGAACCCATTTCCGTTTCGAATCTCGTCATCCTTCTTTGCGTCGCGTGAATTCGATTCCTGATTCTTGTAGCTGACTGCGTCTCCGAGGGACAGTGCCGTTTGATAATTTTTTTCTTTGAGCGACCCTCTCAAATTAACCATTCTTTGCTCTTTTTTCGCGCGTTGATTTAAGGTGACTTAAAGGTTTAAATTGAATCGCTTAAATAAATTAATTAAATTAAAAACTAGAACGGTCATTTCGTTACAACTTTTTATATTATAACAGCCAAACAGTTCAAAGTTTTCGAACAGATCGCAGCAGCTAACTAATTGATTAAGTTAAGTAACTAATTGGCTGTAGAAAACGCTGCAAGTGGGAAAATTGGAAAATTTCATGATCTTTTGGTGGGAAAATTTTCTACATAGCAACGAAAACGCTGTAAGGTAAAATATAAGTGCAATTTCCTTTTCTAAGTGGTTATTGATATTAATAACGCCGGATTCTTTAGAGGAAAATACGTTAGTTCATTGTTTCTTGGCTTTTATCTATCGAAATGAATGGAACTGAGACTAAGACTAAGAGGAGGCACATACAGGCTTTCCCAAGGATACTTTTCTTCTTCACGAATTTGGACTATGTTCGTGCACAAGTTTTCTTTTCCTCCCGGAAAAGCTTGTTTCTTGACACCTGCACTTTTGTCTTCCGTCGGTTTGGGTTTATTGAGTTTACGCCGGAATTCCCAGATTAAGGTTCATAATTTTTCCTAGAAATGTTATAAAATGAAGCATCTCTGAAGACCGATTCTTCTCTTTCTTTCTAGCACGTTTTTCGAAAAATATCGTTGTTGATCTATCGTAGATTGTATGAGCTCTCCGCAGATCCAATTTGCTCCTCATTTTCAAAGATAATATCGTCGGAAGAAAATCTGGAAAATCAACGTCAAATGTCTGCTTGAAAGGAATTAATTTAATATTAATATTGATTCTCTGTGTCAGTGATTAAACATTTTGGTGCTTAAGTCGTTCGGTGTTACAGCCGAGCACATTAACGTTATTATACCGTAAAATGAAATATTCGCTTTTCCCATAAACATATGGAAAACCGTGGTACGCGTGTGACCATAAAATCGAGGACCAAGTTCTCCTTAACCTTAACGCATGGTGGGGGAAGAAACCTTGAGCTGCCAAACCTCGTCGTGTTACTATAGTAAGCTCTACGCATTGTCCTCGAGTGGTGGCAATGCTCTCTCCGACAGTACGCGTTATAAAGTATATGCTTCTGCATTAAATTTCCCATGTAGAAACTAAATAGGAAATGTTCTTAATTTTATACAAAATTACATCCATATTGGTTTTCAAACTTTCAAGTCAGCGATTTTTGCGATTCGGTGATCTAAATGAATCGGAAGCGTATCCGTTTCTCCGACTAAGCACACGTATATATCGTTTAATGTAAATTATAAACAGCAAATATCGAGTCGATATTCTCCAATTGACACATTGATAATCTTCTCGGTTGATATTCCCTTCGAAGATAAAACAAACTTTAATCTTTTCCCCTGGTGTTTCTTATCTTCGAAGTACGCTTGTAACGCGAATAAAATGTTGAATAAATACGATTAATACGATAAAAGAAAAGTATAAAAGATACAAGATGACTAACAGTTTAATATTATAATATCAAATAGGAAATTACAAGCAAAAACGTAAGTTTAAGCGAACGCGAATCGCAAGTCTCCGGGTAAATCGAAGCTTTTGTTCCTTCAAGCTTCGATCCTTCTTAATTACCGCGTTCATCGTAGCCCGTTTAAACGTTTCAATGTCCAGTACCATAATTAAATCGATCACGACGCACGAACGAGAACCGATTAAGGCAGTGCATCGGTACAGAAGCACGTGTAGAGAGGCAAGACAAGATCGTTGTGTCCCGACCTGTCTGAAACGAGGCCGTTGCTCAATCAACCAAATACGGCAAACCACGAACGCATTAACGATCTCGTATACATCTAAGATCTAACAAGATAAGAGGCCTGGCCTTTCCTTATTCTGTCGGAATTTTGACGTTATTCGTTGCACAGATCTGTCCGCGCCTTTTACATTCGTCGTTTCCTTTTAACCCTTTAGCTATGAATGGCTTCAATGTACGACGCTTTAGATTTTAGATCGTTACGCATTTGTCAGATTGATGCAACAGCGAACGCTCTAACGAATGTTATTGTATGAACGTAATGACTTGGAAAAGCCACTGTGTGTTATATTGGGTTGGCAACAAAGTGATTGCGCATTTTGTCATTAGATGGTATTGACAAAATATTGACGCAATATTTAAATTCTATCGAGAAATTAATCGTGTGTAACGTAAGATGGAAAACGTAGAAAACTCCGAAGATTTGTAGGTTGCCGAGGAATCTAAAATTTTCGAAGCGTAAAACGCACGAATTTTGAAATTGTTCTAGTCGTGAAATGTACAAATTTCGAAAGTTTCGAATTATAATTGAAGTCTTTAAGCTTTCGAGCTTTGAAGTTTCCAGTGTCTCGAAACTGCCGAATTATCAAAAATTCCAACTTTAGATAACTTTGAATCGTGCGACTTGAAAATTTTAGAATTTTCAAATTCTTGTAGCTTCAGAGACTGCGAAACTTCCACACTTTGAAATTCTCACATTCTTATAGCACCGAAATTGCGAAACTTTTTTCAAGAGTGAAAATTTTCAGAGTTTCGCAGCTTCGAATCGCGAAACTTCCGAATTTGGAAATTTTCCAATTTTTCAGTTGTATAATTTGTCAAATGTACCAATTCTCAAGTACTTGAATTTTCAATCTTACAAATTATCTCTACACTGACAAATTTTTCGAATCTCATCGATGAAACTATCGTAGAAAAATTCCATAGAGGCTTAGAACTTCTGACATACCTGCGACAAGTGATTTGCAAATACCTCGCGGCGTATTTTCTTTTTTCCTCGCTGTTTTTCTACGGCTACTCCATAGCTGAAGGGTTAATTAGCTTCGATGGATCGATCAACAAGTCCGCCGCGAAAGGTGTTACCGGTATAATTGTTCTCCTAATTGGACGATCTTGTCGCGTCTTGTACGATTTCTCCTTTATTTCGTCGTTCATTCTAGTAGACTAGGAATGTGTATAACACGACGCTTTCGCTGCTATCGGATTTGTGTTCAGTTTTAATGGATATCGCCGAGAACGAGAACTTTTCTCGTTAAAGATACTTCAATTGGCGAAGACAAAGCGATCGAACTGCACAAACCTTTGGTCTCTTTGATACGTCGCGTCGTTTAAGAAGAGGAAACGAATGGATTCGATGTCGAAATCCAAGTTTTCTGGTAACTGCTTTCATCTCTTTATTCCTTTGCGTGTACTTTATCGGAATTTACTTTGCAATCTACTTTCAAGTAGATTTTCCTTCATATTCAATTGCTTTCCGATCGACACTAATCGATTTCCTCGTTATCAGACGATCGCGTAATAATTTCCAATTTTTGACAGAGAAATGGTAAAAAGTGGCACTTCTTAGACAAGTAGTTTTTCACAATGGTTATTCTGTCGGAATCTGCAATCTTCGACAATTTTCACTCTCGATGCACTCGTCGTTATTATACTATAGATAGTAACTGATCATCGAATACGATTACTGAATTTTATTACTGAAAAAGATCACTCTATTCTATGGATCGTCGCTCCAGAGAGGATCACCGAACTCGAAACTTTTACGACCAACCACGAGTACGTACATATGTATTTCCTAAACTTCTTTCAATAATTGAACATCACACGAGCCATTGTACAAAACTAAACATCGTTTAAGTCCTTGCACGATACGCGATTAACTGCAAATACTCGAGAAAGACATTGGCTCGTTCCTCGCCTTCCTCTTTTCTTCAAGTCTCTGCGACTCTCAAGTATCTCTCTTGGTCGACCTCGAAAGCGCATCCAAAGTGGCAACTTCTGCTTCTAACAATTCCTAAACACACTGTAGGCGCGGCAAAGCGGAGCACGAGCCTCCGTGAAATCGAATTCCCGTCAGTTCACTGTAAAATTCAACCCACCATCCTTTCCATCCTTCTTCCTCGCCTTTCGCGATAATAGCGTCGTCGACACCTGTGCGCTGTCACCGTACTTCCCCATGCAGGTGAGACGTCACAATTTGCGCGTTCTTCGCCCAGGCGCCGCCTTATTAAGTGTTGAATTTACCGACGAAAAAGCATCGTCCTTCCGCCAACCAAGTAACTTTGACTCGATTCCTCCTTCTCCGTAGAGCTTTGATCCTCATTGTACGAAACCAGTTGCACGCGAGTCTAAGCCAGACCCGCTTCGATCTGCGCCATTAAACATCTTCCTCTGTTTCCTTCGTTTCGCTCGTTATCGTCATAAATTATCGCGTATGATAAATTATCTTTAGAAATTATCTTTAGAAGTGGAGGATTTCTTCTCGTGTCGATGGATCTGTATCAAAGATCGCGGTGTTTCGAACGTGTATTTTAACCAGTTAGCTGTTTTCGACGAGTATACTCGTCACGAAGAAATGACAATATTTTGCGTTACGACGAGTATACTGGTCGTGTAAGAAGAATAAAAGAATCATTTCATTGGAAATTAATTCTATGTTATAACAGCCACACATACTCCGTGTTTGACGAATATACTCGTCGTCGCTTACTCCTTTTAGGTACACACTTGTTTAAGAAGCGACAACAGCTAAACTGGTTGAAGCACACGCTCATACGTAGCACGTGAAAAGCGTATCGATGCATCAAAGATCCGAACTTCTTCGTACAAAGTTTGTACACATTCTCCTTCAGTTGTCTTCCTCGTTTCGCGTCTACGATCCATTGAATACCTCGTTATCGTCAAAGTTATTATCGAAGGCTGAGTATTTAAGTCTTTAATCCTTTCGCTCGCACAATTCTTCTTATTTTTATCGAAATAAAATACCGCGATATTTCACTGGAAAGTTATCGCAGTGCTGCGAATTTAGTTCCGACAATAGCAACTGTCTTATCGCTGCTTTATGTAATTAACGTTAGTAAGTACGTTATTAAAACGATTGTTATGTTTCGTCGTGTATAGGATTTGTTTAAACAAAAGCGAGTGAAACATTTTCGCGGTCGAGCTTGAAAACTGATCTTAAAGATTTCCAGAGAAATATCTTTCCAAAGCTATGGATTTATATCGAAGGTGTAAAATATATGGACGATCGGAAGTTCCGCGTTTCTGTTAATTTAATGCAACGAATATAACGTTCGTACGCCCTCGGATCATAAATTGTAAGTATAGTCGATATTGTGTTACGCGAAATTAATTTTTCAAGCTGTCATAAATTACCTTGCGTATGATTTACATTCACGAAGTATAATATGCTGACTTATATAATATACAAGCTTTTCCTCTCTATATCGGAACGCGCCCATACCTTTCATCGCACCGTGAAAATCTCGCAACAGACACGGCCCATTAATCCCCATCAACGTCCATCGATACCATTCACCATTGTTCCAGAGATCCTCGTATCACTGGCCGTCGCAAACGTCGAAAAATTCTATGGCTTAAGTATCCTATTGTTTATCGAAATTATCAGTCTGTAGGTACGGAAACAGTTCATCGTGATCGATGCGGCGTCGATCGAATAACATATTGTTATTTTTATTATCGAGAAAATTAAGAGAGTTTTCACAGAATTACGCTGCTTCGTCACCATCACCGCGTACATGTTTCTCTCGTAATTAATGAAATTGTACTCTTAAAATTACTGATCTACTAGTATTGTTCGGAATTTTGAGTGGCCGTCCGTTTATGGCACGGACAGACCCATTCCCTTCTTGAAGAAATTCCGAATTACATGTCCTTCCCGAGCTACAAACCTAATGACTCCGAGGTCAGGTAAAGGACCAGCCGGAAGGACACCATGGACAGACGAAACCCGAGGCTGGTAGGGAGAATCAGCAACGTGGGAGGACAGTTCTTCGTCAGACATCGTACCGTGTGGGTGAAATACTTCACTCTCAACAAGATCTTACCACCGTCGTGTTCGTAACATCAAACGTTACTTTTATACAACAAGTGCAAATACAGTGCTAGATTACTCTAACACTCGATCTATTAAACCTCCTCCACCTTGAGCCTTAAGTCATTCGAGGTACGCGATATCGACCGATCGGTTTGACCTGACCGGTTGCTCTCTGGTCGAAAATTCGCAACAATTAGAAAATGGAATTTTGTTATTCTTTCTCGCGTGACCCAAGCCGCAGATCGAAATTCAAACTTATTTAAAATAACACGCTCCATCGAACGCTCAGATTTTTCTCAACGAGATTCCATCGTCCGAACATCATCGAACTGCAACCCATTCAAACGCAAAATCTAAACGTTAAGACGAACCTAGTTTAACTCGAAAACTGCTTATCTTGTAAATTTCGCATAATTTGGTACACATAGCGCATGCAAAAAGAACACTCGATACTTGTTAAAACTGTCAACATTCGATCGAACTCTTGGCAACTTCGTAAGCTTTTCTAAGCCTTGTGAATCTTGGAAGCGTGGTAAATTCCTTTACCACTGATACCTCCAAGTTCCTTAGATTTTCTTCCATATTTCGCGCCATATCGACGTTGTTTGGATTAAAGCGCTCTAAATGCTCGCGAAACATCGACTACGCGCGCTAAGCTTTCGGGACTTGTACTATCGACCGCTTAGACCTTCGACACAAATATCCGACGCTTTCACGACTCCCAAGACTTTCGGCAGTTCGCGTATAGTCGACGCGATTCCAAGCGATCGACGACACAACGCTACACGCGACGAACCGAGAGGAATCGTTTTAAATGCGGACAAAGTGAAACCGATGCGAATCCAAGTGTCGATGCGTCGCAGCCAGTTCGAACGTGTAGGAGGGCAGACTCTCAACAAAGGACGCTGCCCTCTCTCCTTTCCTCGTTATCAACAAAATCGACCATCGTCGACAGGCATCTTGAATTTGTCGCCCCGGCGATTCGCATCGCCGCCGTGTTACCCGACAAATTGCTTTAATTACGACGGCAGTCTGGTTAATTCGCCGACTCGATTCACGTGTCGCGCCACCAAACATGGAAAGAAAGGGGAAAAGAAGAAAAAAAACAAACAAGAGACGAACGTTGGAGAGAGAGAGAGAGAGAGAGAGAGGAGGAGGAGAATAGGCGAGGAGAAAGAAGAAGGGTCCACGATAATTATGAATCGCGTACGAGAGAGAGTGTATCCTCAGCCTGTATCCCCCTTCCTCCCACTGCAACGTACGATTTGCACGGATAATGACGTCGACGTTTGAGAGTCGGGTCACCTAATTACTCGGCCTTCCTGCTCGCTACGAATTCGAATGGTCGACGTCTCGTTTGCCGCTTGTCCTGCGCCGCCCTATTGTATTTCACGCGTTCGCGCGTTCCTAGTTAGTATAATGCACCGGTTAATTACCGGTTCGAGGGTAGTGGGAGTAGATTGCGCGTGGTTTTTCGCGCCGATTCAGTCTGATTATATAGCGCTGTGAATGCCACGCCAATTGAAGTCCTGACAAATATACGCGGTGCGGCCGAATAACGCGTACAAGCGGCCACGAGCTGACTCCTTATGAAAAAATAGGAACAAGATGTGGAATAACTTTTTTTCATTTCGAGTTTAAAAATTTATCAAGTAAACTTGAGCACAGGGTTTTCCTTAATCGTTGGCTGACGTGGATCGAACGACTAATTCATATAATATACAGTTCGATGAAATTCTATTAAGCTGTCCAAATTCTTCGCTAATTTCTCGCCAAAGATCGTCATTGCAATGGGAGCAGGTTGCACGTGGTGGATTTTCACGTCGAGTCGATCTGATTATGTGGAACTGCGGATAAAAGATAGTTCGATTTGTACGACACTACGGCGTGACTAATTGTTCTGATATTGAAACTAAAATAATCCTATAGCAATTCGACTCTGCGTAACAATGAATCATAACGGAGCGTGAGATCAGTCGTAATAACATGATTTACATCTCTTTCTAAGTAGATTACTCTAATCTCGACTAACGATAAATCCAATTTGTCCGCGTTAAGACCGTAATACATGTAAAACTACCGTCACACCTTGGATAGCACAAGTTCAACCTTACACTGAGTTAACGCAATCTCGTTTGCATATTTTTCGTTACTTTTCCCTTGCTTAGGCACCTAATCTTACGACAAACGATATTTCGAAGCGACAGTTCGAGAAGTTTGATCTTGGTTGAAACAATATTCATCGTGGATTAGGGAATGTCGTAAGGATCTTTGGAGAAACGTGGGTGTAAATAGAGTCAGACACGAATTTCCAAGTTTCTCTTGCGCAATAGTTTCCTAACTAACAGTCGGACTATAAATTTTTATGCTGATTCTTATGTTCGTAAAGGACGAATAAAGAAAATAGGACGAGCAGATCCAAGAGTTAAGAAAAATTTATTGCGAATCGGCAGCTTGTGACTTGTAAAATTTCTCTAGAAATATTTGTTCTGCAAATAGATCGAAGAATTAAACAGAATTTCTCGGTGTCTCGTAAAATTTATATTAATATAACAATTCAACATTCAAGTTGAAAACTCATGGTGCATTAGTACGAAATATCAGCAGCGACAGACGAAGATCTTCGCTCGTGCAATTTACCTTTCGAAACCGAACAGACCGTTGGACAAAATACATTGCCGATTTCTCATGATTCCGTGGAGTTAATCCGCGATCATCCGTTAGCCAATCCTGCCGGAGTTTCCTTGCATTCGCCACGTTTTAATTACTGTAAATCTGTCTCACGACGGCCGTGAGAGTTGCGCGAAAACGCGAAAGCGTGTTTTCCCTCGGTTTCTTCCGCGACGATCGATTGTTCCTCTTCTCCCTCGAGCTGCTTTCGAACAAGCAGCTTCAGAAACGTAATTAGAAGGCACCGATCTCTCAGCTCCCATTGCGATCATCGTCTTTTGTCTATTCCACGATATCTTCCTATACAAATCTTCAATTCTCCTCCGATCGTTATTAATTAATTAGACTGGCGATATCCATGGAGATTCACATTCTTTGACGAACACGACTAAAGAAACAGCATTTTGCCTGGCTTATTAAATATTCCAACGTGTACTAACACTTTGAATATCCATTTCTATGCACTTTTATACATTTATATAATACATACTATACTTTTGCATATCTTTCCCCTTCCAATTTCCCATAAACGCGTTAAGACTTCCATCACCACATCCTTCTACCATCGTTTCGCAGTTAATGATATTTCTCGGATATTTTGATCAAAACCTGCGCGTACGATTTCAGGAACTCTGCACTTCGCATTCTGAATCTCTTGAAGAATTAATAACTTTATGCAGAATTTGTTTGTTAAATATCTAGCTCTGCTAACTGTGCAGCAGCCTTGTAACACGCACATCTCTCGCGGAACGTTCTTTTCGCGTAGAAGGATCTGCTGCGGAGAGGGAGAACCGTGACAAATGGCTAGAAACCTTGGTGAATCGTGGAGAAGAACCTTCGATGTTTCGTCGAGGGACGCGATCGACGTATCGGAAAATCGAATCTGGGATAACGTTCGAGTTATTCGTGTCAGTTGATGATAAGCTACTATACGCCAGCGACGGAACAACGAGTGAGATCTGGTCCCCGAGGTCGACGTCGTTGTCTATCCGTCGTGAATTTAATGAACATCGTTGGCTAGACTCTCGTTCCTGACCAAATACGGAGGGTGGCGATGTTCACCAGCCTCTAAGTGGGTCAAGCCTGGCATCACTTCGCTTTGTATGAATTTTAAATAGCGCGAAGCTGAATCCACGACGATCGAAGCGAGTTCTTCTTCTTAGTATAATGCGATCGTCGAACGGCTTTAGCGGAATCGTCTGTTGGCTATATATGTATAACGATATATCTCGTTGCGATTCTAACGCTACATCTTATGGTTTTTAATACAACAAGATAGGAAGATAGGAAGCGAAAGAACGCGAGTTTCCATAAATCTAAGAAATTTTCCAATGATAGAAAGTGACGATTCGGTCGAAAGTAAAGAGATATTTCAACTTTGGAACGTTTTTAATTACTTAGAGTAGATTTGTACGTGCAAGTATGTATGTGTTCTTTGTGGAAATTTAAGATATCTCCTATCGTAATTTACCAGTTATAAAGCTAAACTTTATGTAGGAAAAGATACGTCTGTATTTTAATTACTTTATATTTATATTCGACTTTTTCTTATATTTACTTTTTATAGTACTTTCTTCCAGCGTTAGGCTTATTCACTCAGCGTGCTATAAAACAAACAAATTAAACGACAATCGTTACGCTTATTTACCGTACTACTTGGATATGCAAGCGACGATGAGATCTTGAATCGGCGAGTTTGTTTTCTTCGTTTCTGCAAAACGTCTTAACTTCCTTTGCTTCCTGCATATAGTAGAACAGTCTTCGTACTTCGCTCTCAGTTTTCAGTGTCAGCAACTTGGAGCAGATTTAAAGTTAGTATGCGAGGATATGCGAGGAAGAAATATTGGAATTTCATATTGCTACGTACGAAGAATTGAGAACGTAAATGGATTAATTCCGATACGCAACAAACTTTGAAATGTCATAAAAGAACGTCGTCCTCCCATTTCGACAGCCGGTGTTTCGAAAATTTCCCGAAACATTGCGGAAGCTTAACACCAGTCGGGTGTTTCTCACGAGGAATTTTCTGTCGCTAATGAAATTACAAAGTAAAACGGTCATTTCGTTGCAACTTAATTCTACGTTATAACAGCTACGCATACTCTACGTTCGACGAGTATACTCGTCATCGTTTACCTTCCGCGACGCATTTTAGGTACACGCTTTTCAAAGTTTTCAAAGAGGTTGCAACAGCTGACTGACTAAAAAGAAAATGTCGAGCGGTAATTTTCCACTCAATCCGCGCCACTTTGGTGTCTTCCATCGCCAACGATCCGCAAAATGTCGAATAAATTAACTGCGCGTTCCATTTTTCCATCGAATCAGCTCGCGATCAGCCTGGAAATTTGTTAGCGTTAATTTGTCGATCACGATATCCTCGAGACAACGCAACGCGTTGCGACATTGTTCAGAGATAAAAACGAACAGCAGGGGGAACGCCGACAATGGCTCGTTCGCGTCAAGGTTTATCGGCGCAGTTGATAGTTGAGGCTGGTCCGGGTTCGCGATCGCCGCTATCCCAGGGTATTTCGAAAATTCGCTATCAGTGACGCGACAAACGCGATAAGCCCGAAAACCGCCAGCGTAGCCTGCATGGTCAGGCAGTAAATCTTCGATGCATCCCGCGTCCAACGAGACGTTTGATTTGTTCGTATCGGTACGCGTGATTCTCGGGGAAACGGAAGCTGTTACGAAGGATCGCAGGGTTTTGTCGATCGTCTGTCTTCGATAGCGAGATCCTTCAACACGCGGACTACCAGACGCCAGAAGTCCCGTAATGGGTCGTTCTGGATCCAGGTGCTAGGCTCCTCCATCTCGTAGCGCTTTTTTTGGAGAAATTTATAGCAGCGGAGATCAATAGTTTCTTATGCAATTTTCCGATAAATCATAAATAAGAACAAATGAAAAAATAAAATGTAAGCAAACGATGTGTATGTTGCACAGCTCTAACGTAACATGGTTTTACCTTGGGGCGCAATATCTCAACATCGGTACGTCTAGGCTTCCTCAAATTTTAACTACGTGTACACCGTATCCTTCTTTGCGAGTAGCTAAAATTTAAAGCAATATCTCCTAGCTCAGTTTCTCGGAGAACGAGGTGAAGGAAATCCGAAGATATTCGTCTGTTGTTCGCGATAGAAGTGCACGTCTTAAGGTACTTGCAGCGTAGACTGTCTTCGACGGTTATCACGCAGCAACTGGGTACCAACGAAAAGTCGAGAGTACGTACATATAGTTTCTTATATCCGACGAGCGAGGTTCGTTCTTTGAGTCGTTCGTTCTGAATTCCTCGCCACTTTGCTACACCGTCAAAGGGATAGAACGTAATATCCGGCTGGTAATTTGAAATCCTGGAAAAGGTGTATCGATGTAACAATCATAGAGTAATTTTACGATTCTAATTCCACGATATGGCACTTAAAAGAATGCAAAAATACGCGCTAGTTAATCAAACGTAACTGATTAATTGCGAATTACAAAACACAGATGTTGTTCCGGGGGAGTAAATCAGAGACGACAGTTTTCCTTTGGGAGAACAAGCATCTTGACAGACGTTACGCAGATGCTTTGAAAAGCCTGCGGTAACCAGTCATGCGTCGACTCGCATCCACGAAAGATACGACCTCATTTCGCCGCCGGAAGTCCGCTGCGGAACGTTCGAAGAACCGCAGCAGCAGCAACAGCGAGCAAGCAAGCAACAATGAGAATTACTTTCCACCACGTACCCCGGTTCTAATATTAAATTTTCCAGAAGCCCGCTTATAAACGACCATTTGATAATATTAAAACCGCCACGCGAAAGATCCATCGCGATTCGTCAATTCTACGCCTGATCCTCTGAATATGTAATCATTGAAAACAGATATCGCGTGAAACATTTTAGAATCAACTTGTTGGATAAATTTTTCCTCAAGCTTCTTAGTTTTCCTAATCTTTCATCGTTAATCCCTCGATTTCTTTAATCGATATATATCTCGATACGTTCAACACACACATACACATACACGCTCGTTAAAAATATCGATAGAAAGTTGCCCTTAAAATATACTTTCCCGAAGAGACGACTAAAATCTCCCTCGTTTCGTTATCTTTTTGCTAATCATTCTTCTTCGATGTCTTAAAATTTATTATTCCGAAAACGCTATTAAAATTATTTCTACTATTACGCTCTCCTATTCCACTATTCTACCAATTTCTGTTATTCTTAAGCTCGTCTGAAGCTTCGTTGCCCAAAAGAAATTCCTACAATTCCTTCTATTCCATTGTTTCTTATAATCACCTCTTAGTATTCGAAAAGAGAGAGAGAAAGAGAGGGATACATATTACATATGAAAAAATAAATGTTTCGAAAGCAATCTCCATGTATTGCATTGTTCGCCGTTCAAACTTGCGAGTGGCATAACAAACGACTCTGTTTCTAGCTATAGCAGTTTATCGAATGAAATACGACGGGAGAAAGGGAGAGACAGAAAGAGCGAGAGAGAGATTCTGCCGCAGGTAGTGAAAAGCCTCATTCCGGTGTTGTTCGTTGCACGGTGAACGATCTGAAATTCGTATTAAACGACCGTGATAATTGTCTGTTCGCGGGAGACAGGTGGGTTAAAATTACGGGAGTACGCTCGAGACGAACGTAAACGCGCAGAGCCAATGACAAACTAGTTCCACTAATGAGAAGTAGATACCTCGGCGTCTGACTTTTCTAATTATTACCCACCGCGTATTTGCGCTCGTTGAGACTGAACCCTGTGAAAACTCGAACGGCGGATGCTTCTGAATGAAGCGAAAACACGCTTAATTTACGATGTCGTGAATTATTTCGATATTCCAATTGAACAATGCGTTCGCAGTTGGAATTGGCGAGACTTTTCCTCTGTTCTGCACGCACGATGCGATCTTTTGCGACGTTGTTTCTTCTTTCTTTCCACGAGCTAATTTACTTTCTATACGCGGTCGCTTTTACACTCGTACGAACTACAATAAATGGAAATGAAAATCGCTCTTTCATAAGCTTAATCGAATCATCGTGGAGAAAGTGATAACAAGAAGATGTTTCGTATTATATTTATGGGACTGAAAATTCGTGGTTCTGCGCGAACAGTAGTAATCATCGAATGATTATATCAATTATACGCGGTACGTCGAAATAATGGTTATACGGCAGGGTTAAAAGTCTCCCAATTTGGTAGGTACAGGGTTAACTTGTAATTTCGATGATTATAGCACAAAGGGGGAATAATATGTCCTTTCTCTGTGGTAGCTGTCGGAACCTCGACCCACGAAGAAATTTCCAATTTAATTAAAACTAATCAAATAAATTTTTGTGCAATTTTAACGTCGAATCTAACCACGAGAAATTAAGAGACAGAAAAATAGAAAAAAGGGAACTACGGTATTCAAACGTTGCCATCCGTTAAGATGCAATGGTACTTCCGGTGTAGGTCGAGGGTCGCCTCGGAACGACATAATTCCAATGCAAACAAGTGTCGAGGGGAATAATCGAATTCTCTTTAATTAGCGACGGTAGTGCCTCGAGGACGATAAGCTTCTTTTGAAAAACACATGAAGAAGTTTTAAACTTACGAATTGAGGAAGACGTAAGAGATGTAGAAACGCGAAGTAACCATAGAATAACCGTGCATAGGTAAAATAACTTTGAGATCGATAATGCGACCTGTAAACCACGTGTCCATTTTTTTTGTTTCAGGTGTCGTAGAATGCAGCGATACGAAGCGCGGTGCTCGTCCGCGACGAGGCGATGAGAAGGCTGAATGGAGGCCGAGGAAGCCTCAGAGCCCCCTGGGGCTCCGACCAATGTTCCCTCGTCAGAGTACAGCGAGATGAACCGTAGTGGCGCACCACAGCCAATCTAAACTGTCACCTGTTTCAATCACTCTTGCAATCTGCACCAAGAACCACGATTAAAGACACGACAAATAAATAAATACCATCATCGACCAACGAAACACGAGAAAAACTGTAATACTCTCTTCGGTTCGCTGTTTGAAAAAGTATCCTGAAGAATTTACATACCTGAACACGAGATATAAACCGACGCAATTAGCCTAGGCAATTCTAAAGACGTACTTGATCGGTGACACGGCCTCTCTTTGTTTCCTATCTAGACGCACAAGTTGCTTCAAATCGACAGAATTGTGTTTAGTAGAAACGTAGACCTCGCGGAGAAGGTCCATTGAAAGAACACCGTGCAACGAAAGATTAATTACCGATCGTTCGGCTTATCGACTAACTATAAACGGGAAGAATTATTGCAAGAGGATGGCTGCACCAGTGATAGAGAAGAAGCGGTTCTTCTGCCGCGAATGGGCGTTCACCAAACTGTCCCACTGCTTGGAACAGAGGCCAGCCTCGAAGACGTGTGGCGTTTTGGTCGTTGGTGGCCCAGGAAGTGGAAAGACCGCGTTCAGTGCAGAATTAGCCTGGCCATCGGCTGGTGCCAATGCTAGACATCAGAGATCCTTAAACAGGAGATTGTTGGCCAGGCACTTTTGCCAGGCTAGAAGCGAGGCTTCGTTGTCACCAGCTCAATTCGTGAGGTCTCTGGTTGCTCAGCTTCTGCAACCTGGTTCGGATGGGATTCATAGGTCAGTGACTGTCGTACAGAGATTCGTAACTTAAAGTAAAGGTAGAATTTACATGGTTGGAAAATATATTCCACAGTTTCCATAAATTCCAAACGATGAATCTAATATTACTATATTAAAACGATGATTTTCACAAATGATTTTCTTTGAACATTCCGCAGAGTATCTTCGAGCTCACCGATACCAGGCAGCGCGACGACAACCAGCAATGCCACGACAGTCCCATTGACATCGAGGGAAATGGTAGCAGAAGCCTATGCGGAGAAGCTTCGAACCGATCCAGAGATACAAGCCGCCTTGCAACCGGATGTCCTCGACAGAGATCCCGACGATGCTTTAAAGAAAGCACTGCTGTTCCCTCTATTGGAGTTAGAGCCACCAAAATGTTGCCTGTTCCTGTTAGTCGACTCGATCGACGAGGGACAGACTTTGGATCTTCCTCAAACTGGCACCAGAGACTCGAGAAGGGAGAATGACAACGTCAGTAGGACGATCGCTGAATTATTGGCTAATCATCATCACCTATTCCCTCAATGGTTGCTTCTGGTTTGTACTGCTCGACGTCAGAGCAAACCCATCTCACGGATGTTCAGCGGCTTCCGGAAGATCCCTTTAGACGATCTAAGGAAGTCCTTGGTGGTGAGAGACATCCAACAGTATATCCTGGCACGGTTGGATCAAGAAGACGCGCTCAGGTGTGTATTTGTTGATATCGCATAGACACGCGTATTTGTTGGAATTATTGGAACTTTTGATTGGTCTTTCCAATACCAAGCTTCCATGATCGTTTGTAGCGTATAAAGCGATAACTAAAAGCCAACACTTGCAATTACATTCGCTAAATACGAGTTAATTTTCATTCATCCAGGCAGCACATCTCGCGCGACACAGCCGAGATGCTGAACCAGCTGCACATCAAGAGCAACGGCTGTTTCCTCTATCTAGAAAAAGTTCTCGACGGAGTAGCCGAGAACTTCATCGTTCTACGCGAGGTTCGCGAGATACCAGGCACCTTGAACGGTCTCTACCTATGGCTGTGTCAAAGGCTCTTCAGTCGAAAGCAATTTGCCAAAGTCCAACCTCTATTGAACGTGATCTTAGCCGCAAAATTACCCATCACCCAGGAGATACTCTACAAATGCGTGAAAACTGCGTGCACCAACATCACCATAGAAGACTTTAATCGACGTCTCCACCTTCTACGCAGAGTCATCTCTGTTTCTCGTGCAGGAGCGTTGATGTTATTCCATCATAGCTTCGCAGAATGGTTGCTGGACGTGAAACACTGCACGCAGAAGTATTTGTGCTCCGCTGTGGAAGGTCACGCGATGCTGGCCGCTTATTACACCCTTCGCGGGCCGGAATTGAACGCCGATGAGATCTGCGTGCTTGGACAACACCTGCAACGGTCCATAACGAACGTCGCTACCACAAATTGTAACCTGGACGTGCACACGCTTCAAGTACTCTGGATGATAGGCAGCGGAGCACCGATAGAAGATTGCTACCTGGACAGCTCAGAGTGCATCCTCTGGCCCAGGCAGGAAGTGAAGCTGTTGAAACTGTTGATCGATGCGGGCGCCAAGCCCTCGGAAAAGGTCGTCGAGGACGATGCCAGCAAGGATGCTGTCTCTTCTAGTCAAGTAATTAATTTTGAAAGCTTGCGTTTATTGGGAAACTGGAATTTTAAAAGCGAATACTTGTTGCTGTTGTCTTTGAATAAATTGATCTGTCGATTAAATTTAGACTCTAGCAATTAAGAGAATGAAGAATTTTATCTGACAAGGAGCGGATAACGATTTGAAATTATTAACTTTGTTAAACGACAATTTTAGGATACGTACTAAGCTTCTTTTTATTTATATGTCATAGACAAAAGCAATTCGCGATTGCGCAAGGGCTAAAGCCAGAAATAGAATTCGTATAACTGTGATGTTTGTCACAGGTCTCGCAAGACGTAAGCCCTATGGATGAATCTCCCAGCGAGCCATTAACGGAACTGCTCGGCGAAAGCGGGGACATCAATCAAGCTGATTCTTGCGGACGAACAGTGCTGCACACGCTTGCTGCAGACGGTAATGCATCTCTGCTGGAGTTGGCTCTGGCGACATGTCCTCAGGTAAGGATCAACCTCTCCCATTTTTAAAAAGCTGCATCTTGATTTATACCAACAATGCGTTTCTCACATGCCGAACGAAGAATTATAAATTTACAGAAAAATATTTACAAAAGAAAAATTTTCTTAATGCTCCATACAGTCTAAAGCATAGTATGTACAATTTTAGAACACACAAATGGATTCTCTATGGAAATTTTAATTACACTATGGATATTTATGCATTTCTGGTAATTTCAATGTAAAAATGTATAGATATGCAAAGAAATCTTTGTCCGTTTAATAACATTCACATAATAATATGAAATTGCATAAGCATTTTATAATATATAATTAATAATTAATCTCGTTTGACAATTATATTGACTTCCCTAACGTATGTATACTAGCATTTATACCGTAATAATTCTAAGTGGACATCATAAAGAGCAGTCTTTAAGGGAAACCAAGCTTACAATGTAATAAGGAAGAAGCATAAACGAATCATAAAGCATTAACCGCAACTGTACCGGTTTACGATCTTCCCTTATTAGTTGCAGCAATTATCATAAATACAACGCTTGTCAAAAGTTTCTAACTACGGTGTAATCTCATTATATTGTTGAAATAACGACTTTCTAAAAATAAAGGACCAGGTACACAATTTGTACCTGGGCTCATAAAATACAATTTTTATCAACATATTATTTGAACCAAAATTGGTATATACTTTGCAAAGTTTTGGCAGTCATTTTGTAGAAAAGTAGATTCACATAAATTAAAACCCTTTATACCGGTGTTTCCCTACACTTTTTGAGTCACGATACTTTTTTATGATAATGAAATAATCGTCCTCCTCCTACACAAGAAAGTATTTAATAAGATAAATAAAATAAGGTATATAATTTTAATTTATATTTATAATTAGTGCTAAGAATCTTTAAATAAATACATAATAAAAAGTAATAACCACAGGCTTCCATATAAAAATTTGTCTAATAAAACTTACCAACTTAACATGTATTTAATTAATAGAGTAAAAATAATAAAAAACATTTCCCAACCACGAAAGAATGGCAAATTCGAAAATTCCACAGATTGGCAAACCGTGTTTAATACCATGTTACATGTTACATATTTTCTAATCACGCAGGCAAAACTGGAAGCCACCGATCGTCACGGTCAAACACCCTTAAATCTGGCAGCGAGACACGGTTATGCAGACGTAGTACGAGTTTTGCTGGCTTCAGGGGCCTGTGCGGATCACGCTGACTGCGACGGATGGACAGCCCTGAGAGCTGCTGCCTGGGGTGGACATACTCAGGTAATCGTTAGAATAAAACAACAAAACTCGAGACATTGAATCATCTATCCTTAACAATGTCATCATCATCCTTGCATACAGTCGAGAATATAGTCGTTGTTGATACATGTTTAACAGACGAAATAACATTTGATTGCAACACGAGTTAACAGTCAAATAATACACAGTAGCAGTCGATTAATATATCTGAATATTTTAATGAGGATTGCAAGTATTGAAGTATGATAATAAAAGGGGGAAGTCAGTGGAGGAATATAAACGGTGAAATAAAAATATAGGTAGTCGAAATGCTGCTGGAGCACGGGGCAATGGTGGATTGCGCCGATTGGGATCAACGAACCGCGCTCAGAGCAGCCGCATGGGGTGGCCACGAGGACATCGTTAAAGCGCTTCTGCAGCACGGCGCCGACGTCAACAGAACCGATGACGAGGGTAGAACCGCCTTAATTGCCGCTGCCTACATGGGTCACAGCGAGATCGTCGAACACCTTCTAGACTTCGGCGCGGAGATCGATCACGCTGATAACGACGGAAGGACTGCCCTCAGCGTAGCTGCCCTATGTGTACCCTCCAATCATGGCTATGCAAAAGTTAGTTTCCGTTCCCCTCGTTTTCACGGCCGTCGAAAGATAAAGAAAGGCAATGATGTTATGGGACAAGCAAGAACGAGATACTTGCAAGATCTATCGTTGCACAAAACACTGTTGGAACACGAATACTGTTTCTCTTCATACGTACTAACAACGAAATTTTAGTTTGTTTGATATCATTCCATTATCGTATCATACTATTGTTTTTTGTTTTTCTCTTTTTTTTTTTAGTATTGTGTAAGGTAGTTAAAGTTTAAGATGATCGTAAGTGAGATCTGATTAATCGATTGATATTATGCAGACACTAGCTGACATTAGAAATCCTTAATCATTTTAGTGCTGATGTCTTTAAGCTCGCTGCATTCGAATTTTTATGTCCAACCCCATCCCCAGTGAACTGAAAGGCCTTTAACGTTTTGTGATGATCTTTATACACTATATATATATAGGGTGATAAAAAGAGAGATCTAAAATTCCCATTAAGAGATCCTGGTAACGCTCAGCACTAAAATGCACAAGTAACAGTCAGTTGAAGCATGAAAACTTTTAAATTTCGTATTAATGAAATTACGCCAAGTTATTTACTTGTGAGACCTCGGTATGCGTATATAAACGAATATATGATCTTCTGTCACAGGTGGTTACGATCCTCTTGGAGAGAGGAGCTGCAGTCGATCACCAGGATAAGGACGGCATGACACCATTGTTAGTGGCCGCGTTCGAGGGACACAGAGACGTTTGCGAGTTGTTATTGGAATATGAGGCAGATGTGGATCATTGCGATGCTACGGGGCGCACACCTTTGTGGGCAGCTGCCAGCATGGGTCATGGATCAGTGGTCGCTCTTCTCTTATTCTGGGGATGTTACGTTGACAGCATTGATAACGAGGGCAGGACCGTTTTGAGCGTTGCTGCTGCCCAAGGCGGCACTGATGTAGTGAAACAATTATTGGACAGAGGTATAAAATACCTTCCCTTTCGTCCCGATTATTTTTATCTTAATTCAGTATTAAGTCCCCTGAATTATTTTTGGAGATAACTTGCAACATGAATCTTCGATATTTTAGGCTTGGACGAGCAACACAGGGACAATTCAGGATGGACGCCATTACATTATGCGGCATTCGAAGGGCATATCGATGTTTGCGAAGCATTACTGGAAGCTGGAGCCAAAATTGACGAAACTGACAACGATGGGAAAGGCGCTCTGATGTTAGCCGCGCAAGAAGGACACGCTGCATTAGTTGAGAGACTCCTGGAACAACATAGAGCACCGATCGATCAACACGCTCACGATGGAAAGACGGCTCTAAGGTAATTTAGTAACAACCGATACCTTAGCTAAATCCTCTATCTGTTTCATTTTATAAAATATCTTTATGGTGTCAATTGTAGACTCGCAGCTTTGGAAGGACATTATGACACCGTCAGGGTACTATTAAGTCACAATGCAGACGTGAATGCGAAAGATGCCGATGGAAGAAGCACTCTTTATATCCTTGCTCTGGAAAACAGACTGGCGATGGCGCGATTCTTGCTGGAGCATGCGCGAGCTGACGTGGAAAGTAGAGACTCAGAAGTAAGTATAAGAATTTTTGTATCTCTTTAGTTACTTTGTATATGTTTGTAAATTTAATACGATTTTCCAGGGTCGAACACCTCTGCATGTGAGTGCTTGGCAAGGACACGTCGAAATGGTAGCTTTGTTGCTAACGGAAGGCAGTGCGAGCGTAAACGCCTGTGACAATGAGAATAGAACTCCTTTACACTCTGCTGCCTGGCAGGGTCACGCAGCCATTGTCAGGCTGCTTCTGGAACATGGAGCAACCCCTGATCATACTTGCAACCAAGGCGCAACAGCTCTGGGTACTGATAATGACCAAAGTTTGATCAGTAACATGACTTTTTTCTCACATACTTGACTATCACCATCGTTGTATTTATATAAGAAAGTAATTAAACTGGTCAACATTCGTTAGGTATCGCCGCACAAGAGGGCCATGAGCACTGCGTACGAGCACTCTTAAATCACGGTGCTGATCCCAGTCATTCTGATCATTGTGGCCGAAACGCTATCAAGGTGGCTGCCAAAAGTGGTCACGACACCGTGGTCAGGCTACTCGAGGAACATTCGGCTAATCAACGAAGTCTGAGGCCTGGTATCAACGGAGGTTCGTCTATTTCTTATAATTCTCCAATGCCTGATTTGTCGTCATGTCACGTCATGTATATTGTTTATTACGTTATTACAATGCATATATAATGCAGGTGGAAGTAGTAGCGCTACTTCGGTGACATCAAACTCCACAGCTGAAACGAAACCATCGTCTGCAATCTTGAATCCTCTGTCGACGCAATACAGTCCAGCAGAGTCACCTGATTCGACGAAAAGAAGAAGCTGCGTGTCCTTAGGCAACAATTCCAGCAACAGTAAATCCAGCAGCAACTTGACTGGTAGCACAAAGAGCGATCAAGGGAAATTCAACCAGAACTCGATGGTGAATCAGGTAATAAAAGTAGGTAACAATTGTTGTTTCTAATGCTTTTCCGATTAACTCTCTTGTGTAACTTGAGGAGCCAGTTCGAGCTCTCCGATACCACTTCCAATCGGCTCTCATCCGTCACGTTCCATCATCTCTTTCTGGCTGCATGTTTTGTTTATTCTGTTTTCATGCACCCGTGTACAGATCGTTATTTATACAATGCCACTCTTCGTACGAAGATTTTGTTTAAATGCAATCTACTAACTCTCTCAAACAACCTGATGCACATTTAAAACGTACATTCAATTGATTTTTATGCAAACGTTAGAGGCCAACTCGATCTATACACGCTACGAATTTGATTCCTATGGGGAGCCACGCGTTATCTGACTGCTATAATTTTAGACACCATTATCTTTCACGCAACAACTGCAACAATGCTCGAGGGGAGCGAAGAGTCGTCCGCTCAGCAAACTTTTGTCACCTCTGAAAAGCGAACCGCAGAGTCCTATCTACGCTTCGCCGCCTCATTCGCCGTTAAGCGACAGCCTGATACCCTACTCGCCGACGAATACGAGTCCACCTAGTGCCCAGACCGCTGCGAACGTGATACAGAGTCAGCTTGGAGTATCGTTGTTGACTGGAAACCAGAATATACCATACAAAGCGCAGATCGGAGGATACAATCACACATCAGCCATTTACGAACCGATCAACATAAAGACAGAGATCATCGATAAAAATGACATTAGCAAACCGTTTGAATTAACAAACGAAATGTTAGGTTTAAGCGTAACGAAAGACAAGAAAAATGGTCTTGACGAGAAAAGAAACTCGGCCGATACTCATTTCACTAGGGACACTCATATGAGGATAATATTGGGAAACAGTGGCGCTGGTGTTGGCAGAAGCGTGAAACATACCTCTGACCATACACCTGCCAGGTAAGATTGCGTTTCAATAATATAATAAAAATGTTAAAGAAACTCCCTCCACATTGCGTCCTAAATATAAACCACTAATAATAGTTAATTGGTTGTAAATTGTTTCTAAAACATATTGGAGCGACTTTTCTAATAGACTATATTAGAGATTAAGCATGAAAGACACTTTCTGAAAGGATTGATTTTTTTATTACAGTGCAAGCAATGCAAAACCAAAGCGCAATGGCTTGGTTTCCAACCCAGCCATGAGATTAGTAGCAGGTGTTAGAAATGGAATTGAAAATGCAACTAATAGAAATAAGCCTATCACAACACGAGTTAATGGATTTCAGTGGAAGGCCGAGGCACGAAAGGAAACACCTTTGTAGGGACAGGTATTGACACAGTTTCACTTTTGAGGGTCATAAAAAATGTCCATGATACAAATACAACGTATTTTGAATGATTGTAAAAAGAACAATAAGTCACCAAACACTTAAAGAAACGTTTGATTCGTATGAAATTGTACAAATGTTTACAGCATTGTATTTAATTGTATTTTTCTTTACAATGCACTGCATAATTCCATTATGCTTTACAAATATACATACTTACAATTTTCATTCAATCGTACACTTTAGTATTAGAATTTAAATATTTTCATCCCTTGAAGTTTTCGTTTAATTCAGTTTTAATTTGAAGATTATTGAATGATAAATTTTTAAGTTTCCTTCTACTTCTCTTTTTTTTCTTTTTTCTCTTTTTTTTAAATATTACAGTACTTGAATGACATACATACATATATATATTCAATTTATAAGAAAATAGAAGTAGCTGATCCTTATGCACTGTAATTACAGTGTTCAGTTTTGGAAGTGGTATCAGTAGATTTTTGTATTCCTTTTCTACTAAATCGTAACTTATAAATATTTTGCATGATCAGAAATAACTATACATATATAACATTAGATTTTACGATAAGATTAGAAATTTAGCAAAACATGAAATTTAAAGAGTTTTAATGTTTTAATCTTTTCAGAATAACCATCTCACTAATCTACGTTTAAGTGTGTCGTGTCGAGTTTATTATTTACGTAATAATTAACAATAAAGCAAAAAAACAAAGACAAAGGATTAATCAAAATCTTAATTTTTTGTGATGTAGGTTGTGTTATCAGAAACATCTCAGCAGGACACCGGAATCCGTTACTGCGGCTGGCGAATCGTAATCACCAAAAAGCGGAAGTCAATAAACAAATTCTTCTCTTTCTATTTGAGCAAAATCAAATTACCTCATATGAAAAAGTAAACGAAAAAGAATATGATTTATAAGAATTGCTGTTGAATAAAAAAGAAAGAAGATGAAAATTGCGTAATACAAAAAAAAAACCAAATATTAAACAGTATAGAAAAATATGTAGATCTAGATATGTAAACTTTACGAAACATGACTTTGTATAAATGTAACGTTAATAAAATTCTTTACTGATCTCACTAATACTTCATATAAACGAAAGAAATAAAAAATGAATTAATTATTGAAATCTTTAAGGATTAATAGTCATGACTTTGATGGGAGAGGACGACATAATATGAGATTTTTTTTCCTTCAGAAGACTGGGTGCAAATGAAATGCATAATGTGATGTGGATTATGCAGAATTGTAAAGATATGTATAAATTATATTGAACGATTTAAGAAAAAATATATCATTATAATGCGAACTCAGTTACAAATACGTAAAATTATGGCCTGAAAATTAATAAAAACGTGTGTAAATACACATTCTTCATGTACTGTGCACGATCATATTTATTATATTGTAATAGATGCAAAATAAATAAAAAGTAAAATATCAATATTAGTCATTTATTTATTTATGCGATAAGACTATTTTTTCAACAAACTAATTTGAAACAGAATCATTTAAAGAGTATAGTTGTAAGATAAAAGTACAACCATCTCTTATATTGTATTATGATTGTAAAAGGGTCATAAATATATCTCTGTCATAAGATATCTTTCTCAAGGTAATGTTCCCTATTTTTAAGTAGTGCTTCATCCATATCCTCAACACTTTAGATAAAACAGTAGGTTTCATAAAAAGTTATTTTTTTCTGAAAATTCTATAACAAAGAAAAACTTTTTTTGTATCATTACATTAGATAAGAATCCTTATCTCTTATATATACAAAGTTCTCTCTGATTTTGCGTTATTAATATTTATGTAAAAAAAAATAATTTAATGGTTTTTAATATAAAATACAAGTTCTTCCATACTAAATCACAATAGTTTAATGACAAATATTGGTAAATTGATATATAATGAATATATTAAAAGAAGTACTGAGACAGAAGATAATATTATGGACAGTTATTGGTGTATGTGCTGGAATTTCATTAGGACTCATTCTTAAAACTTTTACTCTTCAACCATGGACCAAACGAAATGTAATGTATCTAAAGTTTCCTGGAGAACTATTCATGAGAATTGTAAATTGTTTAATATTGCCTCTTATAACATCCAGTATAGTGAGTGCTACTTGCAACTTGAAAAAATCAGGTAAGTATAAAGCAACTTACATTGTCATCATTATTAAACAAGAATTTCTTATTACAAATCTTAAAATTCTAAAATGCATAGGTCGCATTGGAACAATGGCATTATATTACTATACAACGACAACATCACTTGGAATAATATTAAGTGTTATACTAGTTCAAACAATAAGACCTGGTGATTTACTTAAAGATAAAAACATCATAACACAAAATACAACCAGATATTCAATAACAGTGGACACAATTTTAGATCTATTTCGGTAGTTCATGTATAATATTAATTTGTTTCTTGTTTTTATTTATTCAATTTATTTTCTTTATTTATATTACAGAAATTTTATCCCAGAAAACATAGTGAGTGCAACCTTATTCCAGGTAATAAAATTTTATAAGTTTCTATCTTTCATCTGCAGCCATTATTATGATCAATTTAATTAAAACAAATTACAACTTAATACAACTTAATTTGAACAACAACAAAAATAAATAAAACACTATTTCAGTATCAAACTGTATTACAAAAATCAAAGAATGAATCAGGTATGTTATAGCAACATAAGAAAGAGACAAATTGCGTTTATAAAAGTTAAATTAACATTTGATTTCTATCTTTTAGTACCAATTGATGAATGGAAAATAGATCATATGAATGTACCAGGAACAGATGTATTAGGATTAGTAGTTTTTAGTTTAGTCTTGGGATTAGCAATTGGAGATATAGGTGCAAAAGGAGAACCTTTAATAAACTTTTTTCTATCTTTATCAGATGCAATGATGAAGATCATGAGTTGGGCAATAATGTAAAATTACTAAATGCTAAATACGATAAGAAAGAAATCATTAACTTTTATTACATGCAAACATATCCATTTTATACAGGCTAGTACCAATAAGTGCACTATTTCTTATTTCTGCAAAAATTCTTGAAGTAGAAGACTTTAACAGTTTAATAAAAAGGCTTGGAATTTATATTTTAACTGTCTTCAGTGGTTTGCTTATACAAGGTTTAATATTACTTCCTCTAGTGTACTTTATATGTACCCGTCAATCTCCATACAATATCATAGTTAAACTTGGACCAGCTTTTGCTACAGCATTTGGTACATCATCAAGGTATTTAAGCTAAGACAATATATTGTTAATTTATTACTTGTTAATAAAATTATTATATTATATACTTTATATTTATATTTCAGCACAGCTACAGTTCCAGTAACAATATCATGCTTGGAACGCATTGGAATACCTTCTAAAATATCTAAGTTTATTGTACCAATTGGAGCCACCATAAATATGGATGGTATAGCATTATATGAAAGCATTGGTGCAATTTTTATAATTCAATTGCATGGATTACAATTTTCATTATTCAAGATCATAATAATCTGGTTTGTATAAAGATAAACAACCTTCCTATATAAATTTATGAATTTATAGACAACTTTCATAAACATAATGAAAAATAATAATTAGACTATGAATTTTTATGTATTGAATTGTGTTTATAAAATTGTGAATTACATTTATATAAAATCTAAAGGTGCAAACATGTAGAGAATGGATACAGTATGTAAAAATATGTGAAATATTTGTAGGTGCTTATTATAATATTTAGAAAGTAAATGAATTCTCTACATAGGTTTAATTCTTTTAACTGCAATTATAAAAATATAAATTTGCTTAAAAATCCGTAGTCTAATAATAATAATACAATAATATTGGAAAATTTACAGTATAACATGTACTTTGTCGTGTATTGGTGCTGCCGGCTTACCTAGTGGCGGTTATGTAATGTTAATAATGGTATTAAATTCCGTGGGAGTTCCAGTAGAAGATGTTTCATTAATTATCGCCATTGATTGGTTCGTGTAAGCATCCAACGATGTATTTATGCGATTTTAAACATTCATTAAAATATTAATAATCATAATTTATGTTTAGAGATCGTTTTAGAACCACTCTAAACATCATAGCAGATGCATTAGGGGCTGGCATAATAAGTCATCATTATAAAAAAAGTAAACAAAATTCTATACCAGAGGAAATAGGATTATATACTTCCGCGTAATAGATTGAAATTTTAAGCAAATCAAAAATTATTGAAATATTTGGAATGTAAAAAACAATATTAAACGTTATTAAAAATATACTCATTTATAAACAAAATAATATTTGTATATTGTAAATGTAAACTTAAAAGATCCACTTATATTTTTCTCCAAGTTTTATAAAGATATTCGATATGTTTTCCCACAATTTAAACCAATTTTTAAAATTTACATTACATATATAAGTGATAAAGTATTCATCAAAAAAAAGAAATTTAAATTTTACGAATTTAAGGATTTTAAGAATTTCACTAGTCTAGTAATGTATTAGTAATATGTGTTGGCAATATTGGATAGTTATTTGCAATGATCTTCATGGTTTCAATTAAGAATATTTTAAAAACTATGTCTTTTACACTTTTTTAATATACGATAAGAATTACTAGCTCCAAAATCTAGAGGAAACAAGATGATATCTACTATCAAATAGACAATTACTTTTTCGAACATTAACCTCATTAACCTCAAACTAAGTTGAATAAATATGTGTACTGTTATTTAAAGAATTATTTATCAGGTTTAGTAGCTCAATTTAAACGTTTTCTACAATAATATAAAGCTATCATCTGAAAATTATAACCCAATAGTAATCAACTATTAACTAAAATCAGTTATACTTTTCCAAATTCGACTGATCGAACAAAGTATAGGTATTCTTAAATGCATCAAAAATCCACTAAAATGAAGACGTTTTGAAACACTGCAAACACAACTATGTACAATATACTCTATGTTAATAAACTAGCTAGCGAACCTAACCTACTTAACATACTGCTGCAGCGATTCCCGTGACATTTTCTAGAAGTGAAAAGTCTATCTATGTGAACATTGCATGTATAGGGAGAGAGATTTCAGAATGGCGACTGTCTTTACTTAGGAGAGTACTTATTCCCGCCCAGAAATTGTGTAATTAACGTGTGTCTTTGGAAAGTTCCATGTGATTTTCATTGCGTATTTACTGAAGATGATAATAGAGAATCCAGATCAATTCAAGGCGTGGCTCACTGCCGTCTTGGAACCACTGTAAGTAGGCCAGCTTGTCCGAGCACAGTTTTAGGTGTATGTGTACGCATTTGATGTTGTAAATGGCCGTACATGTGCTATGCTTTACACCCTATGCAGAATTATATTTACATGTATTACTGTTGCCTGCTTCTGAATGATTGTTGATAGATCATTTCGACTAGCGATCCTCCGTCAAATTTATCATGTTCTTAATAATAATCAATCGAGTAATGATATGCCCCATTCTCACGACTATATCGTATCTATTTTGCAGCGAACGCATTTTGAATAATTGAACGTTGTTCAATTATATTGCATTTTAACCCGCAATACATATTTTATATGTGTTTTATTCAAATATACCAATAGGAACACACTTTTTATTTGCTAATCCTCCCACATAAACAACTTAAGCAATTACTTATTTCATAACAATTTGTTGACAGTAATGCTTATTTAAAATATCGTTTACCCAATGGAAAGGGTTCAATATTCGAAATACCTTTTTATTTTATATTTGATTTTTATTATAAACATCCTAGTAATTATATATTATTACATCTAAAATAGAAGACACTTTAGTTAAAGACATATTTCTAAATATGTTAAAATTTAAATCATACATATATGTTGAATTAGATCTTTTATATTACTTAAAATAATTCTTTCATTGATATACAATTAGTTAATTGCAAACATGTAACTAACTTCATTTATTCATTTGTAATTTATTGATTTAATAAAGTTTAACCTTTTGTTTTGCATTTTATAACCTGTAAACAGGTTTCTATTGCAACATATTATAACTGACAAAATAAAATTTTACTGCATGGCTTATTATATTATTATGTTCCATAATTATTTATTATATATGCAATATAAGATTTTAAATATAAATATAGTTGTTACATAATTTTTATATAATTTAATATATATTAATTTATAATTTTTTATGTATCTGTCATATAATAGACATAATTACTTTACAATTATTTATTCCAAGACATTAATATTAATACAATCTTACAGTTGTGATGCAGATCCTGCTGCATTAGCAAAATATGTTTATGCTCTCGTTAAGAAGGACAAAACACTGGAAGAGTTGCGAGGTGGAATGGTTGAACAGCTTGATGTATTTTTGCAGCAAGGTATGTTCATATTTTAATATTCAAACAGTGTTGGAAAATTTATTTTGTATTATATTTTTTCTTTACAGAAACAAAAAATTTTGTGGAATTGTTATTTAAAACATTAGAGACTCAAGAATATGTACTTCCGCCTCCAAAAAGTGATCCAGATGGTGGTGGGACACCACCAGGAGTAAATCCACCACCACCAGCATTAACTACAGATAAAGTAACTGAAAGTACAATTGCAATTACTTCTATGAATACAAATCCCCCTGCTCCACTGCAAATGAATGGATCTGCACCTATGGCAATAGGTAAACGTGAAACCAGAAAATCAGACTCTGATAAAGTTGACAAAGAGAAAGAAAAACGTTCTAGGAGTCGGTGAGTTTTTTTTTTAAATTGTTAAAAAATCTTACAAGTTGTGTGTAATACAATTTTTTGGAGTATGATCTACACATATTTCAGAAGCGGTCGGATGAGGTCCCGAACAAGGTCACGTTCGCGCTCATGGGAGAGAGATAGACGTAGATCAAGAAGCAGAGAACATATTCGTCGTGATCGAGAACGCGACAGGAGTCGGCCATGGAGAAACGAGTCGCCACCAAATACACGACGACATGACAGAAGGTCTATACACAATTTATTTCAACTAATAAGATATTTGGATTCTTTTTTTACAATATTTAATTTATTTTATAGACGGAGCAGAAGTCGTAGCACATCACCAATACGCCCAAGAATACGAGATGGTCCTGATAATCGTGATCATCGAGCACGATTTAGAAATCGATCTCCGACACCACTTCGATCTAGATCCCGATCAAGATCATTAGATCGTAAAAAGATAGATCGCACTGAAAGAATGGAAGTGGATAGAACAGAAAGAATTGACGGGAGCCCTGGTGGAGGTACTCCAACACAGGATAGCAATCATGGTGATGTAGACATGAGGTTGTCGACTACTAGTCAATCAATTCAAAGCGTCGTTGCTGTCGCTTCTAGTGTTCCAAATAACCAACCAGGTTTTCAAGCCAAGAGGAGGTGCAGAGATTTTGATGGTTTGTATTTATTATCAAGAGATTTCAAAGAAGAATGTAGGGAATTTTGTGCAGTAAATAATTAATGTTCACAGAAAAAGGTTACTGTATGAGAGGTGATCTCTGTCCCTATGATCATGGTACAGATCCTGTTGTATTAGAAGATGTAGCTCTAAGTCGTGTTCTGACCTTTGGCCCACATAGTGCTCAAGCACCAGGAACAGTACCTGTAACAGCAGTACCAGAACCACCCCCAGGACCTAATGGAAATGCTCCACCACAACACCTCCCTCTTGCAAGTTTACCTCCTCCACATTTAAGGAATCAACATCATTCTGATATGGGTAAGTATTTTTTATTCATATATAAAATGTTAATGCATAGTAGTAATAACGGTGTAATGTGAATCTTGATAGATGCTTTTGCGGAATACAATCCAGATGCACCAAGTATGGAGCCGCGAATGCCATGGGGTAGACATCCTCAACCTGGACCTGGAATTTATGGGAGGGGACGACGGGAACTGATCAGTGTGCCAGTAATTCCACATACAAACTCGTCTGAGATACCACATACTCAAACAAATCCGTTAAAACGTAAACAAGCATTCGATTTTAATCGTCTTGGACCAAAACAACGAGTGGTACATAATCCAGCTAATTGTTCTCTGGAATTAAAAAAAGTTCCACGTAGCCTGAACAACATAACCCAGTTGAATAATCATTTTTCAAAATTTGGTAAAATTGTAAATATCCAAGTTAATTTCGGCGGAGATCCTGAGGGAGCGTTGGTTACCTTCCAGCTACCAGCTGAAGCAAAGGCTGCATACAGAAGTACGGAGGCTGTGTTGAATAATAGATTTATCAAAGTTTTTTGGCATAACAATGTTAACAACAATGCAGCTGGTGGTGCTATTGAGAATGTACCACCAGGTATATACTATTCATATTTTTTCCCATACATTGACTTGTTCACCAATTATTCTTTTATAAAAAAAATTCCATATTTAATACAATGCTCCATTTCATTTAGGATGCCGTCCTTCTGTCAAAGAACGATTAGGTGCTGCTGTAACTGCGCCAGCAAAAACTGAAGAAAATGAATATATTCCCACTCGTCGTTCAACCGAAGAACAAGTCTCACAGACTTTGGTTCCAACATCGCCAAAAACCACCACTGTTCCTACGCGAGAAGACAAAGTTCTTGCAATAAAAAAGACACAAGAAATATTAGCCGCTAAGGAAACGTTAAAGAAAAAACAGGAAGAGAAACGTAAAGAGGCATTAAAATTAACTGCTGATTTGCGTAAAAGAAAACAAGAACTATTAGATAAGCATTTAATAGAAATTCGAGCTTTGATTGACAAAGCCGAAAAGAATCCAGAACAAAAAGATGCAATTATGGCAACAATCAAAACCATGCAACAATCTATTGATAATTTACGTAAAGACTTGGCTGCGAACGGTCAAATTGGTGGTAACAAAACGCAGATCAAATCTAGAGAACAAACTCAAAAAGAAATCTTAGACGCAGAATTAGATTTAATGACCGCGCAACAGGAAGGACAAGATGCTGGAGAATTGCAAAAGAGATTAAATGAATTGCGAGCACAAGCTGCTGCATTAGGTTTAAATGCAGGCCCGACTGCCGGTCGAGGTACAAGATCTAGTAGAGTTATACGAGGTAGTCATGCATTATCATATAGGGGACGCGGCAGAGGAAGCTTTGCCCATGTTTCAGTAGATCATAGACCTACAAGTCTTCTAGTCTCTGGTTACGAAACCGAAGAAAAGGCTGAAGTTTTAGCACATTTTCAAGTAGGATTTCATTTCTATTTCTTCGTGCATGCGTATGTTTCTACTTTTGTCTGATCATATAAATGAAAATCTGTATTATTCGTATTTCAGCAATTTGGAGAAATAGTGAATCAAATAGTAGATGACGCAACGCCTTCGATTGTAATCAATTTTAAATCAAGAAAAGAAGCTGAGATAGCTTTAGTAAAAGGACGCACATTTCAGGATAGATTATTGTCTATAACTTGGGTCTCTGGACATCACCTACATCGCGGCGGTGGTGGTACGAATGCAAATGTATCTGTACAACTTTCTTCACGTTCTGAGCAAGCACCACCTACCACCGATGAAGATATTGACTTAGAAGTAAGTCATTAAAATTTCAGATTACGATGTAATTTCTAACAACGCAATTACCTGTATTTTATTTTATTTTTATTAAAATCTCCTACTTTTTTCTAACATATGAATAAATAAATATTCCGAAATATTTTGTTCATCTTTTACATGGTACAAACCTGTATTTGTGTAACAGGGTAACGCTGAGGCATTACTTCTCGAAGAAAACGAAGAAGAAGAAGACGAAGATGGTGAGTCGCGAAGCTGGCGGCGATAGCAGCGTCAGCGTTATTCGTGACAAAAATTTGGTACCAACTACAATGACTGTGTGATGATCTGGGCGAATCAATATATGCTCAGCACTTGCGCCATTGCTGCACTACCGTTTAATGCATCAAATGCCATGGTTTACATGAAAAAATCAGGTTATGAGCTCATACACGTTATTATGAGTGTTACACTATTTGTTAATATTATTAAATATATACACATGCGCATTATAACGGTATTATAAAAACATGTGCCGTGTCAAATTGCGCATCGTGAAATAGAAAACAGATATACAAGTTTCCAACAACAACAAAATTAACCAAATTTATCCCATTATTTGTAGAATAAAATCGCTATGTTTTGTATGGGAAACATCTTATTCTGAATTCAAGGTCCTTTTTCTTTGTGTGTAGAATTGTGAATTGTCTCTTGTTATTTCTTTCGAGATAATCTATAATAAACAAATAACCAGACTTTTAGATGTAGGTAGATACTTATAATTTTCAGAAATTTTACAATCGAAAGTGAGGAAACTATATTTATAACTTGTAAGATACAAATACAATTTATTATATAATTACTACGTAAGATTTAGCGTACAACGCTTTTAAGTAATGTAATTGGTTTTTCTTTTTTACTTTCACTTAATGTACTATTTAAAATTGTTCCTGTAATGATGTACAGTGTAATGTATAATTGTCATGATTTCCTTTTATCAAATGTCAATGAAGCTAAGTTGATTAGAACTGAAAAAAAACTTATTCATGCATAATTTTACACTAGTTGTTTCAATATATACTGAAAAAATAATATATAATTGTTATATACAAATTTTTAAAATTAGTTCCCAAGGTAAGTATTAAATTTCGCAATAAATAAAGTTCATATACACCCTGCGTGAAATTTAAAGAAAAAAATCACAGACTATGTTTCAAAGCCTTTGGCATTTCGTTATACATATAAATAAACTTATTTGATACATTTTGAAAACAATTTTGAGTAAAATCCTACCCAATACTTTGTTAAACGTTTTCTTTAAACACTTTTTCAAATTACATTATGTAAATAATTTTCATACGATTTTTATATATTAAAATTTAAGATCTTAATCTACTTAAGCCTTTTTTATTTCTTAACTCCATGTTTGAATACTACTTGTTAAGGCATCCTTTTCTATACTGAACGTGATCATTAAATAAACGGATTAATTACATTTTTAAGTATTCTAGTAATACGTACCGAAATACCTTACAATATTTTACTACTATAAAAAGTAATATAGTATATATTTTCAATGTTTCGCTATTATGTAAGTACATTAACAAACATAAGAGAAGAAAGGAAAGAATGTTCTTATTAAAAAGCTTATTTACTAGGAAGTACACAAAAAATACATATAATCAAAGGAAACTTACATAAACAACAGATAGTATATACATGCAATTTCACATGGAATGCAAAGTATACAAACAAAATTATTCAAATTAATGACATAACGTATTTTACATTATGGAGACAACCAACTAGCTAATAAACTACCTAACAGCAACTGTGCAACTGGTAGTACAGACAATGGTAAATTCACTGCAGGACCATGGGCTGAACCATGGTAAGCACCACGTAAAACCCAGCTTCCAAGACCAACTGATTTGTGAGTACTTGTAAAAAGTGCAGCTAGCAAGATATTCCGAGGTAACCACCGAGAGCACAAAATCCAACACAAGCAGCTAACAAATAGTTGTCCCACGCAAGCTTGAACATAAAAGGATACTAATAACAGAATGAAGTAACAAAAAGCATACAATATTTTGTATTTAAGTCAAATTAATAGTACTTTGACTGATGAAGATGGTGTGCATACATGCACTAACATTATTACAACAATTATTGCCGTTAAATGTTCATCTGGTTACATAGATGTAAATTTTAATAGAAACTTACCAAGTAATACGCATAATAACACATCAGTAGCTTGCAAAGATGATGCGTCTACCAACACAGCATCACAAAACCAATGATATGCTGTAGCTAATAATAGTCCTTGAGAAAACCAAGGTGACTTAATTTTGAAACAAATATCATACTTTAAGATCACAATTTGAATTGCAATACCAATAATTAATGGTACAATTGTACTATAAATGGTTTCCTTTACATTCACACCAACTAAGGGAGGTGTAGATGCCCCTAACTAAAAGTATTAAAATTCTTATAAAATGAAAAACATATACTAATTTACGTTTTAATAATGAATAAATACCACAAAATATAATAATATAGGAGATATAAATAATCCTCCAAAATGAGATATTAAAGTAATCACAATGCTTGTTGACAAATCTGCTTGTGCCAATCGACACAAAACAAAACTTGTATTAAATGGAGGTGGCATACAGTAAAGTACCTAAAAACCAAAAAAATTAAAATAGATTACTATAAAATATCTGTATTAGACTAGAGTATTTATACAATTATTGAAAATATTTTGATTTTCATTTATTTACTTCCATTCCTTTCAATAACCACACATTGACATTGGCATAAGTCAGTAAACATACTCCAACTCTCATCAGGAAGGGCATTAAAATATATATGAAAGTCATTGTAAATATTAAGAGAGAACCATTGCTTAATGTTAAATAAAGTGTTTTTGGATCACATAATAGGCCTGCTTCTAAGTACGTTAAAGGAACAGCAAAATATCGAATAATAATATTTCCATTCAGAACACCTGAATTACAAACATACAACATAAGAATAGTAAGACACAAAATATATAATTTACAAATTTAATTGTTTGAGAATTAATACCATTTGTTTTACCAAAATGTGGCTTAAGTGAGGCAAGCATCATACATAAAAGCATTGATAGAAAATATCCATATCTATATAAAAGTTCATTCTGCCTTTTCTTTGGTTGAACATCTTGTACATAATCTTTTCGCATTTTCACTTAATTTTATATGTGCCTGTAATAATTTAAATAGTTTAATATGAATTTATTTCAAAAAGCTTGTTTACCATAGTAATAATGGAAGAAAATGCAATGTGATTTATACAATAAAAGTGTCGATAACAATAAAGGGGATTCAAACCATTTTTGTAAAAATTAGAGTACATCTGCCTACGAGCAAGTTCAGCCAGTGTAGCATATTTTTTCTGGATCTTCTTTGAGAAAATTTCATGCACTTTCTCTCTTAAAAGATTTTGTGCGTGCATATTTGTACAAAATACTATATGTACTATAGTCCTATTTAAACATGCTTGAAATATTATAATTAAATAAAGCAAGCCTTATTTGCTATAATACTATATCAGATCTATTTGATATAATATATATACATTCACTTCTTATAAATTATTCTATGGTATATTTACCACTAAAAATCTCTATTAAGTACGTATTTTAATTACTACAGTATAAAATTAGGCAAATATAAATTAAAGTATAAATGCATCTAAATTGAAGCAATATGTAAATTTATAATTAATCTTTTATATTATGCTCAAAACTTGTCATTCATCTTTTAACATCTTTTGTGATTTGTATACTGCACGAAATAATATTTTGTGCTAATTAAACTCGTATCAAAATATAATTATGTATTTACACGTTATCGTGTTGATAGTTGTTTAAATTCAAAAATTGTACATGAAAGAACAAAAAATTATTACATGACCATAACAAATAAATTCGAAGTTCCGATTTATTAGAACTCGTTAAAATTTTTCTAAAACAATTCAAAAACATTAATAACGGACAGTTTTATGTAACGTTTGATTAATTAAAATATTTATTATCTCTAATGGTCAACTCTTCAAGTAACAACAGTAACAAGTAATACAATGCTCCTTACTGCATCGTATCAAAATACCAACGTCTACAGCATCAAAATGTATCGAGAAAATCTGTTTTCGTTTCCTTACGCATGCGTAATTAAAAACAAACATTTCCAACTTTATTCAGTTATTTATACAGTTCTTATTAAAAATGCCATAAAGTATTATAAAAATTTACGCTGCTTGCAATATTAATGAAGTTGTATTAACAAAACACTTGTTTATAAACATAATTCGAATATAATAAAAAAGTATGTGTTGTTATTCAAATTGTTACAATAATACAAAATTTTAGTATGAAAGTCTTTATTTTTTGTAATAAATTAAAGACAGAAAAAAGCAATAATTAGTAATTTACATTTATAAAATTATTATACTTGGAATGAATATAATGATGAATAAACAAACGATATTAATTATTCATTCATTAATTATTTATTATAATAATAATAATAATAATAATACAATAATATTAATAATAATAATAAGATTAATGAAACAACAGTTCACAATAAACGTGTTGCCATGAGTTGGGGTCCACCCTTCTTGGCACACAGTTTGAAGCTTACACAGCTCCTTTATCGATTATTCACATTTTTTCTTACAAAACTTCGTAACTTTTATACATAGCGCGGTGTATGACTACATACATAACATTGGTTTGTAAACGAGGTTACACACTCATGGGAATTAATATTTGATTGCATTACTTTTCAACATTTTGACAATATAACAGAAAACTTTTTAATAAACCTTATTTTTAAGAACCGAATTTATACTGCGAATAAAAGACACAAGTAGTTTGTAACACAAACTACAAAAAAAAGAACCTCATGATATTAAAAACTGCAATCCAGATTATTTCGTAAACAGTAATGTAAACCATTACAACACATGCTATATATATATATCCTCTTTCTTTTTTCATATAAATATTGAAATGCTTCAGTAATGCAGATATAAAAAAGATCACATATTAGCATGCTCAGTGACACGAGAATATTAAGTCAAGGTACAAAAGCTTTGATTTGTTTATTAGCTAGAAGCCAAATAATTGTACATAAGACATCTATTCGATGCTAGTTTGAGGAACAAAATAATTCATTGAATGCATTTGTCTGGTACAAGGCTTTGAATTCACTATACCGTAATAAACCATTAGTTTTTGTCATTCCTGATCAAGAAACACAGTATATTACAAAACAAAAAGTGAAGTAAAAAAATGCATTGGTCAGTCTGTCCAACATAGAAAAATTTGTAGTACTTTTAAATTGAATACACATTCGATAATGAAACAACTACATTTTTTTGTGAATTTTTGTATTAGTAAGTAGAATAAGAAATATCTAATCGGTAGTACCACTTACACTAAAAATGCAAATTATTTTACATCAATATTTATCCAATATATGTATATATATTAAAAACACAAGGGAAACTTGCATAATACGAATTTCAGAGCATGCCAAAGATAATATGACTATAAAAAAGTATCATAAAAATAATTTAAACTTAAAACACTTTTACGTTCAAAGATTCACTCTTTAATTGTTTGTAATTTTAAGAGTTATTCCCTTATATAAAGAATACACAGAGTAAAATTGCAAGTATTAGGGCTAGGAATTATGCTTAGATGAAGTACTATGTCAGTCATTAGTTTCTATTTGGTTAATTTTCTATACAAGCAATATATAATATCAATTTATTCATTATTAATTTAAAAAACATGTATATATATACTCCTAAAAAATATTGAGTCTATGTCGTGCAAAAATATAAAAATTATTCAATACAATATATTTAAGGTAACAGTCTTTCATCTGAGTATGAAAATTACAAAAAAAAAAAAAAAAAAATTGATTATTTGAACACCCTTACAAGGATCTGATAATAATAAACGATGGATAATACAGAGATTAATTAATAATTACACACTAAACAATACACAACGCCGAATTATTATTATATGTAAATATCTATATATAAAAATATAATATATTTATAATGGACAATTTCTCATAGTCTATTGTTAGTACTTCCAGTTATTTATTACATTAAATCTCAAACAAAAACAGGAAAAATGGAAGTATAACACAATGATATGTCAAAACCTTAATTAGTAACTGATGTTAAAAATATTTTCATTCGATTTCCGTCAATACTACTCTTTTTTATAATACTGCTTGAATAGAGTAAAAAAGCAGTAATGTTATAAAATATATGTATATTGTAATTGTACAAAGTAGGCAATTAAAAACTTATTAACAGGAACATTAAAGGTATACAAGGAAGTATTTAATAAAATTATTTTCATTCTTTATAAAGAAATAGATTTTGTTACATTTCCTATACTTTTATGATAAATAGACTAATGATGAACAATACCAATAATTATTAGAATCTTCAAACCTTATGGATCTAATTTTTATCTTATATAAGAGAAAGAAAAAAAACCAAACAATATACATGAGTAAACAATATGAGATTACTGTATTATCCATCTAAAAATTTAATTAATGATGAAATGTAAAATACGGATAATTAAGAAGTTACCTGTTTATAATTATCATGCATAAAATTCACACTTTATCTTATCTGTATAATGCCTTCATCGCTGCAAGAGTATACCCGTGGCTATTATACAATTTCACTCTGTATACTTATCATATTCTCTTACTATCAAATATTGATCATAGTTTTTCTTATAAACTAGAGTTAATTCATATCACAATGTCAAGGCACTTAGAAAATTTATTATTTTTCTTTTTTTTTTTTTTTTCTTAAGCACCTATACCCCTCTCCTTTAGTCCGGCACAAACATAACACAGAACATTTAAAAGTTTGTAGTGCTATTGCTTCTGTTGACTTTTTTACCCACTACTCGAGACGAAGTTCTAGTTGGTGTAGGTCTTAATTCATAGCCTCCTGCATTCATTGTATTATTATTAATTGCTGCTACATTTGGGGCAATAGTTTTTAAACATTTAGCAGCTTCTTGCAGTTGTTTCGATAGAATTTCATTTTTTAATTTTTCTGCATTCAATTCCCGCCGAAGTTGTGCTTTTGTTTTATTTCCAAATGGACACAATACTCTATGTTGTATAAGACATATTGCTGATGGTCTCATTTCAGGGTTTGGATGAATCATCAACTGTAAACAGAAAAAAATTTAATTAAATTTCATATTCTAATTCAAATAAAAAAAAAAGAAAGAATTTGGTAATGAAATTACTTTAAGTAATTCGTTAAGATCACGACTGTAATGTGGTAATTCCTTTAAATTTCCATTTCTAATATCATGCCATTCTGGTCCGTTTTTAGGTAATGGACCTCCACCCCCTGCTTCATAAACAGTTAATCCCAAAGCGAAAATATCGGCTTTTGGTAAGTGACTGAAATCTTCCCGCAAAATCTCCGTTGGAAGATATCTACAATCCCCTTCTTCAACTTGAGGATTATTAACGGATGTAACGTGACCCAAATCTCCTATTTTGTAAGTAATTTCTTCTTCTACAGTTTCCTCTTCGTCGAAACCATCGTCAGCTGAATCATAATTAACGGCGAGTAACCTCTTCTCTTTGGAAATAAAGATATTTCCAGGTTTAATATCCATATGTACTAATTGCATGCTGTGAATATATCTTAAACCTTCAGCAACATGTAACAATAATTGTCGCATTTCCGCTTCAGTAAAATGCTTTTTTTCTTTTTCTAAGTTGATAATCCCATCTGCTAGACTACCACCATTACAATATTCATTTTGAATTATCATGTGATTATCTTCTGCCCATGCAGAATAATATCTTACAACATGTTGATGTTTACCGAGTACAGCATGCGCATATACTTCGTTTAAGGCATTCTTTTCATTAATACTTCCAGCCACAGGTTTAATACTTTTCTTAATGGCATAAATGCATCCGTCTAATCGGTTAATGCATTTGTAAACGGAACCAAATTCACCTGTCCCAATTAAGCCAAGTTCATGGAACTCTTGATGATATCGTGGAATATTAGAATCTTGCAATGCTACACGTTTTGTAGCTTGTTCTATTTCGTTATCGGAATCTTCGGAATCGCCGAGATCAAATTTTGGAATTTGGATATCTGGAGAACTGATGTTAAAGAAACAAAACCATTTTTACTTTAAAATTGACAGCATTATTGAATTTTTTATATTGATTTTTATATGTATACTTACCCAATCAAACTACGCTTAGATCTAGTGCGTTTCCTTGCAGTTAATAGCATTCCATTTGGTGTAAAAGGATTCACATTAGCAGCAGGTTTGTCAGATTTATTTTGGTAACTACATGATCTAGATTTATCTAATGAAAATAGTCTGGTACATTTAGTCGGAAATGGAGTATGCATCGCACTCTTTTCCATTAGTGTTTTTGGAGTAGCGGGAGAATCAAAAAGACGTAATGCTCTAACACGTTTGTAAGGTGGACTACATGCCATTGATATTTTTTGAGAACACATATTTTCGCGAGGTGGAATCCTAATTCTTGATGTACCTGTGAATTATATTTATTGAAACATACAATTTTCCAGGGTCTAGTCTCTCTATGCATACACACGCTAAACTCAAGAACTTTTGTCAAATCTTATATTTACTGCTTTATTGGTAGTTATTTTTTTTTTTTTTCATATTTTTCTTATTATTTATTTTTTTTCATATTTTTCTTATTATTTATTTTTTTTTCATATTTTTTCATTTTCTTTTTTATTTTTCTCTTTTTTAATTTTTTGATGTTAATCATATTTTTTTTATATAATTTGTCTTTTTTAATACCAATTCTTGACAAATATAAGCTTTATGTTTCAAACAAAGACTTAATATAAAATCAATAGAATGTGTTGACAATAAGTTACAGTATAATATACATATGTAGGTACAATTACATTTTTACATGAAAATAAAACAAACATATATACATTTTTTTTTACTTGTTTCCTATAATGAAATATGTATATTATTATATATATATAATATATATATATTAATGTTTGTTAATAATAAAAAAACGAATGTGTAAAAAGTCACATATAAATATTACTTATTAATCGCCATTTAAAAATGAAATGCATAGAATTATACATACAGATATTTATCACAAATATTTGTATATATGTAAATGAATAATGAAACAATTTGAGGTAATAACAGTGCACAATACTATTGTATCTACTGATTACTTCTCGACCTCTGTATATTTTTGATTATAAACAACTTAGCATGATGTAAAACAATTGCCCAACAAAAATATCAATTTTCTCACACCATGCATGAAAATATTGCTGTAACATTAATAGGTTATACATAACTTTTTCAAAATAAATAATTAAAAATGAAGGAAAGCTCTAAAAAAACATGCTTAATATATGTAAAATTAAAAATAAAGTACACTGTAAAATATATTAATGATTACACATACACTATTGACATATCATATGAAACAAACAAAAATGTAATTTCACCTCAACTATATTTTAAATGGTGCAGACAATCATAAAAATTACAATAATAAAACAAAAAAACCAAAGAAAGGATTACTTAGAGTACACAATTAAAATTTGAAAAAAAAAGACAACAACACCATAAGACACAAGATACTTGAGTTTTGGCAATAGGATGTTTTAAAAAACAAAATTATGACTTTTAAAATTGTTTACAATAGAAATATATACAACAATAAATGAAATACCTTTAAATGTGTTGCAGTCAGGATACCAAACAAAAACATCTCGTAAAAGTACGAAAACATTGGAAACTGCACTAACCTGTCACGTTATTATTCATATTTTTATTATTATTGTGTTTTCGGATAACATAAATTTAGCAAGTAAGAAGAACGAAAGAAAACGTCGTGATAGAGTTGTTTGTTATAGCCGAGCGCGTCGCTGGCGAGCGTAATTATGCGCATGTGCAGAAATAAGCTGAGTGACGCCGTTGCCTCGTGACGAAAGTGTAAGCTTATTACACGTTCTTAACAGTTGTATTAATTTTATTTAAATAAATATTACAATATCTATACTTCCTTCAAGTAGATTTATTTTATTCGACATTGTACCGGGACTTATCTTGGCATAAGAGATCGCTAGTGGAAAGTAGAATGTAGAGTTTCATTCTAGTTATTTATGTCTGAAGTTATCTTTCTATTATCTTTCTAGATTTTCATATTGATTTTCGCGAATATAAACCAAAGTTTTGAATTATCTTTCTAAAACGAGTATCGTTGCGTTATTTCAATGTTTGTTTTGTTCCTGTATTTATTATTATTATTCATTATTATTCACACCAATTTTCATTTCAATAACATTTCTAATTAATTAACTCTGAGTTGTAGATGAATCACTTTCAAAGGGCATCTTTTAGTGCAAATGAATTTGGTTTAATAATTTATCATTCGCTTTCTTAAAACAAATAAGATTTACGACAAATAAGAAATATGAAACTGTTGAAAAATGTTTGATTCAAATTATTAATTCTTTTTCTCTACATAAAATTCTATTATTGATTTCTCAAAATTAATGAAAGAATAATCGACATCTAACAGCATAGAAATAGAAAGATAACATAATGTTGTAATCCTCCCACACTCATCACTAAAGGAATACACACCGAAAACACAATTTTTGAAAGTACTTGCTTAAAAGTCTTTCCATACAAGCATATTTAAGACACGAGTCTGTTGGGTAACCTTACTGAGCATCTCCGATTCGGCAATCAAGCAAGTCAATTAGAACGGATTGATTACTTACTTTCACTGTCACAACAGCCCATCGTATTTCTAAACAATTTTTTCGGTTGAAGCGGAGGTGAACATCCAAGATCCTCCGCGGAAGAGTCCAATATATCATCGACATCACAACCGGAGCTGTTTGTATGACAGCTAATATTTAGTTCCTCATTTTGAATGTCGCATGCGTCGAAATGCAACTTTTGTGCAACTTCCATGTCTTTCAAATTGTCACCATAAGTTTCCTCGTATGCAACCAGTCCCGTGTACACTATTAGTATTAAACTAAAATAAGGTACTAATTTGTGAACCTTATCAATTACGCTTTCCAAAAATGTTCATTCAAACAGTTGTACGTACCACGCTACGTTCGTTATGGCGGGTGGCCCGATGTTACTTGGGAAATTGAAGCCGACCAATCAAAAGCCTCCTTGAGAACGGGTGTACTGGATTCGATATAATGCGTCCTCTTATTGGTTCTCGTTGCTCACAATGCTAATACATGGCAGCGTCATCTGCACACAGTTTCAGAGGGTGAAATCATTCTCGATGAAAATTCTAAAAACTTTTGTCACACTTTATTCCGCGACTTTTCGACGAAACCGAACGATGCTTAAAATAGCTGATGATCACTCGTCGAATAAATGAACAAAAACAAACTTTTACCTTTGCACCGATGATCTCATTCGACGTCTAAAAAACTTACGTTTCTGTAACAAATGAAACCACATGCCACAATCTTATGAATTAAATTATGTATACATACGATTACGACGTATAAACTAGAAATTCGAAAACATGTACTGAATAAAGTCGAATTGAATAAGAATTTCGGATTTATGAATACGTTACGAATTTTTATACATACTTTCTTGTGAATATAAATAAAGAAATGGATACTAAATAGTGATTTGTTTCATTCACAATTTTATGTTAGATATTTTATATACACATTTTTCTATATTATACATATTTCGTACATTTGTATAGCTTTACATTTCCTACAAATGCATAAACATCCGTTGTGTGGCTAAAATATCGTACAAACTTTAATTGATTGTAAGAGAATTTGGTGTTATTTACTATTAGTATTAGTTTAATATGGTCGTTTTATTAATTGTAGAAATGTTTTACATCTTTACAGTTTTGCTTCGATTACATTTTTAAATCGTAAGCATCAGGAAATCAAGACGAGATGATGAATAATCCGATTTCCGAGAATAGAAAGAAGTAAAAGTGAAATGTTAAGTTTAAAAGAAAAATTCAATCAAAACTAAACATGCACTGAATGTATGGTTATATATCTTTTACATTTGTTAAATGAAAACATTGAAAACTCACGTAAGGAAGGGAAAAATGTATCGCGTCTTCTACCTCTACTCAGACAAAGAGCTCTTTTCGTGAAAGAAGTTTCACGGAGGCAATGAAAGAATTTTTATCGAGCAGCTGCAACCTGTAGCGTTTGTATGCGCGACGGCTGGCTCGTGTTTGTGTAGTAGTGTCGTAGTGGTAGGGGTAACATAGTAGTTCGATGTGCGATATGATGGGAGTTTTACTGCCTTCGACGGGTTTTTTCTAAAACGAGGCTACAAATGCCTTACAGTGGGGATACGAGGCTCCACGTAAAACAGTCAAACAGAGAGAATAAGTAGTCGTTTCTTTATCACATGTTCCCATTCCCGAAAATTTGATCATTAAAAAAACGAGAATGGCAGACGTGGGAATTGAGATTGCGGGAGATATGCAAATACCTCAACAAAAGCAAAAATCTGGCACTGGGTAATCATTAAATACATGATAGGCGGATATGATGATCGCAGATAGAATGTTAAATATTTGCTGTCTAATACGCAATTTTACACTGACATCTTGTTGATAGTTATTGGTTAATTAAAGTTACCATATTTTTGAATAACACTTCCCTTGTGATTACATTTCTAGAAGCTTCTTGTACAATTATTTGTTTATTATGAACATTTTAAAAAGAAATAGAAAGTTTTTTGATTTTGTATTGTTTTATAGTAATTTATGTTAATAATTCATGTACATTTTGTTATTTAGGCTTGAATTCCTACAGATACCACAACTTCCACTCAGTAACATAGGATATCCACAAGCTCATGAATGGATTGAACACAGAAAAGCTAATATCAGACCTTGGTCTATGTTTCTTAATACAAGCAACATAAGACCTCCACCCAGTTTACCAAGATTGAGTAAAAGAATTATGAGAAATATTGAATATTTCCAAAGCAATTATTTGTTCGTGTTTGTTGGATTAGTTATATATTGTTTGTAAGGTTTATTACGGTGTATTTATTTACTTCTTTCACTTATATAGAATATCTTTTTACCTTAAATAATTCAAAATAAATATTTGATATTAGGATTACATCGCCATTATTGCTGCTTGCTGTGGCTGCATCTCTTGGAACTTGTTATAAGGTTTCGCAACGTCATGCTAAACAGGAGCTTACAATATTCAATCATAAATTAACGCTAGCTCAAGTTTATTCTTTGGTAGGAATCTGTTCACTGCCAATCTTTTATTTAGTAGGTGCTGGTGCAGCTCTTTTTTGGGTTCTTGGTAAATAAAACAAGTATCCTTTTGTTTAGATATAATGTAAGATTATTTATGTGTAAATTTCATTTCTCAGGCGTATCCTGGTTTCTAATAACTTTACATGCAGCATTCTATAATATTGACTCAATATTATGTCCAGGAGAAGATGAACTCAATTCTTTAGTTATGCAAGAAGTGTGATCTCTATTATAATAGATATGTACTATATCAAATTTTAATCAAATTTTATGTAATATGTAGATAATATAAAGCATTATACATTTATATAAATTCATGTATTACTAAAAGATACATGTATGTAAGATATAATTAGCATAATAATATGTCAAACTTAATTTTAATGAAAGGAAGTAATATTAAATAATATATATATATATTCACACTTTGACTGCCACGCCGAAATCACATGTTTCGCTCAGGACGCTGCGGGAATATTTTTATTATTCAAAGCATATAATGGCAAAATAATAATAAATTGATGATGTAAGACAACATTTTTCCCCAATGGACCGTTTATCTTATTGGTGGTCACGGGTGACCACCGTGGCGCCTTGGTAACAGTTGATAGCGACATATTATAATAAGGCTTCGTTTATTTCAACAAACCATTCGCATTCGTTATTTCGTCGTAAGCAAAACGTCCAGAATATATTGCTGAAACGTATAGAAGATATTAGTAAACAGTATTTACTCATTCTATATATAATAGTAAGGTATGTGCACACTTCTAACTTCAATTATATGATTATAAAGCAGCATTTACGATTATTTTCTAAGGTGTATTTATAATAATATTCGTAGATTACCCCTCAAAGATATGGATGCAGACACTGAATATTTTTCGAGTGCATCCGAGAAGTCTTCATTGGAAGACTCGTCTCAATATGAAGCATCAGAAGACGAAATATTCCACGTATCGCCCACGATAAGGCGGCGCCGAATCGAACTGGATACCGAGGATGATATGGATATCGAAAATGAAGATGAACATAATATAGAGGATAACGAATGGTCAAATAATATAACACAAACAGCGGCAAGTGTAATCCCATTTGTAAAATCTAGAACTGCTGTACAAATCGAGGGTAATCAGCCACACAGTTTTTACGTTGCTTTTCTTACGGAAGAAATTCTACAAATAATTGTTGATGAAACCAATAGATATGCTGAACAATATATGCAAAATAGAAGATCCATTCGTGTAGATAAATGGACTCCAACCGACAAAAATGAAATGAAACGATTTTTTGGGCTACTAATATGGATGAGCCTAGTCAAGTTACCAAAATATGACGCATATTGGTGTACCAATAACACCTACTGTCAATCTTTTCCAAGGACAATTATGTCGAGAAATCGGTTTGAGTTGTTATTACGGTTCCTTCATTTTACAAATAATCAAACAGCAAACACAAATGATAGATTGTATAAGTTAAGACAAATTGTTGATATACTAAATCAAAATTTTTCTAAATACTATGATTTAGATGAAGAGATATGCATTGATGAGTCACTAGTACCTTTCCGAGGACGCATAAAGTTCAGGCAATTTTTGAAACAGAAACGACATAAATACGGCATCAAAGTCTTCAAAATATGTTCGGGCCAAGGATATACATACAAATTTGAAATATATTCGGGAAAAAACTTAGATGCACCATGCGTAACCCCCACAAATGTTGTAATGAATATATGCAACAATATTCTTCATAGAGGCCACACAATTTACACCGATAATTGGTATACAAGTATAAATTTAGCCGAAAAATTAATTGATTGCAATACTCATTTAGTAGGAACCCTAAGAAAAGATAGAAAGGGAATACCTGTTGACATCAAATTTAAAAAATTAAAACGCGGCGAACTTATCGCAATGCAAAATAAGAAGGGGATTACGGTCCTCAAGTGGAGAGACGAGCGTGACATTTTTATGATTTCGACGAAACATTCGACTGAAATGGTAGAGGTCCGCAAAAAGAATTATGTTTGTGATAAACCAATGGTAGTGGTAGATTACAGCAGAGGAAGATGTGCTGTAGATTTATCAGATCAAATGATAGCATATTCTACACCACATAGAAGAACCCTCAAGTGGTATATAAAATTAGCTTTAGAGTTATTGTTTACATCAATTTCAAACGCGATGATACTCTATAAACAAGCAACAAAAACAAAAATCAAAGTATCAGATTTTAGAATGGCACTCGCAATGCACCTTACACAGAGCCACTCACCAGAGCCGTCAGATATACTTATTCGACAAAGATTGCGACACGAAATGCAGAAAAAAGAAGGGCAAGCGTACCTGGCACGAAAATTTTGCAGAGAGTGCTATAAAAAAAATGTTAAACAGTTAGGGTCAAAAATTGCTAAGAATCGCACCAAAAAGGTGACCACTTATTGTCCAGATTGTATTGATGAGCCACATTTATGTTTAAAGTGTTTTAACACAGTGCACCGTTAGATGCAAAATTTGTTCTCATTTTTTTTTTATTGATGCTTTAATAAAAATGTTTAATTGTTCAATGGGGCACTTTTTATTTCAAAGTATTTTCTATTTATTGGTTATATTCAAAATGCCCTAATCACCAATGATCACCGTGGTGTCACAGGAGAAACAGTAGCCGGTCATATATGACCAACGTAGCAGTCAAAGTGTTAAATGAATGATCTTTATATATAATTTACTTTGTTACAGAAAGTACCAAAGAATATTTTGTACTACTACTATTGCGAAATAAATATTTCTATTTGTAATAAAAAGTTAAATAAAACATTGAAATATTTGTATTAATTGTAGCTTTCCAAAATCCCATAATTGTAAAAAATATTTTTAATGATAGTCTCATTTCAACATTCGTTATTAAAGAAAATATTTAATATGAATGTGTCATGAAATATGTATTAGAGAATTTATATTTGATTGTAATGTATTATAGAAACGTCGTTGCTTTTTATTTAGTTTGAAGGGGTGAGATGGTATTATTAACTACAAAATAGTTCGGCAGGAAAGTCTTTTATTCGCTAATGGATTACAGACTTTTTCTCGGACGAATGAAATGGGAACTTTCTCTAACTGTCGCTAATTCTCACACTAGCGCAATCAATTAGGCATTTAATTATTACTTTTGTTGCACATCGTATTCTCGACATCCTTAACGCGCTTCTTCAAAAGCGGAATTTGTTTATCACTGATATATAAGGTATGATATATATCAATGTTATTTATCACATTTAGTGATTCAGGGTAATTTCTCCTTGACCTGAGGCATGTGATGTGGTTTTTAATGATGTCTCTGGTCGTTTTTGTGATTACTAGATCTTCGACGAATGGACCATTTAGCCTGGGTGCACACCGACGTCAAAACGACCTCCATTGCGTGATATCCTTTGTAGAAATATATGTACTTATGTATGTATTATCATATACTGAAGTGACGCGCGTTCTTAGTGCGAGCTCTTCACATAAATACATATAATTTTACACAGACGTTACGCAACGGATGTCGATTCGACGCTCGTGTTATCTCGTCCGTAGAAATTTGGGATTAATGACTTTCGTGGATGCTATTGAGACTGATAACAAAACTTGAACAAAAAGACACATACAGATGAGACTAATTAAAGCGACACATAAAAAATAGTTTTTTTAAAAATAGCTTTGCTGGCCCGTATGTCACAAATCATATCGGTCGTTGGCACACCAAAGGTTTTTAGTTGTGCGTACCTTTGGTCGCTACAAACTTAAGAATTTATATAAATTGAACTGACACAAACAAGTGGAGGTGACAAATGGTATCAATTTATGTGGACTACGTGATCATTTAACACATTGCATACAATACAATACATACAATTGCACACATGTGTAGTATAATATATTAATACGAATCATGAAATTACATCTTCGTGATTATATACATTACTTTACATTTATTCAAAAGATAAAATTAAAATGCTAAGTATGTTACTTTGTAAAAATGCACATAAATTAATTAATTCATAAGAAAGAAATCTGTGTAGTAGTAAATCAAAGGTTAAAAATACATGCACGATACGATTATATTGTGACAATTTCCTGTACCATATCTGTACAGCATCCGGAATTAAAGATTTCTAATTGGAACATGGATATTCTGTAAGCATATTAATATATTTTAGTTAGCGCTTTTTATATAAAAAATTTTGTAAATATATTATAGTTAGATATTGTATAAAATTAATAATAAATCATTTTTTCTTGTGAAGTTGGAATAATTTAATATAAATTGGATAAATTTTAATATAATCCTTTGTCCATTTTAATAGCTTCATTAATAGTATTCATTGTTTTATTCATATCTTACTTTGTAACATGTATTTCATTCTTCAGTTTATTATAAGATTATAATATCAAGTTGAGTAAAATATTTGTAATGTACATGTTGTATGACACTTTTTTTATGAATATATAAATATTTTTCATTTGGCTTGCATGTAGTATACGTTGTTAGATTCAAATAAATAGGATTTGAATACTGATCAATTCAATTCAAAATGGAAGAGGATGATGAAGAAATTTCTATACCATGGATACAAAAAGATAGAAATAATACATCTGAAGCAAGTCTTTATCGATCGATACCAAGTAATTTAAATGCAGGATCTATACAAACTTTGTATCAAAGTGTTCGTAATATCTCATCATTAAATAATGCTACAAGTATGAGTATGAATAGTATGCATAGTGCAATCTCCCTACAAGATATTGAGCGATCATATAATGATGATTTATCAACCCTTAATAATGGAACAACAATTGATGGTAGTTGTACAGATTTAAGGAATAGTAGAAGAAGTTCAAAATCGGTAAATTTATAACTTTTTATTTTTATTATATTTTTATAACTTTATTATTTATATTTAAAAATGTAACTATGTTAATCATGAAATAATAATTGTTTTCTTCAGATTTCAAAATGTGGAACAGCTTTTAGTTTATATTTTCGTGATGAAGTTCGTACAATTGATTTTGTAATTGTTTGGGATGAGTACAATGTGGAAGCTCAAACATATCGCTGTACTGAATATAGACGTGTAAGTAAGTGTATAGCGAAGAAATAATATTTTTTATTTAATATCTATTTTTAATTTTTAGGTATTTGAAAAGAATTTGGAGAAGGAAGGTTTACAGTTAGAATATGAACAGGCAGAACCGAATGGTCTTCATTTTATAAAAATTCATGCACCTCGAGAAGTACTAAGACGGTATGCTGAAATATTAAAACTTAGATTGCCAATGAAGGAATTACCTACCATGTTAATTCCTGAAAATCGTAGTAACGCATTAATTAAAGAAGTCAATTCGTTATTCAAGAGAATTATGAAAAAATATTATGTAGACCAAACAATATTTCCAACTATGAGACATAATTTTACGGCTGTTTATAGCCGCGATAAAGAGTACTTATTCAGTTTGGACTCGCCAAACTTTTTTACTGCCGCAACACGTGCTAGAATTGTACAGTTCATTTTAGATAGAACCAGATTTACAGAAACCAAGGATGATGATTTTGCATTTGGGATAGAAAGGTTGATTTCGGAAAAAGCATACATAGCCGCATATCCTCTTCACGATGTAAGCCATATCTTTTTGTTTTTTTCTCCGCATTTTTTCAGTTTTAGATTTATTGTAATAACTTCTATTTATGTCAAGTTATAGATACATGCTTGTATTGTCTTTCTACATTATTAGTGTCGTTAAAAAGTAGGGACGGCTATATCGTAATATCTACAAGCTTTATTGTTTTCCATTCGCTTATTTCGCGCAGTTTTTCACATTTCCAAAACATTGAATTATCCGTTGAAAAATCTTTAAAGGAAGAACGCCAATATATAATTTATGGTTTACCCTTTTGTTTCAAATGTAGTTATTCTATGTGGATTTATATTAAACAAAAAGCAATATATAGGATTTCCGTATTTTATCGTGTTTAATACGTTTTTGTACATATATTTATATAGATAGACAAAGTATAGTAGTGGATTTTCAGGTATGTATGTATACTAAGGCTTCTTGAACTTTTATTGCCCTTTTGTTCATTATCATCTTCAATTTATATACGACAATGAACGTTTATGTTCGTATCTCCTTCTATCTGTAAATTTCCGTTAGCGATCGTAAGTGAATATTTCGTTAATACACCACATATGACTATTACTATAAATGCTGAATTTATCTTGATTATAAAACAAGGACTAAAATATTTTATTGAGTAAATAACATTTTATACTTTTTACTATACATAAATTTAAGTAAATGTATATTTAAAAATTTTCATATTTCATGCAATATATATTTCAAACAAATTTAGATATAATTCAGATAAAAATTTATTTAGGACATAATATTTTAATTAATACAATTTTTTCTTATTTTTAGGGTGATTTACAAGCACCAGATTCTATGAGGTATCTTTTGTACAAAGAATGGGCATGTTTAAAAAAATGTCTTCACTATCAACCATTGGATTATATCAAAGAATATTTTGGAGTAAAAATTGGACTTTACTTTGCTTGGCTCGGATTTTATACACATATGCTGATACCTGCTAGTATCGTAGGCCTTTTATGCTTCATATACAGTTGCGCGACTTTGTATTCTAACGAACCAAGTGAAGATGTTTGTAATGGTAACGGTATCATTCAAATGTGTCCCTTATGTGATCATTTTTGTGGATATTGGGATTTAAAGGAAACGTGCTTACACGCAAGAATTACGTATTTGTTTGATAATCCATCAACTGTGTTTTTTTCTATATTTATGTCATTATGGGGTATGTAATAGTATTTTTAATAGCTATACACATGCACAATGTAAGTTTCATTATTATTTTTATTATATTTTATTAGCTACATTGTTTTTGGAATTGTGGAAGAGGTATTCAGCAGAAATAACTCACAGATGGGATTTAACTGGTTTAGATGCTCAAGAGGAACATCCTCGTCCTCAGTACTTAGCACGTTTAGCACATATAAAAAAGAAATCGCTCAATATTATTACAAATACGGAAGAACCGAAAGTTCCCTTTTGGAAAATGAGAGTTCCCGCTACGATTCTCAGTTTTTCCGTCGTTTTGTTGCTGGTTTGTGAATATAGAATATAAAAAAGAAATGAATTTAATAATTACGATTTCTTTTAAAAAAATTTGCTTTTTATTTATGTTTTAAATTATAGATTGCAATAGCAATGGCAGCAGTGTTAGGTGTTGTTTTATATAGAATGTCTGTTTTAACTGCCTTAAGTGTTTATGGACATCCTATGGTAACAAGTTATGCAATATTATTTACAACAGCTACTGCAGCTAGCATTAATTTGTGCTGCATTATAGTATTTAATTGGGTCTATGTTTGGCTAGCCGAATATTTAACCGAGGTACTTTAATATCATAATAACGATATATTTTTTCCTTCGTTTTTAAAAATATTAAATTTTTCTTTTTTATTTTTACAGATTGAATTGCTTCGAACTCAAACTGAATTTGATGATAGTTTAACATTAAAAATATATTTACTCGAATTTGTTAATTACTATGCTTCCATATTTTATATAGCATTTTTTAAAGGAAAATTCGTTGGTTATCCGGGAAATTATAATCGCTTTTTCGAATATCGACAAGAAGAATGTGGCCCTGGTGGCTGCCTTATGGAATTATGCATACAGTTAAGCATTATCATGATTGGCAAGCAGGCTATGAATACAATATTAGAAATGTTGTTTCCACTATTTTACAAATGGTTAAATACTTTAAAAGTACATGTAGGGATGAAGACAAAAGATGGGCAGAAAAAAGTTACTACTCGGAAATATCTTCAATGGATTAAGGATTATAAATTGGTGGAATGGGGTCCAAGAAGTTTATTTCCTGAGTATTTAGAAATGGGTAGCGGTATTATATTTTTAAAACTAGATATATGTATTTATATTGTCTATTTAAATTTTAATATTTTATATATTACAGTGTTACAATATGGATTTGTTACTATCTTTGTTGCTGCATTTCCGTTAGCACCATTTTTTGCATTGTTGAATAACGTTTTTGAAATGAGATTAGATGCCAAAAAGTTATTGACAATGTACAGAAGGCCAGTTGGACAACGTGTTACAGATATAGGCATATGGTTTCGTATTCTTGATTCTATTTCTAAGTTATCAGTTATAACTAATGTAAGTTTGTATCTATCTATAAAGTATTCTATGTAAACAATATATCATTTTTCGTATACTTATAATTTGAACTTTTTAGGCGTTCATTATAGCTTTTACTTCTAATTTTATACCAAGACTAGTTTATCGAATAACTGTCTCTGATAATTATTCTCTGGAAGGATTTCTAGATCATTCCCTCTCCAAATTTAATACAAGTGACTTAAAAAATGGTACTGAACCATTTTTACCTTCTCACAAGCAGGTTGAAATATGTAGATATCCAGATTATAGAGAACCTCCTGAATCGCCAAACAAATATCAATATACAATTATGTTTTGGCACGTACTTGCAGCGAGACTAGCTTTTATTGTTGTATTTGAGGTATTGTTATATCATCAATGCAAATTTAAATTCAAAAATCAACTTTAACAGCTAACAAAATCAATCTTTTCCAGAATGTTGTTGCTTTGGTCATGATATTCGTGCGATGGTGTATCCCCGATATCCATCCAAAGTTAAGGGATAAAATTCGACGCGAGACGTATATAACTAATGAAATAATTATTCAACAAGAAGCACTTCGTGCTCGTGAAAGATCCGCTAATGATGTAGAAACAAATCAACATATTACATTAAATGAAAACACGAATCGATGGAGCAGAGTCATGAGAAATAGTTTATCTAATTCTGAATTTGATTTAGAAGTTCATGGAAGTCCTGTATCACCGACTAGTACACATTCACGAGTTGGTCCTGCCGCGTTATAACCATTTTGTAGACCAAATTAACGAAATCAATAGAAAGTTATAACTGTGATGCTAGTCACACCTACATATATTGGTTTCATTAATCTGATTTCCAAATGAATGTGTTTGAAGAAATTATTTAATAGAAGTATATAAAAAGTATAACTAATATTAGTAATAAAGAAAAATAAGAAAGACGATATTTAGATATATATAATAATAATTTATATATATGTTGATATTGAAGCTGTCATATATTTTTATGAATAATTATTTAAAAAGAAGGAAGTATTCTCATTATAACAAATTTTGATATTTTATATCTCTGTTAAAATATGTATGTGTATGTATATGAATCTTATACTATTGTTCCTAACAAATGAAAATGAAGACTCATGACCTAACTTAAAGACATGCATATATGAATATATTACATTATTGTGTCTTTTTTATCTTTTATGCCAAATTATATATTTGATCCAGAAAAATGCGCGTAGTAATGTAATTTATTTATTCACTTATTATTGCATCTTTCATAAATTACATTTTTGTTATTGTATTATTTCAAAGTTTAATTCCATAAACATAATTGATAAAGCTTTCTCTAAAAGTTCCTGTAAGCGATATTATATTCTAATATATGGATTTACTTCTTAAGAATGAATTAATTATTCTACATTTATGCACAATATAGCAATTAACTATTAACTGTTAAGTAACAATGAGATTTCTTAATATTATGATAATGTGTATTGTTAATATTATAGTAACATCTACCTCTACTTGATTACAAAATTTTCCCATAATTTTCATAAACATTGTAATATTTTTAAATATATACAATTAAAATATACATTTTGATACAGTTAACTGCTATATTTAATAAGTATAGATATGTAATACTTGTATGAATGTATGCAATTTTTACATCATACATGTGTAACTTAAATAAAGAGCTGTAAAATAATATAAAATGCAAACTCTTGAATTAAAGTAAATAAACATTTTCATATATACAATGAAAATTTTGAATTTTGTAAGTTTAAAGTGATATGATTTTATTATTATCCTATTATCGAAAGTGTTGTATCGCAGAGGGCGATATCATAGAACCGGTATTGAGAATACCACATTATCCTATTCTCAGTCATTCCGAATATTTGATTTTAAAAAATTTACATTTATTTTTTACTAAGCATTAAAAGAGATCTAATATAATTTATTGTATGATTTTAATGTGAATTCTTATGCAAATAGTAAAAATTAATTTCTAACAAAAATGGGAACTGTTCATGCGAAGGTACACGCTTATTATTAGAAAATTACAGAATAACCTAAAATTAAAACCATTAATTTGCTGCATGAGTAATTTCTAATAATAATTTTTAACATCGTTATTTTAAATTTAATAATTGTGCTAAATGTTCTATTAAATTTGAGTATTCCTTTCTTTGTTATATAGGTTGTCATTGTATATTTAGTGAATTTTTGCAAGTTACTATTTAATTAAATTTTGTCCGTTAACGTTTCGCGTGTTTTGTCATTTCAGGAATCAAATATGTTTAGAAATACAAACGAATCTTCAAATAATGAAAGACAAAATTTCAAGAAAGATAATCCTGTAAGTAATATGCATATATTTTGACTTAAAATTTATCCAATATAGATGCAATATTTTAAATATATTTTTTATAATTAACGATCTTTTTTAGTCTTCACACATTCATGAGAAGATGAATTTACTTGAAAAAAAGAAAGAGAAATCCATTGATCTTCATTCAGTGAAGGTACACTCATTAATATAAACATAAAACATTTGTTTTATTTGTATAAATTATTAATTTCTAAGTCTTGATATTTTGTAAACTAGGCAAGAGTTGATAGAATACATGTAGATGGACTCATGAGAACAAAGGATGACATAATAAAAGCCCAAGTAACAGAATTGTTTAAAGCTGAAGATTTTTATGATATTATTTTACGTGCCTATAAAGTGAGAGAAAAATTGCAAGGTTTAGGATGTTTTGGGAATATTGGAATTTACATTGATACCAGTCAAGGTCCTCATGCTACCCCAGAAGGCGTTGAAGTGGGTCTATATAATTACACACTAATTCAACAAAAAATAAGTAATTTCTCAGATTTAATTCATTCCAGTTCACTCATGAATCATTTCTCTAAAAGTTAGCATATATTTGTATGAGAGACTTTAAATCACGTTCTTTTTCAGGTCACTTTTATGGTACATGAAATGAGACGTCTAACAGGTGGAATTAGCACTATGGTTGGAAATAATGAGGGTTCAGTTATTATTCAAGCAAAAGCACCTAATTTATTTGGAAGAGGAGAACGTCTTCAGATGGAATACTCTTATGGTTCAGAAAGTTCAACTAATATAAGTATATCTGCTGTTAAACCATTTATAGGCAGTTGGCGTCATAAAGTGTATGTAAAATTATTCCATTTTAAAGATTAATGTTATAAATTACAGTTAATATATAATTTAACTTTTTTTACAGATTAACTGGCAGTGTGTTTGACACATCACATAGTTTCCCATTGTCTGGTTTTAGTCAATCTGATAAAGGTTTATTATTAGACATTGCTTTTAACACAGATGGGACAGGTATACTGAAGCATAATTTACAATATGAAGCTACATATAGGAAGATTATTTCGTCCAAACAAGCGTCGTTTCGCGTTAGAGAACAATGCGGTCCAAATTTGAAATCTGCACTGCGACATATTTGTTCCATCGATAAAAGAGACTCATTAATATTTCCTACTATGGGAAGTCTTGTACAATTTTCGACAGAAGTAGCTGGTCTTGGAGGAGATATTGGATTTGTTAAAAATGAACTTATCATGCAAACTAATTGGACGCCTCATGAATATGCAGCAAGTATTTTTTAACTCAGAACTAGATTAGACTTTTGAATGATTTATCTTCTGTACAATTTGTCTGACTATAGAAATTTCATTAGACCTTCCAGCTGGGTTTTCAATCTGGATTGCTTCGAGGAATCAGCAATGATATGAAAATAAATATCGCCGATCAATTTTTTTTGGGTGGACCATTGAATCTTAGAGGATTCGATATGAGAGGTTGTGGACCTCGCCACGATGGAAATTCAATTGGAGGCGATGTATATTGGGCACTTGCACTTCATTTATACACACCACTGCCATTTAGACCCGGTCGTCACGGTTTCGGTGATTTGTTCAAGTTACATGGTTTCATCAATGGTGGAAATGTATCAAATTTCACTTTCAAATTTGGTACGATATTAAAAATTTTGAAATATCTTTTTTTATCTTCATTTCCAATCATCTGTGAAGTTACAAAAATAAGTAATTTTTTGTTATTTGCAGCAAATGATTATAAGGAAAATATGAAAATTTTTAAGGAAAATGTTCGTTGTGCAGTTGGCGGGGGTATTGCGATGAAACTTGGAAATATAGCGAGAGTAGAATTAAACTTAGTTATGCCTTTGTTATTTGTCAGAAGCGATGTATTGCAACAATTTCAATTCGGGCTCGGATTGCAGTATTTATAAATAACTTTTTGGGATAGTAAATTGTATATTCTATATTATTTTTATGTCAATCGTACGCATTTAATGTAAAATAAATTACAATTATAAATTTATTATTCTTATGAAGAATACATTCTAATGCCATTAAAGATAAGTATCAGCAAAAAGCATTTCAAATAAGAGCTAATCCAAACGTATTTTCGGAATTTTTTTACATTTTATTATATTACAATTGTTTACATAAGATGAGCACATATATTTCCTGGTTTGCATCAAGTACGAAACCAACTACAATTTTCTGCGAAAAAGTCAGAGATTGCATCAAAGTATGATGAATCAGTTTATTATGATGAATACTTGTTTGAAATGAATGGTTACATAGTATGGTTTGTCTATATTTTTGAATATTTAAGTGTAATCAATAATAAATAAAGTAAAAATAAAATGCATATGTTATTTTCCAATATCAGATGTTATCAAGGACATATCTTGCAGAATTGGATTTACTTATAGACTTTTATCTTTCGTGAATTGATAGTCTAAATGTGAATCGTTGTGGCAGGCAGCGCCCCTGCGATAAATGAGTTATAAATGACCCATGCAGTAACCAGTTGAAAATGGCCGCTTAGAAGTTATAGTTAAAATGTGTGTTATAATAATGCGTCATTTTACAATGGAACCCTCCGGAATTATTGAAGAATTAAACCGAAATATTGTATCTGAAGTAACGAAGTTTATCGAAAATCCATTGTTAAAGCATAGAAAGTGTGGTACAGGAAAAAATCAGTTGTCATATTGCGAACAAAGTACCCTACGTGATTGTGGTTGTTGCGATTGTGGAGGCTATCTTTGTTGTATGTTGAGTGAAAGAAAATAATATCTTGTAGAATTGTATTATCATGTTTAATATTAAAATTATAATGGTGCTGTTATGATCATACGGAAGTAATCTGAGTAATTCTTCAAATTTGTATATGCCGTTATTTAATAATCTATTATCTTAATTAATATTTGGAGTATGCGCGATAAATTCACGATGTCCGTATCGTGATTATAAACGTTATATATATTGATTTCAAGCGTGTTTTTGAAAATGCAAAAATGGAATATGACACTTTTTGTCAATTAATTAAATATTGAGTATCGAAATGATAAAATTATATATATTATAAAATATGAATTCCTTTTACATTGCAAATTAATATACATAATTTATTGAGAATCTAACGATCATGATTATCGAGTGTTTTCTTATAAAGTTTTAGAAAACATTCGATAATTTGCAAAATTTGACATATTGTCATTTTGTCATGTTATAATCAAGTTTAAATTTATTTATTAATAATTAGCAGCTTTCAGCATTTTAGAAACACTGTTTAAAAATGGTTTGCTAACTATGAAAGATAACTATAAAATTATTGCTTTTACAGTTAGCAAACCATTTTTAATCAATATTTCTAAAATGCTAAATTTGATTTTGCAGCTAAACAAAGAAGATTTATGAAAACAGGAAGAGGTTGTCGAAAAGTACCATTGTGTTGAATAATGTATGTATAATTAAATGTATATTATAGAATATTTCAAAAATTTGAGTTTGTTTTTTAAATTCAATCTTTTTTTCTTTTGCAGAAATTTTGCTTCATTGTTAAGCATGTGTTCTATGCAGAGTTTAGCTGCAGATACAACAATGGAAAAAATGTATTCGATGAACGATACATTGAATGGACACACAAACATGCAAAGCCCAAAGAAAGAAAACATGTTTCACAGTGTCCTCAACGCTTTGAACGTACTTTGGGGACAATTTTCTAAAGTTCCTGCTTCATTCATATCAAGTATTAATTATCCGTTGTCTGTAACAGTCGTAAACAATGAAATTTCACACGACTTTTTTAAGAATCTGACAGGTAAAAGAGAACCATTAAATACCGATAATGTGTACATCTCCAATGGCGAGATCAAAGAATCTTTAGATGTTGTCGAGAGTATTCATAATGATGTATTTGATGAAAAGAAATCATACGTATGCAAAATTTTTAATAAAAATACAAAAGATAATTTAAAATTTAGCTATGAATATATTGGTAACAAGAACAAAGATGCAGAGAGATCTGATGAAAAGGACTCAGTTATTTATAAAGATGTTAGATGTAATACGAGTAATTGTAATTATTTGATATCACTTCAAAATTCGAACAAAACAAGTGAGGAGGAATTGTTTGAATACATTTGTTCTGATATAAACACGAAGGAAATGAGTGCTATGGAAAATTGTTATAATTTTGAAGACACATACAGTAAGGATATGTCTGATAAAAAACAATGTTTTAATTGTATTAGTAACAGTGTGGATGATAAGATTATTATAAATAAAGAAAACTCTTGTTCAACACCTAGTACAAATGCATTAAGTACACAGATAGTTCAACAAGTTGCAGTCCCTAATTTGTTCACAAATATGTTGCAAAAAGCTATTAGCAGTGTAACAGATAGATTTTGTAAAACAGACCTTCTTGAATCAGACTTGGGTCCAAAACGATCATTCTCACCAAGGCAACGGAGGAAACTTAATATGGTGGCAAAAGGTCGAGGACGGGGACGAGCAAAGTCGCAGCTTAGGCGTTCTGGAGTCAGCCAAACGAGACACAGAAAGGAACGCACTAAACATGATATTACAGTAGATATAGAAAACGATTTTAAATGCTGGCAAGAACTTGAAGAGTATGATATAACAGAAATTCAGAAAACGGAAGAATCAGGAAATTTATATTTAGGTGAAGCTACAGTACATGCTGTACAATATATTATAGAAGAGACAGTGAGTCCTCTAACATACACGTTTGCCGATGTAGAGCCCAAAATTCAGAAAAAAAAAACACGCAGAAACATTAATTGTGGTATATCTAGATTTTCTGCAAAAATGAGAAGTATACTCGAATGTCCAAAACAAACAGATAGCTTAGATCACGATTTTGTTGAAAACAGATACGATTTGCAAAAGAATACATTTCGACCACGTTTAATATCAGAAAGTTCTATTGACTCAGAAGATAGTTACTGCATAGTATTTGAGACTGGTTCTGAAGTAACTTGCAAAAGTGATCTTGAATATAGCGAAGACAGTGAAGAGAGCGATGTAGATCAAACAAACGAAGATGAAAAAACATTCAAAGATGAAACATCTGTATCTCCGATTCAAAAAGTAATTAATCGTTTACAACAAACTTTTCCTATTACAATTTTGTGAATTACCGTTTATTAAACCTTTTATTGTAACATTTTTATTATAGGTAAAATTTAATTTGAATCCAGTAATTCATATAATGGTGCATTGGGACTATGCATATCGTGCAGCTCGAAAAGGTCCATGGGAAGAAATGGGGAGAGACAGAGAACGATTTAGAGGCCGAATAAATTCTATAGAACGTATTCTTAGTCCAATATTAACAGTACAGCACAGAACTCATATTTGGCATGAGCGATTTACACTTACTGAATAAAGTTGATATTCACCGTTTCTTCAAGGTAACTGTATCATTCAAAATTAATGTCATATAAGATAGAAGAAGAGATGATGTATTAAAGAAAAAGAAAATATGTATAATAAGTCTTCTAGGATGACAAAATAGGCTGTGAGTTACTAGTGTACGATGTCTGTGTTAAATTGCAATATATCCATTAGTGATGGAAATACATTTTGTTCGCTGTAATTATCTATATTGATTGGTGTACCCTACATACTTGTTTTCACTACAAATTTATAAATCTATAAGCTGTAAATTCTTATTTTTGGTCAGTCTGTTGTATATGTAAGCATATCAACAAGTGCTAAATTTTGTGTCCTACTAGACATGGAAATTTCATATTGGATCATTTAATATAATTTGAGAAGAATGGGAACTTAAGTTATATAAAGTTGTATAAGCATTTCTCTATTAATAACTGATAACTGTTAATAAATAGCATAAGGTAACAGACTATATATATATGTAAATAATGTATACATATATATTCTTGGTTAAATTATTTCATCTTATTTATCTAATCTATGAAATATGAAATTGAATTATACGTTAGTCATTAAATATATAAATAGATATTATTTTCGTTGTATGACAGAAAAATAAATTATCGGAAGTTAATAGTTATTCATGTTTCTTATATTTAATGTACATCATTTCTTCATCTGTGCAACTATTTTGTAATAAAGTCGAGATTTTTTCATAACATTTCCAATAATGTAATTATAAGATATGTACATTTTAAATACGAGATTAAATCACATAAAATTACACGTAATCGTGACAATTTTGGTACACGTGTAATAGAGATTTAATTCTGTACGATATAATTAAATCCATTTCAAGTGGATATTAAATATTAAGTATAAATATAAAATGCTAAATATATAATTACTCTTTTCTACTAGTTTAAATAATAAAACATTAGTAAATGTAAATGAAAAATGTCCACTCAATTTCGTTTTCAAATACGCAGCTTACGCACATCTGCCTTATTTATTAATATGCATTATTTATCTTCCATCTTTTTATTAGAAAGATTTCTCTTATCATAATTTTATTTAAGAATCTGAATATTTCTTATGGGTAACTATCGTATCGCGAATATTGGAATTAGAAAAAAATTATAACAAGGAAAAGCTACAATAAATTAGGAATTGAAATTTACAATCAGATCAAGATGGTATAAGATAAATTCTATTTCAGTTTTAATCACTATCTAATATCGTATTATTTGTATCTAAAGATTTTATTTTTGATTGTAATTATATTAAATATGCATAGAAGACGTTAATGAAAATATTTAATAAGTAAATATTCAATTTATGTTCAAGTATATATTTGCATAAATAATGCATATTTTGTTCATAATTCAATCGAATGAATATAAATTTGTTTTTAATGCTTTTGAAGAAACGTTAATTTATAAGTTTAGTTTCTGTTAAATTTAATTTGGACTAGGACAAAGAAAATTCTCCTTGCAAAACTTGTTGTGTATTGTTAATAATACTTAAAATCAATTAGCAATTATTCTGCGTGTACATAACAAAAGTCAGTGATATGTGTGACGCTATACGAGAAATCTGTATAATTAAATTATAATCTACTTTATAATAATCTTTTACTTACACTTATTTAACAACTTCTTTCCATTAGTTATTATTTTAAGTTCTAATATGTAACATTACAAAAGGGAGACTCGATCTTCACGTACGTAGTCGCCTATGTCTAACTTTTATCGAGGAAAATTAAAATAGTATTTTCACTTTGGAAATCAGAGTAATATTACGTATGTATTTAGTATATAAATATATGTATATATTCGATTGAATAAACGCATTAATCTCTTTTACTATGGCTTATGAGATGTTTGGCCTGAAGAAATTTTCGGCACCTGTTTAGTAAAAGCAACTTTCACTGTATACATGATATCCACTAACAGGAGCAAAACTTCAACTAACATTTCACGATTCTGATTAACGTAATTTTAAAGAAGGTTAGATCTTACCAAAATAAAATCTGACTCATGTAACAGAACAACAAACGCTTTGGCATGAGATTTTATCATTTAATTTTGGTCAGATACCAAATATGTATATACGTTTGCTGGTTTGGATTTAGATGCACTTCTTATTGTCACTAACATGACGTTATTAATTGCATATGCCAATGAGGGAGGACTGACAATGGTTCCGACACATTATTAGAGTCCCTGTCATGAGTAACTTGAGAAGTTTCTCAGAGTCTAACAATGAATGTAATAATACAATCCGAATTATGCCAAGGGCAAGTTACATGACTATGGAGTGCTTGATTGGTGGTCAGAAAATTAACGTTGCAGTTACGGATCCCGCTTCTTAATTGCTTACGAATTGTCCTACGAATTCATTTTGAAGAACAATGTCCTTTCGACACTGTAGCGTTTGGTTCCGATGGAACGGACACGATGGATATTTCTAACAGTACCGATACTTTTATGGCTAATGTACAGATGGTTCATTACAGTTTTTTAAATTAGACAATATTTACTTTTTTACTAAACTATTTTCTTTTTTATTTCTTTTTTTTTTTTTTTTAAGGAATCAAGTGTTGTATTTAAACCAATGATTCACAAATGAACGTGAAAGTGAATTACTAATGATGTCTAAATTAATTACTAACGTTAGAAAATTAGAAATACTAATGGTCATTCCAAGTAAAGTAAATACGTATCATCAAAGGCGCAGCCTTGGCAGTAGAAATAATAAGAGTGGAATAGTTTCATCCTTCGGCTGTTATATCTTTCTGACATTGAAGAACAGAAAAATATCTCGTGGGAAAGTTCCGTTGTTGTTCGTTCTATTCCACAGAAAATTATGTATTTCATCGTAATCTGTGCAGGTGCACTTTTTATTTGCGATAGATTTCTCGCGATTGGATAAGAAGGATACGCTCGAAAGATATCGAATTACATTTAATTACCGCGAGTCCCAGTATAGTTATGTTCCTGGAAGTTCGTTTCTTACCAGGGTTCCGTTTCGTGCGCCGTTTAATGAATTATGACTCCATGGAATTGAATTACAACGACAGCATTAGAAATTTTGATCTTTTGCTGCGCTTTCTTTGTTCATAAGGTATAGCGCGCGTGATATAATGAAGAAACCTATTAAGGAGTAGAAGCGTAATGTGTTGCTCGAAGTGGTTAAATGATTTAACGCCTGTAGGATGAATGAAAACATGAGATAACGGAATATACCCGTGTTATATCGTAGGTATTCTAGTTGGCATTTCATTTGTGCAGGACGTTTCCCTGAAACCTCAAATATATTTTTCAACACATTTTCACTAGGATTAATTCCGTACAAAGTTTCTCAGGAAACAAATATCAGAGGAAGAGAAATTCCTTAGGAAATAAATGTGAAGGGAATTTCTCAAGAAATGAATGGTAGAGAAGTGTAATAGAATTCGCTCAATATGTGCGAATCAAATCCGTATAAAAAATTTCTTATAGAAATTAAGATTTAATTGAAGCAAGAGATTACGATCTCTGCAATTTTATTAGTAGATACATAATTTACAAGATCAAGCAAAATGACGACAAATACGATGACGACTCGCAACAGTATATTCATCATTGTCCAGGAAACGTGTCAAACATCTGCAGTGAAAAGAGCACCGAGGAGAGAAGGTGAACCGGAAGAGGATGGGCACGATTTTAACTGGATGGCTGGCGCAATAGAGAGGGCTACACCACGGACCATTGCAACACTGTAGTTTCTCGATGCGATGTAGAACGCGATGTGTTGTTGACACAACGTTGACAAACGTCGGCCCTTGGTCAAATGATGAGTCGCTCGATTGCAAAAATACGAAATTATCCGGTGTCCGCTTCTTGGCTTTATGCTACGAAATTATTAAATTTTACAGAATTATCAGTAATTGCAATTAATTGTCAACGCAATTAATGTGTCCAATAACAGATAATGATACTAATAAAGTTCAAGGGAAGTTTCTTCAGTTGATGCAATATTTTTGTCTGACGACAGTAAACTTCAATTGCGTATCGCGAAAAATGAATTAGTAAAGAAAAGATATGACAATTTTTAAATAAAGAAATAGCGAGTAATTATTTAAAATGTTGGACGAGGAGAAGTATACATTATACTAGTCAGTTAAATGAATTCTCAGGTACGATATCGTGCTTCTTACGCATCTACGAAAATAGTTAGTAAATCATATCGATAACGTAAGGATACTCTTTATATCCCAATAAAAACAATTTATTTATATTATTTATTTATTTATTGTTCGATATATTTCGTAATCTCCTTTTTATTCTTTCAAATATCTCCTTAGTATTTCCCTTCCTCTTTAATTCTTTTTTCGTTCTTCTTTCCCTTCCTCTTTAATTCTTTGCTTTGTTCTAACAACGACACGTTCGTTTCTTATCAGAATATACGGTACACATTTAAAACCAACACACGTCGCTTCTAACGCGCATTGCTAAATGCGGATTATCGTGACTTACGATTTCACGCGGCGTCTTCTCGTCTGCAGAGCGCAAACCTTTCGTCTCTAATGGAAAGAGAAGAAACGAAAATAGTCGCGAGTATTGGAGGATTATTCCACGCTATCTGCTTTCACCTTTTCACGATCGGCGACGAGGACGGGAGACCGCGTATGACGCATATCTACGTTAGGTTCCATGCGGTACGAGACAATTTTAGAAGGCTTCTCGTTTGGCTAGATAATGTGCAGCGGTTGTCCCAGTTTTCTATACCGACGATAAGATCTTCTTGCTCTGTAATAAGATATCGCCGTTTAATGTACGAAGCGAATCATCCATCGCCAACGAGAGCGTCGATCGCTGTTTATTCTCGATCAAATGATCGTCATTTCTGATATACTGATATACAGATTATGAATTTTTATGCGTTTCTAGGAAATTTAAAGAATGTGCATAGTACGCGAAAATCTGCACTTAATCCTGATTCAGCTCGATTTCCGGTCGACAACGGTCGTCAATCATCGCGAAGTTTCATCTAAATGTCTAAAAAATAATAGAAATTTAGAAAACTTTAGAAACTTTAGAAAACGTTAAACCTTCTCGTTCTTTTTACTAATAAATGAAAGGCTTGGAAAAATACGGTATCTCGTACGTAAAAATATAAAAAAAAAAAAAAGACTTTAATATCCTGCTGTTTCCGATTGTTAAAAATATCCGTATAAAAATAAACGGTTCGTTATGTATGAATAATGCCGAGTGGAGCAAATCGTTGACGCAAAAAGTTCGTATAAATCCTAGAATTTTATGCGTTATAAATCCGCCAAACCGAAGTTCCCTTTCACCGACAAGACATTTAGTCATGTGTACTATATCTTAGATAATGCACCGTGCACTTAAGCGAATATATGTAAGCACATTAACGACGAAATGAGAGATTTGACAGGTGTTTGTACATTTGTGTGCATATATGCACCGGTATAATTTAACTAGATCGGAACGTTATTCACATATGTGTTACGATGCAACGATATCCGGTTACGGAACTCTAAAACAATTACATCATCCGTATATCCGGCACGAAAGTACCTTTATGTGCTCCTCGTAGCGTAATATCAAAGGAAATTATAAAAATCCAGTTTTCCCTTTAGTTTCGAAATAACAAAATAACGGGACATCTCATTTCTATAGAAATTTTTATACGAATTCTATTATATGTCGTTGTATACGCTACTGTTACAATTACCGCAATATTTGAATTAGAGCGATTTCGAAACTACTTAGGATCGCAAAGCAAGTCGTCTTGTTTTCCTCGCGATATAATGTTACAATAGCGACCGCAGGCGTGATCGGGGTCCACTTAATAAATCGTAATCAACAATACGATCTGGTTCGATTCTTTAGCTCAACCTTCGACAACAGCCACCTTCTCTGGAATACTTGAGAGCGCATTGTCGATGTTACTAAAACTCGCAGCAGATAACCGGTTGCAACACGAGTTGAACCTGACATTCCGGATTTACGACAATGTTTCGCACCACGATGGGTGACTATAGCGACCCAAGCAGCCGATGCGTTTTTTCTTTAAGAAAAAAATGGTACATATTATTATTTAATCATAGATTAAAAAACGAATGGAAATTTTCAATGAAATGCGAGTACATGTACTACGTCTAGCATGTAATTGTCTTCAAATCGAAAATTCTTATTTGACGAATCGTCGTTGACGCGATAAACAGAGATATATAGATACTTATGCAAACTCATACTTTTTGCGAATATGACTAAAAAATTGCAACATGGGTAAGAAATTGTTTTATCCGTTTTAAGTATTACAAACAGTACACCTACTTTGGATATTTTATATACTTTTGCGTATTATGCGTATTCTATATGCATCTTCGCATCTCTAAATTTTTCCAAATTTTTCCAATAAACGCATAGAAATTCGTAGTCTACTGATAAATATTTCAATAAATCGAAGAGGAGAACCCCCACTCCCAAATCGAAAGTAAACGACGTAGATCTATATAAGTGACGCGATTGAAAGTGTTACGGCTCTTTTTCCTCAATTTCTGATAAATATGAAGATCACTTTGAACAGAGACGTTTCTCCCGCGTGCTTCGCGTGTGATTTTCGTAACGACGGTGTTAATGCAATTCTGTGGATCTTTCTCAATTCTTCCAGAAGCTTCCGTTATCAGCAATGAGAAGAAATCGTTGACGTCATTCTCTTTTTCGAAATTTGTATTTATTCGACGTCTTCGTCGAGAAATTTATACGACACGTAAGAAAGAAAATACAACGTGTGGGTGTTAAAAGAAGGCGACACTAAAGATTTATGGTAGTGGGGCGAGGGACTGCACACGTCTGCACACATTGTTATTACACGGAGCTTTATTTAAGGAAGTGAGAGACTTCGGGGCAGTATATGATAAAACACGTACAGGTTTCCGCTGCAGAGCTCTTCAAGCGACCAACTGCTGCTCAGTCTCGCTGACGGGTCAATAAAATCTCTCAGTTCCTATCATTTTTCGGGGACCTTCGTAAAAAGAAAGCTAAAAGAAATTCTAAAAGCTAATACGAAGGTCCGAAACTTCCCTTACGATGTAAGAATCCTTCGATAATTCACAGAACATGAAAATTACGAATATTAAAAAAAGCTATGAAAATATTATCATTATTGAACGCTCAAAGTAGAATCCTTGGAAAGAAAATGGTCCTACAGTAAGAAAGAAAAAGAAAAAAGAAAAGACCGACGTGTTTTATGTGAAATTAAAAATTCCGATGGAAGATACTATTTTTCCAATCAGCATGGTACCTCTAATACGTCATCCAACTACCGGCATTGTTTTCACAACTGTTCACCACGGTATATAATTGACGAATCGCGAAAACGTCCATCAATGCAGGTCGCTCCATCGACGATGAAGATATTCGTCGCCTGTTTCGTCACCTGGACGTTGATAAACCGAGAAATCGTACTCGCGAGCAGTGTCGAAGCACAGAATCAGGGAAATGATGGCCAAGTAGAGAACGTGGAATATATACTGCCGACTACGTTGGACGGTTTTTCGTACGAGAGCGATGGAAAGACAGGGGAACGAGTCGAGGCAGAATCGTCATCGAGCAGAGAGACATTCGCGTCGAGTTTCTCCTCTTCGTCCGCGCAAACATCGTCGAAAAACGCGGCGTCATCTGCAGCGCTTTTGTCGGCGTTGAATGAGAAACTCGACATCGGCGAAGAGAAAGCGTCGTCAAAATTGAGAAGTGAACCTTCCAGCGAAGTTCTGATCGCCGATGGATCGCTTTCCAAGGAGAAATCTATCGGAGCTAAGATCAGCGAGGAATCGAGTTCTAAAGTCGAATCCAATTGGGAGAGCGTCGAGGAGGAATCGAACAGCGACGAACAGAACCGAATTGTTAAAACGTACGTGAAGAAAGGGCCGGTTAAGACCTGGAGCTGGAGCAGCATGGGCAATGAGTCGCAGAGTTCCTCCAGCGAGGAAATTTTGCTTCTTAAAGAAGAAAAGTCGAAGGCGGAAGCTAGGATCGAGTTGGAAGCGGAGGCACGAGCGAAGGCCGAGGCGGAGGTAGCGGAAGCTCGAAAGTTGTTGAAGTCTCAATTGAATGCCCTGAAACAGGCGCAAGCTAAAGCTCAGGCAGAAGCAGAGGCTCGAGCACAGGCAGAAGCATTGGCCGCGTCGGAATCCAAGGCTTTGGCTTCCGCTCGAGCAATAGCTAAGGCCAGTACCGAAGAAGCTGCACAGGCACAGGCGCAGGCGAAGGCAGAGCAACAAGCTCGTTCCGTACTGCAGACTAAACTCATTTCCATTCTCAACACGCGTTCTCATATCAACGTCGAAGAGGAAATCGTAATCACGGAAGAACTGAAGGAAAAGGCGAAGGCCTCGGTGGAAGCTTCTATAGCCGCGAGCGTGGCTGCCAGAGAAGCTGCTAAATCGATCAGGATCGCGGCTATGTCTCGAACGAACGCCGCCCTTAAGGCTTTGTCGGCTCAGAAGGCCACCGCTATCCAGGCAGTCGCTTCCGCCAACGCTAGAGCCGTGACTAGCGCTTTGAGCGCCGCTCTCGAACAGGCTATAGTTTCTTCGAGAGCTGCGGCTTCTTTGCAAACGGAAGCTTACGCCATAGCTCGTAAAGTCGTACAGGCAGCTATCTCTGAAGGTGCTACCCTGGACTATGCGAAATACAGAGCTGAAATACGCGACAAAGCGATCGCGAAGGCGAAAGCCTCCGCGGAAGCGGCTGCCACCGCGGCTGCCGCTGCGGCTGCTGCTTCTAATCAATTGGCAAGTTCACAGGCGAATAATCTGAATGCTGCTATCAAACTGGCTGCCACCCAAACAACTGCGGTCTCTAGAGCGGAAACCGCGTTATTGAAAGTGAATGCAGCGGCCAAGGAGGAGACGGCTGCTATGGCGAGAGCAGATGTTGAAAGTGCTGCTCTTGAAGCTGCAACCGCGGCTCAAGCGAGTGCGCTTCAAGGTGTAAGGGACGGAATTGTAATAGGATTGGGTTCGTCCGTTACCAAGCTTAACGAGCAACAGGCGGTAGCATTGTGGGATGCAGCCGCCGAAGATGGGAAGAACGAAGAAATAACAGAGACATAAGAAGTAGCAAAGAGTTGGGATAGATGTAAAGGAGAGCGATGATGTTTTGATTTCTTTAGAGGAGGAATATGAAAAGTTATAAATATAACGTTGTAGCAATGCAGATCTTGTCTTTTATTCCCTTTGTTTCCTTTAAATTCCTTTCATTTCGTTCTCTCTCTCTCTTGTAGAATTTATATAGAAGTCCATGTATTACGGATAGAAGCATAAAGTGCGAAATTATTGTATATATTTTGATGTATGTTTTGTGATTTTTTAATTTTGTCAATAAAGCGTGTTACTATGACGATGCGGTAGTCTATTTTACTTGCTGACCTATGTGTGTTTTTTTGTACTAAAATATGAAATAAAATTTAACATACAGATTTCTTGTAACATACGTAGATTTTTTAAGTTCAATTGCCTGTATGGAATAAAGAATTACCTATGTCTCGAATAGCATACTTTCTCTGTATTAAATCGTACTTTGCGTTTGAACAAAAATTTTACAATTGGGTATTGATGCAACAGTGTAATATATGAACTTTATACGCTGGTTTAACGAATTGTTATATAATTTCTCAGAATTATAGAAACGCACGAAATCAGTAAATAAATGCAAGAAAGTCATTCTCCAACGTAACATGTTAAAATAATCACTTAACGTGCAAAAGAATTAGTATTACTAAAATATCTACTTATCTCTATCCTTGATTACGATTTTTATATATATTTAATTCTATCTTCATACTTAAATTTTATTTTTACCACGATTCGCACATCTGGTACATCTCAAATAACATAACTTTCCATTATTCATCACCTGTACCAGTGAATCAAAAAATACATAAAATAGTCCAAAAAAGCAATATCGGTTTTAAATATTTCAAAATTAAAACATAATTCTTCATTCCCCTAAATATTTCCCTAATCAGAAACAATATAAACATAAGAAAACAACGAAAATAAGTGACCTTGATACCGAAGAATAAAGATACCACGAAAATCGTCATTCGAGGGTCGTCAAAATTTAGTTACCTAGATTCGTCGATCGTCCAACACATCCGTTCTGTGTTCCCTACTGATAACGCCGCTTAATCAAACACCTCCAAACTTGCAAGCAAAACATCTCGGAAACGAACTCCAGAGCACAACCTGAAAAAATATTTTTAATCTCGCGTAGTCAGACAGGCGACCCATTATTTTCACAATTGTCCGCGGGGCTATAAATCCGTCCATCCTTGCACACCCGGTATCAATCCGCGAAGCGTCGTCGAACATGAAGATTCCAGCATTGCTCGTAACGTGCCTTTACCTTTGGGGCTTCGCGTCCGCCAGCCCGAGCCCACCCCTGCTCGAGATCGTGCAGGGTAGCGCGTCGGCCACCGCATCCACCGCTGTGACCGCTAGATCCGGACTTCGTGCCGGTCAGGTAGCCCTGGCCTCGCAGAAGGATGCCACACTTCAAGCAGATGCCTCAGCGGCTGCCGCGGCCGCTGCACGCGCTTCCGCTGACCAGTCGGCCAGTCAAGCCCAAGAGTCGGCGTCTTTGCAGTCCAAAGCTGCCGCCAGAGCAAAATCGGCCGAGGAGTCAGCGGCAGCTACGGCCAAAGCCGAGTTGCAGGCAGAATCCACTGCTGAATGGGCCAATTCCGCTGCCAAAGAGGCTGCAGCGTCCGCGAAAGCCTCCGCATCCGCGTTGTCATCGGCTGCCGTGCAGGCGAAGCTCGCCGAAAAGACGGCCAAGAAACAAGCTCTGGCTTCCGAAGAAGCCAAGCTCAAAGCAGCCGCCGCTGCCAGCGCAGCAGCAGCAGCCAGCGCCGCCGCCGAGGTAGCCCTGAAAGCTGAGAAACTAGCGGAAGAAGCCATCGCCAAGGCAGCCGCTGCCAAAGCAGCCGCCAGAGCCGCTGCAGCCGCGTTAAACTCCGCGAAGGAAGCCGCCACGAGCAGCGCAAGGAGCGCCGCCGAAGCCGAAGCTAAGAGCGAAGTCGCTCTACTGATCAGCGAACTCGACAAGAAGAGCAGGGAACTCGCCGCTTCCACGTCGGCCAAGGCACGCGCTGCTGCCGCGGCTAGCTCTAGAAACTCAGAAACGGCTGTTATCGGAGCTAACATCAATTTGGCAAAAGAGGTCTTGGCGGTTCCCATCGAGCCAGCGAAACTTCCGGAGCCAGAGCTGACGTTGAAAGAAGAGAATACCGCGATCGCGACCGCAGAGAGTGATGTGGCGATAGAAACAAGCAGCGAAGCATGGTCAATTTAAGGGATGACTGGATGCAGTACCAGGGAACGCGTTTCGTTCGAGAATAATGTTTGGTCGATGTAGGATGCATTCGATGTTTCCGGAGGAAATTCACGTGTAAATGTTGCCTATAGTCAGACAGAGATTGTAATGATGAAAATAAATTGGTTTAGCATATACGTAGGCCTGTGGTGTTATTCCTTGCGTTGCCTTCTTTGCTCTTTTCTAGCGGAATGGGAAATTAAGATAGATACATAAATTTATTTAGTTTCGTACTTTGGGATTTTTAATTAAAGTTGTACTTTATTCTGTTTGCAACTATGTCCGACGTATTTGAATAAAGAAACTATTGCCAGTAATAGGAAACTCTTCGCCTTTTATTTTATATTTTTATAAACCTTTTCTCGACTGACTAGAGTGGAGCTGATATTTGCTACGAATAAATAAGATGTAATATTGGAACAGTCGACGTGGATGATGGTCATTCATTTTAAAGATTATTTTAAAATAATATTTTTGAAAAGTAAATTAAATACTGTAAGTAAAATACGGGGTCGATACAGAAAACAAGAAAGCAATGACGTTGATCGGTACTATAAAGTACCATCAACACGCATACTATTTTTATGAAATTATATGGTTATACAATTGTTGATGATATCATTATAACGCTGTAAAATCTTCAACAAATTTAATAATATTAGTATAAGAAGAAAATAAAACATTAATTATATGATTTATTCAATTGATGTTTAATGTTTACTCGGATTTCGTTGTATGATTGTATTATATATTATCCTCTTTCTTTAAGATGATTATCCCTATAGAACATAGTCCAACGTATATAGTAAAATAAAAACTATGAAAGAGCTTTATTTCTATTTTAAAACTGAATCTGTAATGCCCTTACCAATGTTCTATATCCTTGAACTTTCACAATTTTCCATTCCAACATTATTGTAAATTTTCGTAATACATTTAAGTTCATTACATTATATTACCGTATCAACACATTTGTTTCAATGCTGGATAAGTGAAAAGTAACTTTTACTGTGACCAATTGTCATAATAATGTCACTATTGGAATAAAGATATTCTTCGCATTATTTGCTCATTTGCCCATAATGTTTACTCGCTTTCCACTACTGTAGACTTTGATCGCATCGACTAAAGAAATTCATTGTCAACATGCAATCGCAAACGTGCGAAATTTCTGTTAGCAGAACTAGCCTGAGTCAATGATAATTTAGCTCCCTGCCTAATCGAGCAACAAGACTCGAGGAATCGTTCAAATATTTGAATACTTCAGCGGTAGCTTAAGAAAGATTCCTTTGAAAATTTCAGTCTACTCTAGACTATTTCGTAAGAGTACGTATTTGCAAAAAAAAAAAGAAAGAGGAACAACATAGATGCTAAAACTATGACCACCAAACTACCATAACTCTATCAATTCGTTTCTGTTCCTTTCCAAATTTCCTCCAATGTAAAATCTCTTCTTCTCCCACTCTTCAAGGAAATGCTCCCGAGTGGTTCGTGGCAAGATAAAAATATTTAACCATAAACAATCACTACACCTAAATAAACGTGTCTTAATAATATGCAGCTCCAGCACGGAACATCCTCTCCACCAGTAACCCGTTGAAACAATATTTTAGGGTGGCGTCAGAACAGACGCGAATTTCATGCAAAACACCTGCTGTTTTTACAATTGTCCGGACATCAGTATATAACCGCGAATGCTGTCCGGAATTGTCATCAATCAGCGAAGCTGCGTCGAACATGAAGATTCCAGCAATACTGGTTACGTCTCTGCTGGTCTGGGGTGGTCTGGCCGAGGGCCACGTGGTGAAGCGCGACAAGGAGCTCAAGCCTTCCGCGCCTTCTTTACCGGAACTACTCGGCGATGGGTCTGACGCGCTCGGTGCTTCGATGGAGAACGGGATCAAAGTCGCCAGAGCATCGCAGAATGTGGGCCTGAGCATGGAGTTGAACGCAGCCGCGCGGGCTGCAGCCGCTGCTGCGACCAAGCAGGCTAAAGACACAGAGAGCGCGGAAGCTGGAGCGGGCGCTGCGACTGCCATCGCTATCGCCAAGCGTGAAGAAGCTATCAAAGCGAGCGAATTAGCCAGCAAGTTGTTGACAGCCGCGGCTGGGTCCAGCGAAGCCGCCATGTCAGCGACGGAGAGGGCGGCTCAATTGACGGCCGCAGCTAGTGCAGCTGCCAAAGCTTCTGCATCCGCCTCTGCGGCTTCTGCCGAGGCCCAGGTGAAGGCCAACGCTGAAGCAAACATCGCCAAGAAAGCTTCGGCAGCTGAAGCGAAAGCCGCAGCGGAAGCTCTGCTTAAGGCGGAACTCGCCAAAAAAGCGGCCGCCGGTTTCTTAGCTAAGGCTAGACTAGCGGCTAGCGCCGAATCCGAGGCCACTAAACTCGCAGCCGAAGCGGAAGTAGCACTGGCCAAGGCCAAAATCGCCGTCGACCAGTCGCAGAGCGCACAGGCAACCGCCTCCGCTCAAGCTGCCACGGCCGTTCAGCTGCAATCTCAAGCAGCTAACGCGGAAGCCTCCGCTGTAGCACAGGCTGAAACTCTGCTGGTCACGGCGGAAGCCGTCGCTGCCGCGGAAGCCGAAGCCGCGACCAAAGCTGCCGGTTGGGCGAAGAAAGTCGTCAACGAGAAAAAGTTACGTTTAGCGAAGATCGATTAAACGAGAGACAAGAGAATTGGTAGATGTTTAAGCCAGAGCAAAGGTCAAGAGACGAAAGACATTGTCGAAGGGACAAACGCAACTATCTTTGATAATTTGGTTAAACATGATGACTACTGGCGGAATTATTTGAAGGCAGATAATGATTTACACAACTGAGATTCGTCCGTGTATTGTTTTAGTGGAAATAAATTGTCGTAGCAACCCGAAATCTTTGCGAATGCTTTCTTCCTTCCCTGATTATAAGCTCTCCTCCCATATTTTGATTCTCTTTCATTTGTTTTATGTTACAATGAAACGATATATAATAGAACTGTCTGAATCTTTCTTCTTTGATGAGTTTTTCATAAACCCTATTGTTTGAAAGAAATTAATTAAATACGACGAAACAATTTAACGTAGTTTCATAATATATGTATTACATAAGTATATGAGGAAGTTTGAACGATAATTATCACGTAATTACATTTGAACATGGTGAAAACAAAGACTTTCCTCGCATAATTTTTTAAAATTCTATACCACATTCACAATGGATGGATTCGTTCCATCGAATTTTTTAATTTTTATATGAAACAAGACTACGAAAAATACGATCTTACGTATATTATCTTACGTATCTTATTTTCCCACGGAATTTAAAACATCATTTGTAACGTGTCATTGTTGCTCAAGAAAAGATGTACAAATAGAAAGATGTAAATAAAATGTTTAAAAAATGAATAATAAGCTAGTATGTTACTTTATACAGAAATAATCCTATCGATGTCGGTTTGATTAATTAATTAATTAAATTAATTGACTAATTAAAGCTAGATTAGACTTTTACCCTCGATATATTTTTTGAAATAAATGTGTATAAAATGTATTAAAAAAATGTATAAAAATGTATACGACATGTAGGTACAAGTACATGCTACTTACAATAATAATTATAGCAATTGTTAATATTGCAATTGTTGATCTATACATCAAAATATTAAAATAAGTCTAAACTGAACAAGTTTAAACTATAAGACGTTTCAAACTGTTTTAGTCTGTCATAGTTAATTTACTATGCTAATTTTAAAGTACTGTTCAAGATCTTATGAGCATATGGCTACTGACGTAATTTGGAAAGAAATATCTCTATTGGATTTAAAAATTACTTTCATTGATAAGCTACAAAATTAAATTACCTTGTACATACAATACGCTTTAATATCTCAACATTCTAAATATATACATTATCAATAAATAATATTGAACATCGAATCCAAAAATTTGTCTTCAAATACCTTAGAACAACAGACAACCATATCCTTTTATTATTTCACCAAACATTTGCTTTCTACACAAAACTCTGCTGGAACAACAAAAATTACACATGTTTCTCACCAGGCAAAGCAAAGCACACCTGTAAACACTATCTGGGCCCGAAAAAATAAGCTACAACTTCATCAAGGTGAGAATAACAAAGCGAAACAGCGAGTAACGACGCCAATCGCAATAACACCTCCCTGCATTTACACAACTGCATATTCCCTACGCTTGCCCTAACTATTTGTACAACTGCAACCCCCGGTATATAACTGGCGCGTGCCGGAAGAATCGGCATCAATCGGCAAAGTTCCGTCGACCATGCAGATCCCAGAGATTTTCGTCACGTGCCTGCTCACATGGGGCCTGGTACACGCAAGTATCGTGGAACTCGGTGCCCCCAAGCAGGAGTCTATCCTCGTGGAGCAGCTCCTACTGAAGAACGTGGACACTAGCGCAAAGCGAAAGGAGAACGCCGCCCCGAAACTCGGCGAGAGCATAGCTACGGCTCTGGCTAGTACCAAGGCAACTGCAGCCGCAGAGGCTAAGGCATCCGCCAAAGTGAAAGCTTCTGCCTTGGCCCTCGCTGAGGCTTTATTGCGTGCATCGGCAGCGTCTGCCGCTGCTGAGGCCAAAGCTGCTGCCGCTGTAAAAGAAGCAACGCAGGCACAGCTGCTGGCACAGGAGAAGGCTTTGATAGCGTTAAAAGCTCAATCTGAGCAACAAGCTGCCTCTGCTCGCGCGGACGCCGCGGCTGCCGCAACCGTATCCGCGCTAGAACGCGCCCAGGCCTCCTCCAGAGCGGCCACGTCCGCTCAAGACGCCTCCAGCGATCTGGAGAAACGTGTCGCCACCTCAGCTGCCGCTGAAGCAGGTGCCACCCTCAAAGCGGAACAATCCGCTGCGCAATCGAAATGGTCCGCCGCAGTGGCCGCCCAAACCGCTGCTGCTGCAGCCGCTACGGAAACAAAGGCCACCGCTTCCTCGGAAAACACCGCTGCCGCTACTAGTAAAGCCGCCGTGTTGGCCGCTGACGCTGGCAGCGCAGAAGCTGCCGCTGCAGCGGAGGCACAATCCGCTTCGCGGATCGCAGGTGCAGCAGCCACCGAGGGATCCTCCAACTGGGCTAGCGAGAACTCGCAAACCGCACAACTGGAAGCTTCCGCCGCAGCGAAAGCCACCGCAGCCGCAGCTATCGGAGATGGAGCTATTCTAGGACTTGGACGGGATGCTGGTGCCGCGGCTCAGTCAGTCGCTGAAGCTAAAGCCTTAGCTGAAGCTAGTGCCAGCTTAGAGGCTTTAGAGAAGGACAAGAAATGAAAGCATATCTGAAGGGGACAAGAGGAAGTCTTTCTTAGACGATTTTGAGAAATTTTTGATTGAACACGATAGAAAATTATTTGAATATGATTAGAGAACGACAGACGGAGTCGATAAAAATTAAGAGTAACTTTGTCGAAGTGAGCTTACCTACGTGATAATAAAGGTCCACTGTTTTAGCAAATATGTATTTTCTTGATGATTTCCGTTCTCTTCCTATTCTCCAATCCTTTTTGATAAATGGATCTCCCATAGAACCTTTCGTGAAATTAATGAGTTGAAGTCATGCTGGCTTGGCTTTAAGATGTTGGATGTCGGCGACGGTAGAGAAGCCTGCGGTTTCTAATATCTCTGAAAGTTTAAACAATTAATAAATGTCTTCTTATAATCTTGTATGTTTGATAAATGTTTCTAACGTAGAATACGACAAAATAGCTTGTATTTTGAACATATAATACATATATGTGTGTATAATTCGATTACATATAAATATACGTTAAATACAGTTGTCTTAGATAAGGCCGGTTGCATTAAATTAATATAGATTAAAACAATAAGTAGTCACAATTATTAAATTAATAAATAAGACTTACTAAATATACGAGTATAAATTATCACAAAAATATGCAAACTTTAATTAACTTATTTAAATTTATGTACTTTAAAACCGGTGTCTAATTACTTAATCATGCATGGCTACATTGGTCGATAAATATTGGATTATGGAGTACAACTGAATAATTATACGAAACGAAATAGTGATTGTTTAATGCATACATTGGAAAGCAGATAAGATATTAGCTTATCTTTTATAACACCTACAGTATATAATAATTACGTGAAGCATGTTATTTTAATCGAATATATTTGTAGAGTATGAATGTAATAAATAAATTTACTTTCATTTGCCTTTACCTTCCTCAATTGCCTCCTTTGTAACTTTTTATTTTGCTGTTACTACTTTCGTCTCTAAATATTGAAAAATATAAGCTACACTAAAAATATTTAAACGTCCAAATTACAACAGCAAATAATAATAGTCAAATAACAACTGATTTAAACATTTGTGCCACAGGATTCGATGAAATATTGGGACATTGAATCATTAAATGATAGGCTTGAGAAAGTAGCAAATAAGAAAACAACATTTCAAATTAATGAAGAATACCAAGCACTCGGCATAGGCACGGTGAATATCCAGAATCACTTTTAATTAAGAGAAAGCACGAATACAACATCTTGAAAAGGTGAAATGCATGCTATATTAGTAAAAGTGTTCAGTGTCAATGACGACATTTGCATTCTATGTTAAAAGCAACATTTCACGCTAGAAGATATAAACATGTATATAATATTTTTCATAATTTTAAATGTAACAAATACTTGAAGCAGAATAATTGAAATATCGATAAAATTGTCAAACGTTTGTTTTTCTCCCAAAACACGGTTACCAAAAGCAATTACTTTACTTTTGAGTCATTCGGTACAATTGAAATAATAAATGTTCGCCGCCAAAATCTTGCAACAATTCGAACATCGCTGAACCAGCCCGGAAAGGAAACAAACGTTATATTTCAGACTCGAATCCACCTAAATAAACTCCGGTTCGACCAATAAAGATATCGATGAGAAAAGATAAAGAAATATTTAGAAACCCATGAAACAACATTTCGCGTAATAACAACGATGTTTTCACAATTGCCAATGGCCGTATAAAACGGGCAAATCGTGTCCCAATCGGCATCAATCTTGCGAAGCAGCCTCGAAGATGAAGATTCCATCGATACTCGCGGTGTCCCTGCTGGTTTGGGGTCTGGCCAGCGCAAGCAAACCAATCATTGCCAATGCGCAAATAGGGAAGGTCAAGACCGAAACGTCATCGTCTTCAGAAATCGAGACGTTGGTGTCAGGAAGCCAGACATTGGTGTCAGGAAGTGAGACATTGGCTTCAGAAGACGAGGCATTGGCGTCAGGAAGCGAGATATTGGCGTCAGAAACCGAGATAGCGAGCGTGACGACTGCCACGAAGGACGAGCTCGTACTAAAGGGCGAACCCATCCTTGGAAAGAAACTAGGAACCGGGGCGTCGGAAGTAGCGGCGGCCTCTGGCGAGGCTATCGCAACTACCCTTGGCGCGGGACAAGCTGCAGCAGAGGCACAAGCCGCCGCCGCTGCGCAAGCAAAATCGGCAGCGGCTGCTTCCGCGAATGCAGGTGAATCTGCCAACAGTGCTGCTGCGTTGGTTGCTGCTGCAGCTGCAGCACAAGGAAAAGCGGCTGCCGCCGCAGCAATCGCGACAAAGGCTAGCTTAGAGGCCGCAGAGGCTGCTGAGGAAGCTGAGTCGGCCGTGGCCTTGGCCAGGGCTGCCTCCGGAAAGGCGGAAGCGCTCGCAACGAACGCCGCTAGTGCGAATGCTCGTGCTGCGCTCCAAGCGGAAAAATCGAACGAGCTAGCGCAAGCTGAGGCTGCAGCCGCCGCCGAAGCCCAGGCTAAAGCCGCCGCTGCTGCCAAGGCAACACAACTCGCCCTTAAAGTTGCCGAAACTGCGGTGAAAACGGAAGCAGATGCAGCAGCTGCCGCCGTTGCGGCCGCAAAAGCCAGAGCAATCGCAGACGCAGCCGCAGCTCGTGCGACCGCAATGAACGCCATTGCTGAGGCGGAAGAAGCAGCCTCGGCACAAGCTGAGAACACCGCTGGTGTAGCACAAGCAGCCGCCTCCGCTGCTGCGGAAGCACAAGCTTCTGCATCCGCCGCTGCGGCGACATCAGAGGCATCCGCCGAAGCTGGTGCATTGGCAGGAGAGCTTAAGTTACCTCCGTTGATACGTCTTTCCCCACCGAAGAAGGAAATCATCGAAGAATGGTCAGTGAAGTAAGTAGGGACGAGGTACTCGAAGAGATCTAGCTAAGGACGGCAATACAGGAACATTTCCGCAGGAGAGGTTCAACATCTTCAAGCAGAGTATATTCTAGAATAGAGCAGAAGCAAAGGAGATGATTAGAGACACCAGTTTAGTAAATGCGAATCGAAATTGTACGGATGACATTATTAAATTGTTCTAGCAAATGAGCACAAATTTCACTCTTCTTCCTGGCATATACCTTTTTCTTTGTTCCTTGACTCACCATCGTTAGGGATCCATGATAACGTAGAAATTAATAAACGTCAAACGTATGTTGGAACAACCTCGTGGAATCCCTGTAATGTTATTTATAATATCAACATCATCAAAAATTATTTTCAAGGAATGGTTGAGCGCCGTGTATTTCGATATAAGTCTGAACACGTACCTGTTTACAGAAATGACATTCATGGTATAAGACAGGATCTCTAACGCTTGAAATACCACGAACTTGTTCCGAGATCGGTGATTCAGAAGGTTACAGTCTCTTCACTCGGAAGAACGATGCCACTAGGCAACTTTCCCTTTCTTCTTTACTTTCCTCCGTGATATCGCGCGATTTTACTTTGCGATCACCTTTTCAGAATTTCAGCTCGTTAATTATGCATTACATATAACAGATTGATAAAACGCGATTGCGCGGTTAATAAATTTATCGTACACCGAGCAAGCTCGTGGTAACTGGCGAACGTTAAAGAAACGGTATTATCAGCCCCATTTTTTTAAAGTTCGATCGTAATTTCTATATTGCGTACGGTTGTTACGTAAACGCTATTAACCATAACGTACCCAGGCCCGATTAGCTTCCTACTTGTTGGCTCAAATGGCCCGGAAGAAACTCTCTATGACCCGTTATTATTGTTTTCTTACGCGACAGTGGTGCTCTCGAGAGAACGCCACTTGTTTAATTGGCCACAAGATACTGTAATGAAACAGCGAAAGTTGGTTAAAAAGAATATAGTTTAACAGACACGAAACATCGCCGTCGAAATTTCTGCATCAACCCTACGAAACGGGCACGCGTGCATCCTAATCGCTTGGCAATTACCATCGAGTAAGTATATGCGATACGCTTTTACAAGTTTTTATAATGGCAAACTCGTGATGTGGTAAGCGATGTTTTGTGAAAGATTCGACTGTTTCAGCCTCCAAGAGAGCGCATCGTGCGTGGTAGAACGACGAAACCGGCGAACGAAAGGAGAACGGGTTAGCCCCAGCCTCTTTTCCTCGAATACAATGACGATTTCGCGACACGTGACCCGATCACGAACAAGTTGTTAGTCCCCTTTGTTCGACTTTGTAAAATTGATGCTCACTGAACTGAATATAATATACTTGGTCACGAATTTGGATTCATATAAACTTTTACTTCGATTTGTACCTTATGCTAAAATTACGATAGAAGACTTGAATCGAATATCCATAGAGCGCTAATTAATACATTAGCTATCGACGATCTGTTGAAAGTACAATTGGTTACAAAAGTATTCTTCCAACTTTTAGTAACGTTCGTTAAACTAATTATTCTTAATATATTACATCGTTATTTCTTCGCAATATTTATGCCAGTGAAAGACTTAACTAATATAGCGCGTATCTTTATTAAATCTTTATTCTCCTACGGAGATATCAATCGTATAGATGCACTAATTAAGAGACCACGAATACTTTTGGGACTCTCTCCCAATTAATCGAATCAAGGATTCTTTGATCACCGCTAATGAATGAATAAAAGTAGCGACCCAAGAAACTTGGTATAACAAAATCAAAAAGGAAACGAGAAAAAAAAGAATGAAAGATCCGTAAACCAAATGGTAACCCACTTTGTCATATGTACCGCTCTCAAGTGGAATACATTGGTCGTGGATTTGATTCGATTTACATATTTCGATGGTGTGAGAGCAAAGTATATATGTATATTATCGTACACTTCATGTACCGATTAGGTGTATACATGCGCGTCCGTCGTCAAGGAACGAGGAGCTCACACGATCGAGCATCGGGGGACGCGAACGATTCTTTGGTGACTGGTGGTTCAAGAGGTGAGAGACTATAAATGTTTGGTGGGGACGACAGGACCCCGCCCCATGAACAGCTATAAAATGCCGGCACGAGAATCGGACCCAACCAGTCTTAATCAGAGTATACGAAGATCCTTTTTTTCCTTTCCTCTTCAGAGGTACGCTGGGTCTGCTCTCTCCTTCCTCTCTCTCTGTCCGTGTCATCGTCGAGATCATGAAGCTCGTCCCGGTCCTGTTGCTTGTCGCAGCGATCGTTTTCGCCGCCGAGGAGAAGAAGGAGGAAGAACGTCCTAAAACGTTTAGAAGACTCATACCTGCTGACGTTCTTCGCGGTGAGTCTTTCTATTTTTCTTTCTTTCTTCATGAATGTTTCTGGAATTTGAAAGGTTTATGTAGTTCCTTGCAATATGTATATCTAGATCTCCCTCGCGCACATAGAAATATGAAATAATATCGCGGTACCAATGTCTAATGTTTTTTGTCAGGCATTTAGGAAAGCCTGGTAAATGGATTTGGTTGCCCATTCTAACGAAGCTAATTAAACTATGCCATATACTGAAAGATAGTCCTAAAATTTTTAAAAATATTTAAATGGTGATTAAGTAATGTAGGTAAAATTTTTTATAATGAATCTCATGAAACATAACATATTTCTGTATGTCTGTTGTTCCAAAACTACAGCAAGCTGCGCCATATTGTGAAGGTAAAACATTTTTTTACAAGACCTCACAATTTAAAGTAGTTTAGAATCTAAAGTACACCAAAACTATTACATGTTTGCCGTTACAATTTGAATAAAAATTGTAGAAAAAAAATACTATCCACGATAATTTTGTCAAATCAATCGATTTCACTCGAATAAATTCTTTTCCCTTTTTTCCTTTGCATCAACAACATCCAATCGTGCTACCACAAACAGTATTATTGTTACCTAGAAACGTATGTCAGGATGACGGCGTGGCGGTTCTTTGAAACGACAGACGTGACCCGGTACATACGTGACACGAAAGTAAAATGATATTTATCATTTTGCCAAAACTGAAATCACTTAGAAAATATTTAAAAAAACACACACACACATTCATAATGTGTGCCTAAGGATTAGTATTACTTTAGAAGAGCAAACTGATCAGCAGAGAAAATCGAAAACCGTGTAAACGTATCTTGTTAATTGTTCGATATTTTCTCCATCCTATACCTCGGATCGTCAGTCGTTCGACTTGAAGACCATTCCCAGAATTGCAAATGAAGCGACCATAGCAACGAGTTTGCAGAAATGGGCATAAATCACAGTTTCATTTGACAATTCCTGCTTCTTCGACTTTCCATTCGCGATAGAGGAATCAGGTCCTTGAAACCACGCTCTTTTCACCCTACCATTGTCGTTACCATCTTGTCCTCTCGCATTATTCACCATGTCGTGACATGTTTGCAATACTACAAACAAAGGCGGATAGATTTACGTTTTTCCTCGTTTAAAAAAATAAGAAAAAGATTGATCGAGAAGATAGGCGTTTTCATCCATTTGTAGATTCACAGTCATGTGATAATTTAGGTGAATAACGCACTTACACGAACAGAAGAATAGGAAACAATAACAAGACCGTCATCGCGTGAAAGTCTTCGTGCAGCGAAGACTCGTTTCTTCTTCTTCGATCGATCCTGCAACCTGCCCTCCAGCCTTTTCTTTATATGGGGTTTACGTGTTCGGAGAAGCTTTGACTTCACCTACCGTTCACCGCAAGATACCTTCTACAAAAACTACTTTTCACTTTTTAATCTCTTCTTAGAATAACGTTGTCTTTTTATAATTAATTGCCATCCTATTTATCGCAGTAAAGTCAATTTTTCGCCTATCGAGTCCACGAGGTGCGAATTGTAATTCTTCAAAGATAAAAACATTAGTAGCGTATAGCTAAGCAAGCATAAGACATACATAAACACAACGACGTTTCAAGAATATAGTATCCATACAAATCGAATAGGAAGTAAGTTGGCGGCTTTTATCACACAGAAATCTTCCGTGAAGTCACGAGACTGGACCATTTATCGACGGTAATCGTTAATGATGCAGAACATAGTCCTTGATTCTCCTTGTTTGCTGATCGTTCCAATAATCTATAATTAGAGATCGTTGAAAAGGATCTAAGAACAATCTGAAGATAGCGTCTTGCTGATTCACAGACTGTGGCCTGGTTACTCCGTATTTTTCGCTCCAGACCTAGATTCCGATGAATAATCGAATTGCTGATGAGTTGCTAGCGGCGAATGCTGAACATGGTGTCGTCGTAGGTACGTTTATGTACGATGTCTTGAGCGTCATTCACGCATTAAGAACATTCACTTTATTTATATCCTATCGAAACAAGGATAATGAAATTGGGTGAAATTATGAAATTTTCAGTAGAAGACGGCTGGATGATTGTTTACTCCGTTTCATAATCACATTCTACGCACGTCTGGTTTGCCAATAGATATGCAGAGTGACACAAAAATAATGCGAACGAAAATTTGTAATCTGTAAAAAAAGATAAGACAAATGTGAGATACATTTTTTGTATGAATTTTTTTAAACATGCGATACAATAGATATTATACTTTTCGCGAACAGGAGAGCCTTTACAAAGCTTTATAAATTTCTTTACAAATCTTATGCACGTATTAAATATTATTATGCATAACAAAATAAATACATCGAAATATAAAAAACGAGAAGTAATGTCTATTTAAGTGCAGGTGCGCGTGTTCTCATTGAAGTTAAGTTTTACACAGTCACGAACATTGGTTCGAGTGTACCCGTTTCGAAACAGGATGATTACAGAAAGTAGGTCTTGGGTTGGGTCATCGGCGACGAAAGCGGGGCCAGAATGAAAATTCGTAAAGAAGGAGGCTGATTGCACTCCGTTGTTCCCCTTAACTTCGCGACTTTCCAACCAGGAGATCGTTACCCTTCGATAATTCTCTCGACGTGCAATTCGTGATCGTAGCCTGTGACGAGTGACTAATTTTCTAAACGCGACATGCATCATTGATTAACCATACAATAGATAACGTGTTATTTCGCGAGAATATCGTGTTTATTGAAATGTCAGATCGCAGATTTATTGATCGGACAACCAAGCGACAGGAGCTATGATTATCTCTATCTCAAGTTCCTATTTAATTAGCGTTATTGAAATTGACAAGCTATTATGTTATATACTATTATAAACTAATATATGTGGGAATACTACATTATGTGCACAATAAAACGTGCTTAGATTTAAACAATTATTAAGTAAAATTGTAAAGTAATTTCATTTCAAGATGGCAAATACTTAATTGGTTAGATCTTAACAGGCTTCGTATCATTAGTTTTCTCTAACTATACACACTATTTAAGGCTCTCTAAGTAAACATTTTAATACATCTGATACGTTGATCTTTCCGCTCATCTATCTTACTTAAGTATAACGAAGAACACATTTGTCCGTTCAATGAAAGTTCTATTTCTCTCTAGAATATCATGGGTCACTGATGATCCACGAGCCATGAAAAGCGTTAACAGACGGAAACGTAGCCAACCGCAACGAAAAAAACAAAGTGAGTGAACGTAACGTTACTCCTACGAGCATGAAAGTCGACCCTTGCAGACAGATGAATCTTTAATGTCGGTGAAAGTCTAAGAATGTCCACTATAAATCATTCTTTATACCTCTTCCTTAAATGGCTCGCTTTAGAAGTGACGAGACCAGAGCTCTTTCCATGAAAATTACAAATTAATTTGCACCATGTTTGTATGTTATAACTCCTTCCAGATCAATGCATTCAATTCAGTGATGGCGATAAAAAGCCTACGATTTTTACCAATTTACCGGTCGAAATTGTTGCCTTTTACCATGTGAATGGCGTCAGATTAAAGTTTTTCCGTAGTCAGCAATTTTACAATGTTATTAACAAAATTGCACAGCAAACCATGAAGTCGACTTCATCATCCCTTTCTCTTTTCGAGTTACTTTTCTCAGTTAGCGTATGAATAGCACGCTTCTCTTTTATTCGAATCTGCAATGCTCCTATTAATTAGCGTAAATCACATTCAATAGCATTTTTTAAGATTATGTATGTTCCATATAGAAAGGAAAGTGAAACTGCTCACATACTCACTTTATTTTCGCAACAATTGTACTGTTTGCAGTTGTACATATATATACGGAATTTCAAATTCACGTTGTAACGATGATTCTGGATTCCATATTGGTTATCACCCATCAATTGGATCATTAAGAATTAAATTTTATATTTAGCTGTACTTTCAAGTAAATCAATCATTACGATGAATTGGAAATTATGAGCTTTATTATATGATTATAATTTTACTAAGCACTTAATTCCCTGTATGAAGTTTGCATGAAAGATGGATTATGGTGTTTAAAAGTATCAGAAGAAAAAACCTTGTATCTGTATCTCATCGATATCGAGTCAGAATGTTCCTCGATTTCGAATATTCCATTGAACATCCGATCATTTAGAATAAAGGCTCCCGAATCACTTTCTTATGATCCAGATGGCCCGCAAGAACTGGTGCCGTATACCACGGCACTTTTAGCGTTGGCGTGAACGCCCATCGTTTTATGCTTTCGACATAACGAAACTGGCATTGAGAAAACGGTAACAGACACGTCATTATTCAAATAAATCTTATTCCTAGAAGGTAACAAGCGACTCATGTTTGAGCGACGTACTTGTCATTTTTTGAGACCATTGCGTCTTCCTTTCATAATTAATTAGACATTCATATTGCATAATGTTTAAAAAGTCGAGTCGTTAAAAAGGAAAGAACGCTAAATAGCTTTTGAATAATTTTTTCGAATACAATTTTTTTTTATTTCTGCCATTATCGTTCCTTCTGTAGATCTGAAATACACAAATGTCAATGCACAAATACGTGAAAAACAACGACTTATACTTTACCCCTTAAGTGACCGATACTTCAGTAATTTTTTAATTGCTTTAAACAATTTTCATCTTAATCGTTCAACTTGTACAATATGTTAAAGTTCTCGATGTATTACGTTATATTGCCAAGCGATAAAAGCTTTTTATTAAATCATCTTCTAATCATTTCAAGCGATTCAGTTTTCTTGTTAAATCCAGGGAACTCTATAATATAAAAAAGAAAGAAGTAAAAAAGTATGGCAATCGGCTTAGTCAGAGTTTGCGATAATTACACAAGTGGTAACACGGTGTGACAGTGAAAGTATTTCTCCTTGAAGTTTCTAACTCGATCGGCACCAATGAAACTCCTCTGTCATCTATCTACGATCAATCGAGACGCATTATAATGGAATACCATGCGTGTATGTGTCTGCATAAACTTAGAAGGCGCGACGAGACGTTAAAAATGGCTTAATGTTAGAAAGTAATGAAACCTTTCACAGGTGTGCGTATAATCAGATAATGCAGCACGTCCACGCATCGTGCACGGTACCGATGCATTCTGTCGAAGAATCACAATCTGTGCAAGTTGTTGCTCTTATAGAATAAGATTTTACTTTTACGTCACAGTTGGTGAAAATCCACTGATGATTCATTTCGAATTTAAAACATCTTGAAGAAATTATATAAATGTAATAAATATAAAAATTTTTTACTACATTTATATAGATTTGCTCCTTTTTAGAAAAAAAATGTTATGTTGAATGCCATGTATATTTTTTCTCCTATTTTTTTTTTCTTTTTTTGTTTTTAAGAATCGCGGAAATAATTTGATATTTGATAAGGATATTTATTATAAACTGCGATTAATCGCTTTTTGTTCCTTACTTGTTAAAAAATCCAGTTCTAAATACGCAATACCTTCCGGGTAGAAGATTTCGGTTATTCCTAGTAAATTAAACGATATGGATTCCTTTCTCTACAAAGAAAGGCTACCATTTGCTACGTTTTATTGCATAAAAGACTGTTCCGTTACGTAATCAAATCTGGTGTTCTAGTTAATGCAACATATCAATCCGATATCTTCTTTATGTAATATATTTTATGTAATTCAGAAACTTGTATTCCGCAAAAATATTGGCGATTGTCTAGTTGTTACGATATTCGATTACTCGTTCAATTACTTATGATATAACATTATAACAAACCATAGAGAATTATAAAGAATTTAATTTTATGCAAAAATTTTATACGAATGTTATAATAACATTTTTATAAGAATTATCAAATTCAAAACTTTAATTTCTTACTACCAAAGATTAATTTTGTGATATAAATTATATAGTTCTATCTAACTCTTTTTTTTTAGATTTCCCCGGTATGTGCTTCGCCTCAACAAGATGCGCTACCATTGAACCAACGAAATCCTGGGATTTGACACCATTCTGCGGCCGTTCCACTTGCGTGCCAGCCGACGATAACTCTGGTCGCCTCTTCGAACTCGTTGAAGACTGTGGACCACTGCCGAAGGCTAACCCGAAATGCAAACTCTCAGACAAAACTAACAAGACTGCCACGTTCCCAGACTGTTGTCCCATTTTCGAATGCGAAGAAGGAGCGAAACTCGAATATCCGGAAATTCCGACTTTGCCTCCACCCACGGAAATCGTAGAGACCGAGAAAACCCCGGAAGCGGCTCCGACGAAGGCTTAAATTCTAAATTTAAAAAAAAATTTCAAAGAAACGAAAAAAATGCAGGTCGTGACTTTTGTAAACTACGATAAATTGAACGGTCGATTAAAAAATAGAAGTCGAAGATCTGTTATCGTATTATGAGATAACTGTTTTTAATAACTGAAACAGGAAAAAATAATTTTAGTTGAGAATTTTTTGTCGAAAGGAACGGTAACGTGTTTACTTAAAGCAAAAAGAATATGTATTACTTTTAACGTCGCGCATCGATACCCGTTGTTTCATCACGAGAAGGCGGTTTACTGCAACATCCTGTTACCCTTCAACGCAATTCGACTTAACTTAATGCGAGACTAAAATTATACACTGTATATAATTCAGGAGTTAACTCGAAGAACTTATCAAAAAATATCAAAACATACATAGCTTAAATAAAAGTAAGCGTATTGTTAACATTATCATTGATAAACGATGATGTACAAGTAATATCAGTGTTTCGGAATCTGTTCGAAAGTATTGAGTTTCTTCAGTCTCCTAGTCCTGGAAATCGAGACTTAGATGCTCCTGTAGCCGTTTTGTTATTCCCTTCTCCAAACAATAATTGTCACATAGAAACTTAATTCTTTCTTTTTCTCCAAAAGTAGAAAGTCCTGCGTATGTAATGTAAAAACATGTGTGACTGTAATTATATGTGATTAAATTAATACTTATTTAATTCAATACTACATACACTGTGTACTTTTTATCCCGTACTTCCGACAATAGTGAATACAATATACCGTAACTACTTTCCTAATATAAATTAATGTGCATAATATTTGTTGAACTTTGAAATTGTTTAAGAAAAAAATTGTTTTACCAAGTGTTTGGGAAATCTCTATCTTATTATCATTGAAGTTATATCCGGGACGAATAAATAATATTTAAGTTGATCTTGTAATTCGTATGTATTATAAACATAACTAATAGAATTTTAATTAAAGAAATATGAAAAAGCAGCTGTAATAAATAAATTTAAAATTATATACGCTAAATTACTGTACTTACATTAAAAACAAAGAGGTATAACTTTTGCAATACCGAGAAATTAAAAAATTTCTACCTTGTTATTATCATTATTTCTATACATAGTTGGAGAGAACTTAGAATATAGACATAAATTGAAAGTTAAACAGTATAGTTAATTACTTGTTTTTAATATCACCATATACAGTTGTAGTTATAAAATAAGAATTGGTTATTTAATTGGAACAGGAAATCGTTCATTTTATCTGACTTTAGTACGCTATCTTTAATGTTGGTATCTTAGAAGATTTCATTTTATTATTATATATGTTGGCAGCCTGGAAAGATTGTTCCAGCGAAATTCGCTGTTTAACCAAATTTAATGGACGTGAGACTTGAGTGAGTACGAACGTGAACTGATTAGAATAAACGTAGAAATTTGAAAGGCTGTGTGATATATAAAATTTTTCTAATAGCTCACAACGAAAATGAGTGAACTCGTGTGGGGAATAAAAAATGGTGATTTGGAGCAAGTGCGGGATATCGTTGAGAAAAAGGCAAATATATGAAACGTTAAATCATCTTTTTCTTCTGTTGCTTTTTGATTGCCGCTACTCAGAAACGTCATAAAAAAATATCACTTTTTGATGTTTAATATAAAATTCATAGAATTTTATATAGTTCAAAACATATAAAAAAATACTGATTACTCGATTAAACTAATAGTTGTAAAAATCATTCATATTTCCTTTTCAAATTCGTTTTACATTTTTTCCTACAAGTGAACATATATTAAATTGTCTAAATATATTCTTGTTGGTAGAATATTGATGTCAACCAAATGATTGATGGAAGGACACCCCTACATTATGCAGCTGATTATGGCCAAAGTGAAGTAGTCAGATATCTTTTGGAAAAGGGTGCAAATGCAAATGTAAATATATATAAATATTAGATAATATGCGTGAGATTGAAACGTAAAAATATTCAAAATTTATTTATCTTTCTTTTTACAAAGCATTGTACAGAATATTTTATTAGTTTTACTTGAAATGTAAAAAATTAACATTAGAGAAATTATACTAAAAATGAATCGTATTACAATGATTTAAGCAAAATGTATTTACTTACAGGTAACGGATAAACATGGAATAACAGCATTATTAGCAGCAATTTGGGAAGGACATACAAATTGCGTAAAATTACTATTAGAAAAAGGAGCTAGAGCAGATGGATTGACACCAAATGGAACAAATTATTTAGATGCTGCTGAAAAGGATGAGATCAAGGAATTGCTTAAATTCCACTAGCACAAAGCCAAACAAATCATGAAGCAATAATTTTGTTATTTTAGTATTTTAATGTTCCTCATAGGAGTATCACCATTGCTTTGTCTTGATTTTCTGCATATGACTAGGCTATCATATTTATACACTTTAAATTAAAAAACAAAAACATATAGATACACACATGTAGTTTTATAATAATATATTGCACATCTGGAGCATATAATCATGAACTCATATTCTTTTATATGGTTACTCTTAGAGATTTAAACTATATATAGTTTCAGCTTTAAAATATTATATCATACAAATTGTTTTGCAAACTAACAATAGAAACAAATTTATTTTTAAAGCATGTGACATTATATAGCAAGAGATATTTTGATACATTTATAAGAAGCAGCATCGTGTTTTAAATATTTGTTATTAATTTACAAATATTACAAATTTCTTTTATACATTTTTTTACAACTACCTACTAACTAAAACAACTTTTTGTGACAAAAAGTTATAGTATATATTGAAATATTTGAATGCTTGAATTAAGATACTACATAATTTAATTCAGTTTCAAGAATGATATGTATAAATTATAGAAAAGAAAATTAAAGAGCTATCTTTATGGTACTAACTATCTAACATGTCTTAAGAAGTTTTAAAGGTGTATAATAATCAAAAATAATAAACCAGTGCATCATTGTTATGTATATCATTGTATTTTATTAAACCTGTATTTATCATTTATTTATTACTCAACATATTATTGCTTACAATATATTAATATAACATATATTAATAAAAAGAAATATATATATACAATTAAATAATAAAAATAAAATATAAATAATATATATATTAAAACGTTTTATAAATCAAAATTTATTTGTCAAATGTCAATTGTTAAAAATACAAATTGTATCTATTATAGTTATAAAATATATATTTTTTCTAATCTATATCTTATCTCTTTCATATCATATCTATATATAAAATGCACTATTAACATATTAAATATTTTAAGACAAAACATAGTGCAGTTGATTTTTATATTTTCTGTGCTTATTTTATTTTGTACACTAACTTGTAATATTTCAATAAATACAATATAAATATAAAATAAAAATATTATTAAACCACTTAAAAATGACATCTTATTAATGATGAGCAAAATACTTTGTTACGCATTTCATACAACTTATAATAACAAATCATATTATTTAAAAGAAAGGGAAATCTAAATCACGTTTATCAATCAAATTTTATTAATTTTATATAAAATATGTCACATATTAGAGAAGTCGACCTCTACAATTAGATGCACCACATTTACAGATGATGACTTTACCTGGTATACTTCCAACATCATAACTGTAATTCCATGTTAATTCCTGACCTGCTCTTATGTAATTTAAAGCAAAGAATGCCACCCATGGAAATCTTACATCATGCGTGTCTACAAATACATTTTGCACAAAAACGTTTGGATCACATGAATGCTGAAAAATTACCAATAATTATAATTCAAATATAATTTTAATAATAGAAGTAACAATACCAAATTCTGTTTTGAAGTATTCTAGTCATGTAAAAGTTTCAATTAAAATATATCTTACGTTTAAGTAACGTCCAATATTTCCAGTTGTTTTAGCATCCATTATATAAACAGCCTCATCTTCTCCGAAGAAATCTCTTACTGATTTAAATTTAGGTCTTTCTATTTGCGTTGGTTCCACTGTTGGATCAAATCTACTTGGTTCGCGTCTGCCACTTCTATTTTCTTCTTCATCGCTTATAGTAATTGCATCTAGATCATTTGAACGATTTTCATTGCTTGAAGACTTCGTAATATTTTCGGTGGTTTTAGCAGCGTGTCCATCTTCGCTATTTTCTTCAGATCCATCTTGATTGGCATCATCCCGTTTTCGTTTTCTTAGCCTTTTTCTACATCATTAATAATTTTTCTTTATTATTAATATTCTATAGACTACAACATTTATTAATAATTAAGTACTTTTTACTTACCTAATAGAAGGTTCTGTAGAATCTACATTGAAATTTAAGTATCTACTAACGTTGAAATCTTCGTCTGAATCATTTGCATTTATTTTCGTATTATCCTCATCATCGCTAGTTATAGATTTCTTTTTATCTTCTGTGGTAGATAATGGCATTTCTGATTCGAGAACATCACTTTCATATCCTTCTTTAATACTTTCCACTACTTCCACATAATCCAATTCTGCTAGGTATTCATCTCCATAATTTTTACCACCTTCATTAGCTCCCTTAGAGATAAAGAAAGAGATAAATCTTAAATTAACTTATACTGTTTGTACTATATCTTATTGTAATTTTTTACCTGTTCTGTAAGTAATCTACCAGCATATATACAAATAAAAGATCCAAGAGGAATATCGTTTAGACATCGAATACCCCAGCCCCGAGGAGCTGTTTTGAACACTTGTAATTTTAATGTTAATGGATGTTGCACTACTCTATTCAAGCAAGTTTTTACAGCACATTTACATTCAGAATTACATTCATAAATTCCAGTAGTAACTGGCTCCGGTAAACGTTTATATACGTAACCAACAGATGTATTTGGCACTCTTCCTCCGAGAGTAGCACCTTGTATTGTTAATTGCCAACATTGACATTTTGTTTTATCCTATAAAATGATTTATATAATTAGATATCTTATAATTTAAATTATTATAAAAAGAGCATACTTGGCAATCGTCTTCGCAATCACAGCTACACAAGAAATTTGGATCTAAATTAAGATTAACTCCTTCTGTTGGTTCTCTCTGAGTGCTATATCTAATGGTATCTGGTTGAGTGTGATCTAATTCATTGACACATGGTATTGGTACATTTTCTATACCATAACTGAGATCCTTGAAATTAAAAAAAGAACAATCGAGTTATAAAATACTAAGCAAGTATTAATTATCTCAATAATCATAATATTTTATTTACCTTTATATTGATAAAACATTTATCCAAGACAAATTCTGCTAGACAATGCACCCAATAATCAAAATCAAATAAATCAACTGACATTGGGCTGCCTGTTTTGCGAAGATACTGGTGTAACTCTTCCATATTTCGTAATCTGACACCACATGGAGCTTGATATAATGTAATTTTCTTGCCTTTTGGATATTTACAAAGTTGTCTGTTCCAACCACAGAGTAATGGTATTGAAAGAGGTGAATAACCTCTCAAGTCATCAGGTGTAAAAGATATTCCTTGAACGCACTGAGGGCCACATTTATGTGGAACAAATTTTTTTGTTTGAATCTTGTTCTGTGTTTGGTAGTACTAAAATGAAATGATAATATATGCTTTTAAATCTTATATCTCATTTTAAATTATCTTATAAGAATTATAATTAGTTTATTCAATGCACTTACAACGATACTATGAGAAGGTTTTGTTTCTGTTGTAGGATTATAGGAACTTGTATCCATAATATTTTGCTTTTTACTTGTACTTTTTCTAGCAACAGCACGTGATTGCTGTGGTGCACTTGATGTAACTGTATTTATAGTTTCATTTACTATATTCTGTTCTCTTTCTAATTGAGAAAATCTTTCTTCCTCAGGTTCTAGATTAGATGTATATTCTACATAAGGTAAATTGCTTTTCTAAAATATTAGTAAGATTTACATTAATTAATTATCTCCTATAAAAATTGAATTAAAATGCTTCACATACATTAGAGATAGCAGGCAGTCGATGTCGACTAGGTGTATTGACAGATGCATGATGTCCTTGTTGTCTGGCATTGGCTTTTAAAAGTTCAACATATAAAGGCCCTAATCTAGCTGAACCTCTGTAGATCCATTCTGTTCTTTCATCAGCATCAAAATGCATTTGTACTAAACTTGCATCAACTTGAATTACTCTTGCAACCCACCATTTACCATTCCATTCTGTTTTTATTACTTGTCCTGTTTGTAATTTCACCATTGGTCTTTCAGGATATGTTTCAATATATTTCTTCACAAAATCACGAGATTCATTAGGTATATCTTCCCAAACTTTGTTGGAAGATTCAGCAACTAAATAAATATATTTGTGCTCAACATATTGAGCATATCCATCATCAAAGAATACCAAATATCTAAAAAAATAACAAATCTATTATTACTTACTATTATTCATATATTATTAATTTATTTAAAATTTCATTTATGAAATATACCTATACTTATTTGTAGCTTTTGGTGGTTCAGCTATAACTCCACTATAAAAATTACTAGATGAAATATCTTTAAATAGAGCAACTACTCGTGTACCAATTGGAATTACTACTTGGCTAATTACGGCAGCTGCGATTTGTTTACCAGAAACAGATTTAATAACAGAATTATACTTCTTTTGTAATAATTTTACACGACAATGTAAGGGAATTCTATAGACTACAGTTTGCACCTATTAAACAACAAGTAAAACTTTAAGTAGATTAAATGTAGAACTATTTGTATAAAATTCAAGTAAGAATATATTCACAAACCTTTGCTTTAATCCATGGCATAAGTGGATGCTTCATAATATATACAATGGTATCAACATCTATTTGTGTTCTCACAAGTGGACCAATTGGAGGTAAATCCAAAACCACAACTTGGCTATTATCTTGTTCAATTGGTAAAACTTCTGGTTGATTATCTTCTAACGTTGAAGAAGAGGAAATTCTTATTTGTGTAACTTTTTTTGTTGCCACTAATGGATAAAATCCATTATCCACATATCCATCATTTATTTGAAGTTCTTGGAGCATTTGAATTTGTGGTCTGAATTCGTCATATAAATTATTACGTAACATATCCATAGTACACATCAAATCTTTAATTGTTTTATCCAGAACTTCATTTTGTTCTGTTTAAAAAAATTATGTGATCTAATTCAAATGTAACAAATATATATAAATTATACTTTGCAAAATAATGATATACCATCTATTCTATTCCACTGATCGTTTAGTACATTATGAGCTTGTTCAATTTGATAGTCAACATCATACTTCTCTAAAATATTGTTTAATGTGCTATCTAACATTTCTTCCATATCCGCAAGCATTTCTTCTGGCAAATATTTTTCTGAAACAAATAAAACATGTACCAATATCTCAAATATATATAATACATTGTAATACAATTTTAATTTTACCCTCGTCACATATATCTTTCTTTTTCTCATCATCTGAATCATCACTATCAGAAATTTCTACCTCCATTGTATGGTCTGGAAATTCACACTTCAATAATGGCTTACGATCTACGAAAGCTGCGACCAATTGCTATGAAAATTCATATCATAGTGTAAATATCAAACAAAAATCTGTCTCTTACAATACCACATTAAGTAGTCAAAAATACATATTTTATAAGTCAAACCTTTTGGTGTTCTAAAGCAACAATAAAACACTTTGTACATATCATACGCCCTTTCTTTTTTTCTGTATTCACTCCATAAAAAGCACATGCAAAAGAAGGTGCTAATTTCATATCTACTCCAGAAGAACATTCAAAGTTTACACAATTAGAATTGCAAATTATTGAACTTCTATTTTTTTGTGCGTTATCCCCTGATGCTTCATCATCCGAAACAAGTTCAATGACTTCCATTTTGTACAATATTATTAAAAGTATTATAATCTTCTGGTAACTTAGAAACAAAGAAATGTTTATTTATTTACAGATAAGTATAATAACGTAAATGTAAATAAAAACAAATATATGGGTTAGGTAACTAAAATACTGATTAAGTATCAAAAATGTAAAAAAAGATAATATTTACCAATGTAACAATTTTTACATTAATAACAGATAAACACAATTTCTTTAATACATTATTTGATGAAACTATTTAATATGAAATATGTCTAATATGTTAATATGTTAATATGAACTACGAAATATGTTCTTATTCAGCAACTATTTTCGATTTTGAATTTAATTCATACAAAAATATTTAAACATTTCATATTTTGTTGATTCTTTTCACATTTATTCATATCACAGGTGGTCAAAAAAACTTAATGATAATAAATAAAATGTCCATTATTAGTTTATTTACAACAGAACGATATGAAAGCCAGCCAAATTAGTGCCACCTACCAAATAACTAGCGCGGGAAACATTCATAATTTCAAATATAAATAGAAGAAATCCTGGTACAACTCATAATATATAATTTTTAAGTATTTGGGTATAATCAAAAGAGTGATTTATATATTAGTCAATCGAGATCTAGATATTAAATAACACAATTAACAAATACGTTTATTGTTGTACAAAATGAATAGAAACATTAAAAATGCACATGTCTTGAATATCTCTTTTATTTTTATTTTATCATATTTAATCAATATGTATTGTATCTACCTAGCCATTAGTATATTTAAAAATCACAGTCTTAGTTGAAGAATTGACAGCAGAAAATACTATCTGTATCCTATCCATATAGCAAATGTTTACAATGTACATAGTTTGCTTCTGCATACATACACGTAGTATGTATCCTAAATGAATAATTATGTATATGTGTTATGTACAGTAAATTGGATTATGTTGATCTACACTTTCACTGTTGTGCGTAATTGTAATATTTTTGCCCATTTTCCATCAATATAGAATTTATTTGTTTATACACAATTGCATTCTCAATCATGATATTTAAAAATTCAGCTAAAATAAAAAATATTTAGTTATTAAATTTTTTGGTATTCTTTAGCATTTTCGTAACAATTATGTACATTTAAACTGATAGCAGAAAATGTCTAAAATAATATAATTTATATAGTTTTCAATTATTAGATTTTGGTATTCCAGATTTCAGAATTTACAAAATATACACAACACATCATAATGTACAAGGATAAAAACATGCATTCCAATATTATCACAAGAAAATCAAAATTTGTAAGGAAGACCCAAATAATATTACTGCCCTATACAAAATATAGAAAGAAAATTGAAACATTATTTGGTAAATAACATTTTTGTACAAATGAATCACTGCTTTAAGATATCTTTGCAAATAGATGCTAAGAGTGTAATCTCGCTTATCTCATGTACTAGCAATATACTTAATTTATATAGTGTAGTAGATATTTTTAGATATCTAATACTTAATATATTAAGAATTATTCAGAAGATTTATTAATGATTTATAATGAAATATACCATCTATATTACTAAAAAATTGCAACTTGAATAATCTTCAAAGAACTATCAAGTTATATCATAACATTTAATGATATATATTCATTATAAATCTAATTCTAATATAAGTGCAAATGTACAAGATTTCCACTTTGATTTGAATATCTAGAAACAAAACTTAAAAATGGTAAAACTTAATAAACTACTAATTATTCGATGGAAATTGGGCATTACATAATATTGGTAGGCTATTCTGATTTGACTAACTCTAATGAAATAATTTATTCATATAATTTGAATATATGTAAACTCCTTTACAATTTGATTTAAACTAATATGAAAATGATTCCACGATTATTCTTTCAACATAATATTAATTGAATCTAAAATTAATATATACATTTTTACAAGAGATTTTATAATAAAATATACTGCAAGAATAATTGTACATTAACAAATATTTCAATGCATTAAAATATTAAAAACAGTTATCTCAAATAGAATAGCCTATATAATGTATACTTTAGAGATCTCTAAATAGTATATATCATATATTTACATCAAATTTCATTATTTACAGAAACATAAAAGCATTATTACTTTTAATAAACATAAATTGATTTATGATTTAAAGTGGAATTTTCAAATAAAATATGTACTAGTACGGGAAATACAACGTTTCGCGATTTCAGTTACAGAATACAACTTGTATATATTATATAAATTATTCGTTGAATTACATGTGTTTTATTTATTACAAAATAATCGTAATGAATTTAAAACATTCTAGAGTTAAACATTATCATTGAACCTAATAAATAAATTTAAAAAATAAATATGTTAAGTCAAGGTATTTTTGTCAGAAAGAGAATAAACACACATCTAATAATATAATGAAAAAAATTAAGCTGTACAAGTTGCATCCTATAAAAAACATTGTACTTTGTTCTATACACAGAAAACATTTTTCTGCACATTATCTTTTGTTTAGTTCACGAATAAATGAATTTAGAAAAATATTTTGTTTATGTTAAATGAATTAAATTTTCTACTTCTCTTATATGACACTAATATAATGTCTTTTATCTAATCATTGCAACATAATGATAGAAAAAGGGCTAGCCTAGTTACAACTTCATTTAACATTACCTAGAAGTTATTATAGAACATATTTCCCTTTTGTTTTTAAAATGTGGATAAAAGATGTACCTTCAATATTTGATACTATAAAAGCAACTCAACTCTTTGGTTACACAAGGAGAGCTAGGTTGCATACTTTTCTTTTTAAATGGCAATAATTAAATGCTCCATAAGTGCAACCACTGGAAAGTATTCTATTCTGATATTTCATCGTTTTTCAAAAATTTATAATCTGTGATTATATCATTAAAAATTGCAACAAATGTTAATATCCGAATTTAAAAAAGAAAGATATACAATCGTAACTCAGTCTGTGTAGTTTTTTAACTACAAACCACAATAGTGTATTTGCACTATACAAAAGATTATGTATATGTCTCTAGCTATTAAAATTAAATTATCCAACGGAGTAATATTTGTACCAGAAAAAAGAAGGCAATTCTTCTAGTTTCAATAACATAAAAGAAAAAAGATTGCAGTATTTGTAAAACGAATATTTACAAACATGGAATATAGATTATGAAATTAAAACTGTCTGCAATGGCAATCGATTAAGTATAGTAAATTCCATATAAAACATCTCTATCATATTAGAAAGACATATATACCATGAAAATGCTTATATTTTGCCATCTAATTCGGTACAAAAGACGCTTTTCTTTTTACCTAAGCTAAAAAGGGCACCTGATGATGATTTGAACAGTAAAATATGAATTTACTAGCTATAAACTTCTAACATGAAGACAAATATTCTACAAAAAGGAATGATGTGTGATGTACATTAACGATTAAAGTTTATGAAAAACGTCCAGGTTGTTAATACTTAGGTTGTTTAGAAGTAGCAAAACATCGTCTTGCTTGCGTAAAAGCATATATGTTTGTATATCTTTTAAAGTCTTAATAATAAGACTTCCAAAAATGTTTTTGTTCTGGCTTCATATTATGCACAAGTTAAAAAATTTCCTCTTTTCCAGATTTATAAATCAAAACAAAAAAGGAGAAAGAATCTTGAGAAACGAAGCACACTGAATGTTACATATATGAATGTATCAATATAAAGAATGGTATGCTTAAAGTACCGCTCGTACGTATGCAGCATGCATGTGCAATACTGTAATGAGTGGTGTGTGTGGCACCAGGAATGTAACGTAATATATAAGAAAAACATTATATTATAAGCTGGCTGTCGTCAAACAGTAATACACGAGATCAGCTGCTGACAAAGTTGACTGTACTGTAATTGGTCCCCACTAATTCTTCGCATCTTAATGCCTTTTACTTCCTTCTCTTCTGATTCACATACTCTAAGTTCAATTTGAACACCACCTGGGTATTCTAAACTAAGCCCGCCACCTTTCACTTCTTCTCTAGAGAAGACAAATCCTTTTGGAGGGGCTCTTGCATCTATAATTTGTTTTACACGACCTAATATAGCTTCTGAATTCAACCTACTCGATTCATCAGATAATGTAACTTCAACTTCTGTAGGTATTGACGTATTTAGTGGCCTACCGATACCGCGTGTAATACTAGGTCTCAATGGGTCACATGGTTCAGAGATGATGAAGCTGGGAAGAGGACTGTAATGAGGTAACGTATCTTCGAGCGAATCAGGCGATGGAGATGGTGAAGGTGAACAACTAATTAGTGTTACTTGTCCCCCAAGATCTGTTACAGATATTTGAGGCGGTACCTAGAACAAATAATTACACTATGATAGTTATTTTAATAGAATGTTATATAATATATATAATATATATATTTCAATATAGAAAATTATAATTAAGCAACAATTTGTTAAATAAGTTTAACAATAAGAAAGTTATTTATTTACCCTTGGTATTTCTACAGGGTGTTCTTCTTGAATCATATCCAAAGCTGGACTGTTACTAGGCGAATAACTAACTGGTGTGGTAGCTGGTGATCTATGGTGTCTTAATGGACTCAAATCTAATGGCGTTGCTGGTGGTTGCGTTGGAGTACCATGAACTATGCTGCCCTGTACTGCTGCTGTAGTTAATCCACTTAAACCTAACAATAAAATGAATTATATTATAGTTTAAAAAATTTTCTATTTAGACTTTATATATCATACAACAAACAACAAGATTAAAAATACCTTGTGTGATTGCTGCTACCCCTCTTTCATGTACAGGAGATCCAGGAATACTTGCAGGACTATGTGATGGTGACGCTAACCTTTGCAACTGTTGATATTCTTGCTGAAGTGCCTGAATCCCAGGTCCAGGGGGACCAGAACCTTCGGATGCTCTTCGAACAGGAGAATATCTTTCTGTAGAAACATGAGTACTTGGTTCCTTATATGAATCTCTGTTGCCTACTAAAAACAGCAAAACAAAATAATGTATTATTTAATGATTATAATTATACAAATCACACACTTGTATATATGATACAATATAAATAAGCATGTAAGTGTGTTAACAACGAATATACAATACTTATGGTAATTCGTTTTTCTATTTATACAAAACACAAAAAACCACACAAAAATTACCAGTGCTAGTATGATACAATGGATTCTTCTTAGGATGTGTAGATCCTCTAAGATGTGTTGGTAACAGCCGTGATGGGAGGTAAGCTCTATTCATCCTAGCTTCCACCTCCATTACCATTTCCGGATTTATAACTACATGCATATTACCAACCAACGAGGCATGGTAGTGCAGTAGACACAAAAAACCATGCAAAATCAAAAATAAAATCAAATATAATGAAGTACATGGCAGATAAAGTGCACATGTATATTATTTAAATAAAATTATATATGAATTTAAAATAAAATTATTATTCAAATATATTTACATATAGTATGTAACATTATACTAGTAGTGATAAATAATACACAATGATTATAATATTTATAGTAACAATATAAAATTTTGTCACATAAGGACATTTATCATGCAATATACCATTGTCAAAACAAAGAAACAAAAATACATACCAATATGCAAATATTGCAAAAGCAAAGATATAAACAAGGCATGATAATACTTACAACTTAGAAATGAAGAAATATAGCAAGCTTTTAAACTAATTGATACAGCAAATCATAATAATCAACTTTTGTCGAAGTGACATAAAACATGTTGTAATAAAGTGCATTGATGATGTGCACACAAATACCTGAAAAGGATAATCCACAGTACCTGGTCTTTGCATAACGGCAGTAACACCACTTCGTCTTCTTCTATCGCTACCGCCACTTCCACTTCCACTATTATTACCATTTGCATCGCCATTTCCACTATTAACTCCAACATTTAATGACTGAGCACATGGTACCAAAGTTGGACTTCCACTTTGTATCTATATACAACATGAACAAATTAGTCGTGCCGCAAACTAATATTTTAATAAATATTTCATAGGATCATAGTATTTATTTTTCTTACAGGTTGTAAGTGTTCTCTACTACCAGGTTGACTCCATCCTCCATCTTCAGTACCACCAGAATTGCTGCCATGTTGTTGATAGAAGACATGAAGATTAGCTCCACCATCCGAAGCTCTTCTCCCAAAACTCCCCGCTGTAATTAATAAAATGTTTATTAAAAAGTGAAATGATTTATTAAAATAAACTGTAGTATATATTACTTACTTGCTCCCATCACAGGAGGAGGCTTTAATAAATGTTGATCTTTGATTTGAAAGTTTTGAGGAGGTTGATGTTGTACTAAAGGAAGGTTTAAGGGTAGATTTGTATGAGGTAACACTTGAGGATCAGTATTATTATACTGTAGTATAGGAAGGAGTCGTAATGCCGGATCGCCTGTAGTATGGTTATAGTTATATGGATATGATGTTGGTGGCTGATGAGCTGTATCACCAGGACCAACTGTGTGTCTTCTTGTTGTGTGATAAGGTGTGCCAGGTGTAAGTTGCAATCCACTTCTTTCTTCTGTTTCTGCTTCTGTATCACCAAACTTTTGAACAGCAAAGAAGAAGAATATGATTTTGAAATACATGCTGCTAAATAACAGAATAAAATACAATATTTACCTTTTCTAACTGATGTGCTCCATCAGGAGCATAATCTCCTGGTATACTTTGAATACTAGGTAAACTAGGCATTGTTGGTTCTAATCGGTCAACAAGAAGATTATATATTGCTGACACATGGTCAAAAGCATTTCCTTGAACTGCTTTTAACAATGTTTCTGGACTAAGCCCTGGTAATCTTAACATATTTTCTATCACTACCTGATTTAATTGTGGTGGCACATTTTCAGGATTACACCTGAGAACATACATTAAAATAAATAAAATACCTTTTTCATATATTTACTGTACGTATTTTATTGGTATTTATATATTACCCTCCTGGTTCAGGTTCTGTTGTACCATCTCCACCCATCCAAGAGTGTGCTAAAATTTGTGAAATACTTAAACGTCGTTCTGGTTCTACTACCAACATATGTCTAATCAGTTTCTCACATTCTACAAAAAATTGATATATTAGTCAAATGTATATATTTAAAACATATAATGGAGTACAATATGTTAAAATTATATAAATTTGTACATTTACCTGCAGACATAAAAAATGGTATTCTGAATTTCCCTGAGATTACTACAGAACGTAGTAGTTGCATTGTGGGTCCATCAAATGGTAATGCACCACAAACCAACACATACAAAACAACACCTAGGCTCTATAATTACAGATAAAATATTTAAATGATAAGAATTTTTTGTTATTTTAATACATTGTAATAATTATATGACATACCCATACATCAGCCCTTGGGCCATCATAGTGCTTTCCTTCAAAAATTTCTGGAGCAGCATATGGTGGGGACCCACACCAGGTGCTAAGTGGAACACCTGGAGTATATTCGTTACTAAATCCAAAGTCTGCAAGTTTTATATTATTGTCTGCATCAAGTAGTAAATTCTCAGCCTAAAATAATAATATATACATAGTCATTTTATATACAAATACAAATAATTAATTCATTTTTTTTTTTAATTTTTCATAAATTTTTGAAATATTTTAAAAATACATTTTTTTGGATTTAAACCTTAAGATCTCGATGAACAACTCTCTGTTGATGAAGGTAACGAACAGCAAGAACAATTTGACGAAAAATTCTTCTTGCTTCTGGTTCTGGCATTCTTCCATTCCGTACAAGGTGATCAAATATTTCTCCTCCTGGAGCATATTCAGTAACTAAATATATCATCTTTTCTGTTTCCATTACTTGGTACAATCTTATAATATGTGGATGTCTTAATCGTTTCATTATATGTACTTCACGAAAAATTTTTGCTAGATTTTCTTCATTTAATTTTGTTTTATCTATTATTTTGATAGCAACCTATAACAGAAATATACATATTACGAATTTATGACTGTTAAGAAATATCACAAACAAGTAACGTCTAATGTGTTCAGTTTAATTTAATATTTTGTTATTTTAAAAAACTTAAAGCACAACATGATCATTAGTAATATATATCATCTATTAACACAAAATGTTTACAAATTTTTCAAAGCACATAAAAGATCATTAAAGAAAAGATGTATTTTTTATATAATTCGTATTTCATTATAAAAATTAATTGCATTACAGTACCACAGAATTAATATATAAAATTGTAGTAATATAATATATTTGATTTAATTACTACATGAAAACAGGAAAACATACAAAGAGGAAAAACAAGACGAATGAATGCAAATTAAAAAAAAATACTACATGCATAGGATCATATAGAATCAATACATATCGAATCAATAAATTTCTATATGAACATTAATTGACTGTATTTTTATTTTTACTTTTCAATGATATCCAATCTATTATCATTAATAATGATTTGAAAAAACATCCAACGAACATATTTCAATCGATGTAATAGTATCTGTTGGTAACATAGGTTCGCGAAACATTCTTTCAAGTTATTAGCTCTCTTCGTGTTTTGACACATTGTTATTACATAGAAAGCTTTTATGATGCGTAAAATATAATATAATTTATATGTCCACGCCGTTATCCAAAGATATAACGACAAAATGACGGGTGTTCGTGTTTGTGAGAAAAATGCGTTAACAATGGACTTACCTTCGATTTAGTCACAACGTGGGTGGCCATTTTAACAACGGCAAAATTTCCCTTGCCAATAGTCTTTTCCAATTCGTAATAACCGACACGAATAAGTTTGTTGACAGAAAATTCTTGCGAAACCTCATTGTGCGACGTCGTCGCGGATGCCATTTTTTAATCACTTGTCTCGCTCAACTCGTTACCAATCATTTACTGTTTAGTACATTAATATTTCCGCTAGAGGTGCTACAGCTAATCGACACTTCTGCCATCTAGTAAAATAATTCAAATTAAAAAATCAAAAGAAATCAAGTATTATTATCAATTGCGAAAAAAAAATCCTAAAACGATGTTTCGTATAAAAACGATTTATAGGATAGAATAAATGAAATCTGTAAGAAGGATTCATTAATTATCCATAGTTATTGATTATATGCATTGTTTGTTTACTTTTTTTACGTAGTTATGAGATAAATCCTTATACGCCATCTATGCAAGTAAATATTATTCATGAAAATTAATAAATAGAAATATATAGATTTGAGTTCGTTGATCCTTTTTTTTTAAGTTCACAGAGCATTGAATGTATCATCCTTAGTTTGTATACATACATATAAAACATCTTTACCTATATGAAATATAAAAAACTGTCGCTTGTTTTTTAAATAAACTAATAGATTTTTCATTAAGCATTCATTTTACTTTTAAGTAGTTTCTTAAATATGACAGAAATATATTAAATATTAATATTTTCAGCGAAATGAATCTTCGATGAAAACTTTTCATTATGACATATTCTATTTTCATCTAACTTCTCCACTTCTATGTCGTTGCTATAATCACAGTATTCACCGCGAAACTGCTACGTAGACGAAAACAGATTGTTAAACGCTGTCAGAAATGGTATTTTAGTTAGAATGTTATAGAAAAAAAATTGAATTGTTTTAGCAGGTACAATAGAACTGATAACTTAATATTAAATGGCAATGGGAAAGTATTAATTCAATGAAGTAAATATCTTTCATTTATTCAAAAAATACATCTTAGAAAATGGAAGAAAGTACAATACTATGGATGCTTTCACTGGTAATGTTAGTTGGTTCCTGTATAGCTGGATCCTTGCCATTAGTCATGAATTTATCTGAGGTAATGTCCTTTTCATTTGACGATAGATGAAAAGAACAATTTTTTTATCTATCATTTTCTGTGATTGTCATATACTTAAACTACTGATTACAGATTCTACAAAGAACCCCATGATCATGAACATCATGAACCTTTAATCTTTCTAGGATAAATTACAACTGGTTTCGATACTTGGTGCTGGACTTCTTGTAGGCACTGCGCTAGCTGTAATTATACCTGAAGGTATAAGAGCATTGTTTACTGATGGAAGCAATAGTGATCAAGGAGTTCACAGTTAGTATTTCACTATAACATTTATAATGAAATAGTTTATTATATATGATAAACATACATATTTTGCATCTTTTTTATAATATAAGATATTAATATTTATATTTGTAATGAACAGAAATATTTTTCATATTTTGTATTTCAGTTTTATATGAAAAACTATATGTACAGCCAATTAAAATACTCGAAATCCCTTTAGATTTAATTTGATTTTATTTCAGTAAAACTTAATATTTTTGACCTCCATTTTTTAGGTGATCCTCACTCCTTAATAGGTATTAGTTTAATACTTGGTTTTGTATTTATGCTACTGATTGATCAATGTTCAGCTAGAAGAAGTGGAGTAAGAGAAAGGAGTGTCACTGCCACCTTAGGTCTTGTAGTTCATGCAGCAGCTGATGGAGTAGCATTAGGAGCTGCTGCAACTACATCACAGGCTGATGTAGAATTAATTGTTTTTTTAGCAATAATGTTACATAAGGTAAACAAAATAAATTAAATAGTTTTTCATATCTAAGAAGAAGAATGTTAAAAATATATGTAGTAAGTGTTAAATAAATAACTCAGGTATTTTTTACAGGCACCTGCTGCATTTGGTCTGGTATCATTTTTACTACATGAGGGAGTAGATAGAAAAAAAATTGGTAGACATCTTTTAGTATTTTCTTTAGCTGCACCTTGTCTTGCTCTTGTAACATATTTTGGTATTGGGAAGGTAAATTGTTTTAATATTAAATAATGAAATTAATCCTTAATATATATTCTTGGAACATTAATGTAAAATCGATATACTTATATATATTTTTAGGAAGGGAAAGAAACACTTAGTAATGTTAATGCAACTGGAGTAGCAATGTTATTTAGTGCAGGTACATTCCTATATGTTGCAACAGTACATGTTTTACCAGAACTAATGACAAGAAATAGTGGCAACTATACACATCTACCAACTGCCGAAAATGTTGCAGTGTCTTCTTCTGGACTAAAAGTTAAAGAAATATTAATTTTAGTATTGGGCTCCCTTTTACCTGCATTAATTACGACTGGTCATCATCATTGACAAAATATCATACAAAAAATACATCTTTTTTTCACTATGTGTAATATAAAATGTCCCCCTCATTAAAAGGTATAATATTTTAATATATTCCATGATTTTTATATAAAATCATGAAGTGACAACTGGAAAGTTCATCAATTCAGACATCTGTTTCAATAATAATCAAGAGATATACTTTTATGTACTGTACATAATTGTAGAAAGGGCATATCATATTATTATATATTTGTATAAATTTAAAGATAAAAGAGTAAGACACAGAGTTATATAAAATAATGCAAAAAACATTTCTATCAAGTTTTCATTTTCCAATGAAACTTCATAAATGTTATTTATTAGTAAATGGAACTTTGAATATAAAAAATAAATTAAAGGACGTTTTTATTGCTCCATATTGATTATACCATAAAACTTTTTTGTATTATACTTTTAAAGTTTTATTCTATTGTTTATACTATAAAAGATATGTATGAAATATATTTCATATTGTAACATAACAGTACCTGATTAATAATATAACATACTACAATTAATTTATTTCGCTATTAAAACCTATATTTTTAATTTTTATATAAAATATTTTAAGAAATCATGGTAAGAAGTTCTTTATACACATGAGATTTTAGGATCGTAAATTATCTGATTCTTATCAAAATATACGTTATTTTATAAGGATAGATTGAAATAATTTTAAAAAATTGTTATTATATCAATCCATTTATTTATAAGAATACTACAAGAATATTTAAATAAATATAACATCTGATATACAGATACATATATCTTTATGCAATACATTTCTTTTTAACAGTCTAAGTTGTTAACATTGAGTTAAAATTTTTTTGTATTTTTCAGTACTTTCGCTTTGATACATTAACAGCTTTAGTGTGTCATCAATAACTCATATTGCTAAATTTTTTGAGATGATTAAAGTAAGATAAATTTCAGGGAGTAAGAAATATTTAACAATATGAATGACTTAGATGTCAGACAAAAGTGTGTAGATATACTAAAAATATTTTGCAAAAATTATATATATAAAATTAAATACATATGTATTTAAATCTATTACGGCTCTCAAGACAAAATATATATCTAAAATTCGCATGGTAGTCAATATGTTAAAGTGAAAGAATAGAATACCTGTGTAGACAAGCAGAAAGAAAATTTGTATAAACACAAAATATAATACAATTCAATATACATACTTGTACAGAGGTTACAAAAAATATTGGTATACCCCAGTATCTAGTACCTGATTATAGTATCTACACACTAATTAATTTAATCTACTTATATAAAATTTCGTACCATTTAATAGTACATATTTTCATATGGTTACAAAAATTTAATACTATGAAAATAAAATGTAGAACTCGATTAAAAAAACGTTTCATTGGAAGATAAGAACATGTGTTAATATTTCTTGTAACCACTGTATATTTTCAGATGCGAGAGTAATATTTCGAATTTAAGCGCTAGTATAGTTAGTATGTAAGTACATGCTGTTCCGAAACTGGGATGACGATCGTGTCCTTTATTATCACAAGCCGTGGTGGAACACACAGCTGTAATTCACAACAATGGTGGTGCCGGTCGTGTTTTAGGTTAAAGTTGCGTGGTTTTCAGTAACTTTAGTCCAATTAGCATTGTGAAAAATGGACAATAGGATCACAATATGTGACCCAGACGAAGAAGAAATTAACAATGAAATATTTCGGGATATCGAGCCAGTCACGTGGATCAATGATGATCCGAACTATGATTTGGATGAGATCAACATGTTCTTCCATAGGGTGGATTCAGATCAGATTATATATGAAGAAAAAAAGAAAAAATGTAAATTTATTGGTAAATATGTTATGGGTGATGTTCTTGGTGAAGGTAGTTACGGAAAGGTGAAAGAAGTGTTGGACTCAGAGACACTTTGTCGAAGAGCCGTGAAAATCTTGAAAAGGAAGAAACTTCGTAGAATCCCAAATGGAGAGCTTAACGTTCAACGGTACGATTAACAAATTTTAATATTTCCTTTATATCTTATTTATTCATCAAATAAAATTAATTAAAACAATTTTTAATTGCTAATACTATGAAGTCAATCTGTTGAATTTTGTAGATATGATATCACATGATTTCTGTTATATTAAATCTTATTTTTTATTATTTGTACAAAACACAAAAAAAGAGGAATATTTACTCTTATGATATTCATATTAATCCAACAAGAATGAATGTACAAAATAGAATGATACACGTAATGTAAACATTTACATTATTAGAGTCGTTAAAAGTTTAATGTAACATTACATAACATTATAAAACTTAATACAATTATTTTAGTATATACAATAAAATTAAAGTTTATGTATGTATTATTATTCTTAATATAGTTCATTTAAAAATCACAATGTTAGAAATCATAAATATTTACTGACAATTTATAATTTATACAATACCTTAGAAAAGAAGGCTACACTGATACATAAAAGTAATATATATCTTTTAAGACATATATATAATTACTTTCTAGAATTCTAAATACTATTTATTCACATTCATTAACAGGGAGATAAGACTATTAAGGATATTAAAACATAAGAATGTAATTAACCTTGTAGATGTTTTATATAATGATGAAAAGGAGAAGATGTACCTAGTTATGGAATTTTGTGTATGTGGATTACAGGTAAAGTTCAAAAGCCTTACATGGTTTATTTTAGAATGTGTTGTACACATATGCCTCTATAAATTGATATTTGATCGTGTTTAAAGTTTTAGTGCAATCTGTGTGATGATTAATTCAATATTTCTAAATGTTCTAAAACTGATTTATCTTATATATTCAGTATAAGAGTAGAAGATATAGTTTTAAAATTTATTTTTTAATGTAATAAGTATCAATAGATAGTATATGTAACAAAATTAATATTTTCATCTAATTAACTCCATATGATATAATTTTTGTAATTTAGTATAATAGTTTTTTACATTTTAAAATCTATTATTTTATGTAAATTTTATGTATAATAAAAACCTGCATGGAATTAACAACAATTAGATTTCTATTTATTAGATTTTTTGCAGGATATGTTGGGAAGCACACCTCTTAAGAAGCTTCCAATTTGGCAAGCACATGACTATTTCTGTCAGTTACTGGATGGTTTAGAATACCTCTACAGCAAAGGAATAGTACATAAAGATATAAAACCAGGGAATTTATTATTAGCATTAGATGGCACATTGAAGATTAGTGATTTTGGAGTTGCAGAGGTATATATTTAACTTATTTTTTTTTATTATACTAATGTAATATTTAAATTCATGTGTTCCAAATTAATAAAGTTAAAGTTTTTATTAATAGAATAGATCATAAACTAAAAGATGAGATTATACAATTTTTTACGTTTTTATTAGGCATTAGATATGTTTTCTGAAGATGATACGTGTAAAATGGGACAAGGATCACCAGCATTTCAGCCTCCTGAAATTGCAAATGGCTGTGAAACATTTTCTGGTTTTAAAGTAGATATATGGAGCAGTGGAGTTACATTGTAAGTATACTTTTCTATAAGTTATATTTATTTACCTGTTACTGTTAAAATAAGTTATATTTACAAATCAAATTCTATTTTTCATAAAATACAATATAAGGGGATTTAGCAAACACTTTTTAATAAGATTATAAATATTTTATAGGTACAATATAACTACAGGTCAATATCCTTTTCAAGGCGATAATATTTATAAATTATATGAAAATATAGGAAAAGGTGAATATACTATACCTGAAGAAGTAGAAGAGCCACTAAAATCTCTTATACAAGGAATGCTGCAAAAAGACGCAGATAAAAGATTTACTTTGCAACAAGTTAAAAAACACCCATGGACTATATGCAGGCATCCTAAAACGCAAGAAGAAGTGCCTATACCTCCTCTTAAAGGACATAAATGGCACAGCATGACCGTACTACCGTACCTGATGGAGTATCATTACGGAGGTGACGACAATCCTACGTATTATACCGAACATCAGCTAAATGGTATGTATTTCTATTCTTTTTTCTTTTTAGTTAGATTTTTTGCATTGTGCTATGTGTTATTGTATTTATGTATTAAAGCTTAAAATTTTGTTGCAATAATATTTGATATTAATTTGTATTCTCACAACTAACAGAAAGGTAAGATAAAACTTGCATGTATAAAGACACCAATAAGAAATATACAAATTAGATATTAGTACATTTGTGGTATAATACATTACAGTTCATAAGTAGCATTTATGCAACAATTTGTTAATTATATTATTTTATAATTGAATTAATAATTTTATCCAATACAAACGTTCTATAACTGTATTTTAACAGAATTAGCATAGTATTTGTACATATTTATTTATAAATTAAAATATATCTTGCATAATTTGTATAGATTATTTTAGATAGAAAACAAAGGAAATTGTTATTAAAAGTTGGTCAAAAACTTGTCTATCTTTTTTATTTGCATTATTAGGAAACAAATATCATTAAAGAGAATATATATTTATACAAATTATAATTATAATAAAAGTACATAAACACTTGAATAAAATACAGCTTTTGCTTTTCAGATTCTAAACGGAATACTGAACAATCTTTTTCAAATCGACTACTAGTATTCTTATCAAAGACATGCACCATTCTGTAACAATGACACGCTTATATCTACCTATGATGTTGCGAGCTGACAAAAACGGGTACTCTCTATATAGTGTATACCCTGTTTTGCCCCTATGCCTTTTGTAACATCTAAAGTTATATATAAATTAATTATGGAATTGAAATCTTTAACTCAACAATGTTTTCGAATAGTTCTATGTATTAGCTTTTGCAATGTGTCATGCATATTTTAAACTGTGTGTAGTAATATTATAACTATTGCAATGATGACTTGTTTTGTATATTGCACGATTAACTATAGTTATTATATTATATACATTTAAAAAAAAATAAAATTAACCCTCATAATATAAATTTATAAACAACTACTAAATAAGTTTGTCTTTTTTTTGTCCAGAAGAAAAACGGCTTCAAGAAATGGACAAAATTAGTGAAGACCAAAAAACTACTTGGAATAGTCACAACAGCAAACCAAATTCACATCAAAGTAAACGGCGATGGCGCAAACCAATTTCGTGTATTAACGTTAAGAAATTTCCGTCTTGTAAGCCATCGTGATTTGACTCATTGCCATGTTTATCTTTAATTATATATTTTCCTGACTATGTCAGATACAAAGTTTCTCTGCAATGGAGATGACTGAAAATTTAATAAATGCTGAACCGTGCTAGAATAACGACCCAGCTACAGCTCGAATTGAGTATGAAATTTGAACTAATTCAAAAACATTGAAAATGTAAACATTTGTGATATTAATATTAAATAGTCATAGTAGATAATTCATTATGATCTATTAATTATGAGGTTAATGACTCGACATCCAAATAAAGTGATTTTCTTTCATGTGCCATAATGAAGTTACAATTATTAAGGATATCTGTTGTTAAACGTCTTTTTTGTACAATTTCTTTCTTTCTTTTTTTTATTAACTTAGGCGATAAAAAGATTTAAAAGGCAACACAGAGAAAATTATACAATTATTTTTAGTCTCCTTTTCACAATTATCATTTTGCTATTGTTCTATTACTCTCACATTTTATAAATTAAAAAAAAACGTGTTACTCTGAACGAAATATGTGTGAGTTTTTTACTAACTTTGACTTTGTAAGAGTTTGTACTCGTTTTTATCTTTTCAGTGGAAAGCAGAAACTTTTGTTTATTAAACAAGTTTATTTATATAATGCATCAACAAACTATTTGTAATATAAAAACTTTATGACCGATGTTATAATGGGGGATAAGGTTATTCGAGCATACAAAGAGAATGTTTGGTGCTGACTAATATCAAACATATGTCACAAATATTGTTTTAAATCGACATTGAAACTTTCCTCCAATATATGTACATGTTAAAAATATTTTATATATAATTGTTATTTAGAAAATATGATCTGTGTTTGTAGACTGCATATATATTATAGTATTATCATCGTGAGATGACTTATAAACACTTAACGCAATTCTTGTAACATGACTTAATATAAAACATCGATTCTTCTATAATACAAGAATATTGAGGATTGTTTCACACATACTTATAATAGATATTATCAAAGCGTACTTGAGTATCATTAAGGATAAATACAACATTGTTGATTTATATGTCTACTTTTAAATTTTGTACTAAATATTCCATATTCATGCTTTAATATTACACCAAGTATTGCCAATAGGGTGTGATAAATTTGGCGTGTATAAAATCTTTGTACAGGAACACATTACATACATATATTTCAAGTACGAATTGTAAATGTAACAGTTAAAAGATATACGACCATTTCGACGTTTAGATATATTACGTATCTAATACGCTTCCACAATAGAATTATTTATTTCAAGAAAGAAATATTAACAAAAATTTTATTGCAGGAATAAGAAATATTCTTTTTAGAATAAGCGAAGATCAACGATATCGATATCGATGTTATTTTAAATATGCTTATTTCGCCTGCGTAATTTATACAAAAATAAAATCATAAATTATTCTCTTTCTCTCTTTCCTTGATGGAATTAAGGTGCCTAAATACTGCCAAGCACTGAAAGCACATGGAAAATAGTTATACTTATTATGATTGTACATATTATAAACAACAAAGAATTATAATTATTTTTAGTTACATAAAGAATGAACGAAATAATAATTAAGAAGTAGGAGTTCATATCAAGTTTGTGATAATCAAATCTTGCTTTTCTGGTTAAAAACTGTTTATTGTAAAATTTATTATATATGTTACTTTAAAGAATTTGAGGTATTAGATAAGAAGTGTATGATAACTTTATGGGGAAATAGGGAATATTGATGACATCAAGTTTGGATACTGCTTTGTTAATTACCTTTGATTGAATATTTGTTATTTTATTTATATTTTTCAAATTTAGTGATATGCAAAATAAAATTAACAAAACTGGTAGTAAATTTAACAAAAAGAGGACATATACACAAAAATATATGTGTACTATTTTTATATATCGGTAGTATATAATCTCCCCCAATATTTTTTTCAATTGTAAACTTCTTTTTTCCTCAAATATTAATACAAAGTTGTAACTAAAAGGATAAAAAGAACTATTAAAATTAATGGAGTGATCTTTTAACATGTTTAATTATCATGCTATAATAAAATTTGAATAAAATAGTTTTTATAACAAATATAATTTGTTACTATTGACTTTTAATATAATTTTTAATATTTCTAACGTAAATAATTTGAATTAAATAGTAGATATCATCATAATTTTAATTATTAATACAAATGAAGTAAAATTTGTAAATAAGATAATAAATATAACGCGATACAGGCCCAATGCAATGAATTGCATGAAAAATTTAAGCTGTATTATTATAACATACTGTATGCATATTTAAAAACCGATCAGTATAAAAATTATTGCACAATTATATACACTGATGTAATTACATAGTTTGTAATTTTTAATTGTAATATAATCACATTTGTATACAAACTATTGAAACAAAATAAGAGTAATATCAAGTGAGCGACATTATGATTATTATTATGTTTTATTTTTTATGTATAAATTACTAATTAGGTAAAATGTAGATAGATAACATTTTTAATCACTATACTCGATCAGATTTTATTTCACTTTTACACATATTACATATGTAATAAATTTATTATTGCAATATATTAACACAGATATGATTCACATTACATATTTATCAAGCATAACAACATATTTAATATTGATATATAGATTTTCTTGTAGACAATTTAACTGTATATAAATACATATGTCAAATTAATTGAAATTATTCAATACATTTTCACTACATAGAGAAAATAACATGAAACAAATTATTTAAATAACTTACATAAAATAAATTACTTATTTATAACATGCACGATAATTTCAGAATTAAATGTTAATTTATCTAAAATCAAATTAGTTTTCAATTTTAATTAATAGAAAATATTTATCTTTTCATATATTTCTTATCAATTGCAAAAAAAGTAAATATTTCTTGGAATGGTTTTGTTTATCTCTAAGAGGTATTAACTATAGATGCTACAAACATCAATACTAACGCACATACATACATACATACATTTACAACTAGAATTACAGCAAACTGTAAAATAATAATAAATACATAGCAGATTGTTGTATGGATATACATTACATACAAGTGAAGGCATACAAATATATTTTTATAATACATGTAACAAATTTTGATAATAGATAAACAATTATGTTTATTGCTATAACATTGTTAGAGAACATGTTACTAATATAGAGTAAACTTATTTTATGGTAGACTATAATAACAAATTAAAACTAAAGAAAGCATTTCTCTTTATCTTTTGCAAAGATACATATAAATTTCATTTCTGCACAGATATAACACATAGTGCCCATTTCATATATAATAAAATTATATGTGAATGATACTATATACTATATTATGTTAAATGTAAAATAAACTTTTAGTTTTCACAAGAAATTAAAAATTAAAAATTTATGCAATAATTTATTGCACATATTTAATTGTATTATTACTTAACGAAAATTTTCATTTTTCTTGGCTATTATATTTGCATCTTTTTACATTGTGTATTTTACATGTTTTTAAATTAACAGAATTATTTTGAAACTTTAAAGCAAATTGTTATCAAGTACTTAAAAAAAATACAATTAAAATATTATGAATACTGTATGTTTGACAGAATCATTTAAAAAAATAGTAGAAAACATCATTTTTACATAAAGCATATGCATAACATTCATAAATAATTAAAATGCTTTACTTAAGTATTCCTATGATATATATACCTCACACAATTGTACCTGACTTTTTCGATTGGTATCGATTTCATATGTATGTAAATGCAAATTTCTTTGTTACGTACGTATTATATATTCTTCCGTAAATCACATCTAATTCATTTCTACACAAATAATTACAGCTTTATATACTTATTACTCCAATCCACCTTCCTCTTCTAATTTTGATAAGAATTTTGAAACTCTATAATTTGGTTCCACTTGACGTGCCATGTCTACTAAGCATAGCAACTTCTTTATACCAATAAAAATTCTGAAAGAAAAATATACAAATCATGCTTTCGATATTGATAATTTTTTAGTATAAAGACATACCGTTTTCCCAGAAGTTTGGCATGTAAAGATACTATTTCATCTTTACTAAATAGTTCCACTTCCTCTAAAACACTTAAGAGATGGTCAGGAGTAGATAAATTAGGTACATGAAGAGTTGTACTAAATGCTGACAACATTTCCATATCATCTAAAACTTGTCTAGAAAGGGTATGGTAATTATATTAATAAATATATATATTATATTATTATCTTTAAATGTCATTATATTAACATTAAGTATTTTACCTACGACTCGTAGTACAGAGTATTAATAATTTGCGACCACGCGGTGGTTGTTTCTTCAGTAAAACTAACAGCGCTTGTAAAGTCAAATTAGAATATCGTGGTCCAATGGAACCATAATCTAACAGACGCTCGATATTATCAACTAAAATGCAACTAAGTTGTGAACGATATGCATCGTCAAATATCTAAAAAAAAAAATATATATGTATACCAAATATTATTAAATATATTATAATTAGAAAATATTCATTTTATATTTACCTTTCGAATTGAAAGACATTTTGCAGATTCTGTAAAACCAACCATATCTTCTGGTGTACATACTTTGACAAATGGGAAATCAGAATTTTTAGCTATTTGAGCAGCAAGTGCTGTTTTTCCACTATTCGGCGGTCCTTCTAACAAAACTGATACAAGACCAGAACCTTCTGTAGAACGTGCTTCTTGAATATATAAATTACCATCAGACAAAATTTCTGCCACTGGTTTGCCCCAATTAATAATTCCACGTATAAGAAGATGATCTAATGCTTCTGCACTTGTACCAAATGCCTATAACATAAAGTGTATTAGACAATGATGCAAATATTAATAAAAAATATATAATAAAATATAAATAAAAGTTATAGCTTTCAGTTAATAACATTTGAATTTTATTAAAAATTACTTACGGGTTTAACATCATTTTCCAAAGCATGAAGAAAATCTGCCCTGGAAACCATAAGTTTTTCCATTGCAGCAGGATCTACTTCTACCTTACTAGAAGCTTTGATTAATCTATTCATAGCAGTACTTTGTGCAGCTCTAACTAGACCTTCTAATTCTGCACCACTGAAATTTTTAGTTAATGTGGCTAATTCTTTTAAATCAACATCTGGTGATATCTTTTTATAATCTCTCATTCTAGATGTGTGAATATTAAGTATCTGAAATCTTCCATGTTCATCAGGTAAGCTAATTTCCATTTGTACCTGTATGTGTACAAATTTTACTTAATTAAGTAAATGGTCTTTGGAACATTATTTTTAAAGCATATTTGATACTAAGAAGAATACCTCTAATCTACCAGGTCGTAATAAAGCTTCATCAATCATATCTCTTCTGTTAGTCATACCAATAACGAGAATATTATTTAGCTGCTCTACACCATCTATTTTTGCGAGTAACTGATTTACAACAGTATCGTGAACCCCTGTATTTCCGGCAACACTACCTCGAGATTTACAAATAGCATCAATTTCGTCAAAAATAATTATATGTAATCCACTATTTGGTCCAAGCTAAAAATGAATATTTATTTATTAGTATACTAGTAATAACTTGTGTAAAACACCTAATGAAGGTTGAAAATATCTTCATACCTTTTTCTCCTCCTCTTCAGCATCAGCAAATAATCGTCTAATATTAGCTTCACTTTCTCCAACATATTTATCCAAAATCTGGGGGCCATTGACGATTTTAGGTTCTCTAGCATTTAACATAGTCCCTATTTGCCGTGCCATTAACGTTTTACCTGTACCTGGTGGGCCATAAAGTAAAATTCCTTTCACATGTTTACAACCCAATTGAGTAACAATTTCTGGTGGAAAAACTCGTGACGCAAATGCTCTCCGAAAAATAGCACTGAATTCTTTATCTAAACCACCAATTCCCATTTTTTGGAAGTCCCAATCTGGATTGATAATTGATTGGCGAACGATTTTCCCCTTTGCTTTACCAACAAGGTTTAAGCTTGAATTTTCTGCTTTTTCAAATTGTATAACAGTATCACCCAAACAACGTCCCATTTGAGTCTTTTTAGGTACTGTATTTTGTCCAGAACTTATAGCAGATAAATCAGCAGCTTCCAAACTTTTAACTACAAGGCCGAGCATTTTTTTATCCTTGAACTGAAACACCAGCTGTTGACCCACAGTAAATGCCTGCCCCGAAAATTGTAATAAAAAATCTTTAGCCATTTCATCAGTGTTATATGGTTCCAAAGTAGTCCTAAAATAAATTGTATCATAAATTTTCTTACAGGTGCCATTTTTTTTAAACTTTTCATGTAATCTACATACGATTTTTTTTGTAAAAAGTCTGCTTCCAAGACAATAGTGCATAAACATTCTGTACTTGAGGTAGGATTAAAATGATACGGTCGCACTTCAATCTCCTGATTAAGGGAAAGAGTGGCCCATTTTCTCTGAGGTAAACTAAATCCAACAGTTCCCCTAGGTACTTCATGATGTCGTTTTACAGTAAATACAAAATGATGATTTGGTGCAGTGGTAACTTCAATATGCCTAAAAAATACAATCATGTTAAACTTACCTCTAAAACTTTAAATTACAAATTAAATTAAATGGTATTATTCTTTCATCTTATTATCGTAATATTAAATTAAATTGTTTATTTTATACAAATTTGAAATTTTGAATTATCTATCAATATGTATTCAATATCTTATATATATGAAATTAATATATAACAATTACAAATAAAAAAGTAAATTAAATTACATTTCAATTTAATTGGTTTAAAATCTTATCAAAATCTGTATATGTATTCATATATCTATACATAGACACTTAAGCTTTAAATCTTATTATAGGTAATAAATCAATAAATTAATAAGATACCTTTACCTGACATCATCTGGGAAGTCATCTGGATTGATTATAGCACAATTTGTAATACTAAGTTCATCAGTAGGACACCTTACTGCTTTCATCCTCTATGAAAAAAGTAAATTTTACGATTAAAAAAGTGAATCTAGATATTGAAGAAGTATTGAGGAAGGAGGAGATGACAAAATTCTTTTTAAAGATATGTTCAATTACATACAACGTATATTTATTACGTAAAATATATAAAATAAATAAATAAGACAAAGTATTAAATCACTTTTATATTTGAAACTTACCATTGCTGACATTTTTTGATAGGATTGAAAGGAGTAACTTTATATTCACAGTATGAGACCTGCAATGCAGGATAGAAATATCATCACGATCTTATACAGTATAAGTATGTATACATAGGTTCGGCAACTCGTCGAAATTTTAGTGGTGGAGGATGTCATCATTTTAATATATTTTAATCCTCTCACTAGCCGCATAATGGCGCTGTCATGAAATTCCCAAAAGCACATCTTTATGAAGGAATTGAAATGTTGACATTTCCCACTACCAAAAATTCGAATTACCGTACCTGTATATGTTCACAATGTAAATGAAGATGTTATCACAAAATTTCTCTCTTGAGAGAATATGACGTCGTATTAATCCCACTCGCTTATATCACATGAATTTCGTCTTATGTTTCTTCGCATTGCGTCTATAACGTTATTCCCCTACCTCCATTTGCCAACAGCATGAGTATGAGCATGGTCGTATACACAAATCTGGAGACTCTTGTGGATGGGGTAAGGGTCTTAACATTGGTAGTTGTGTTTTATAAATCGGCCACCATAGACGCTGGGTTCAAGTGATTAGGATTTTGCATTTAACGCCATCCTGCAGTGAAAACAATAACTGTGATTGAAAGTAAAGTGTTTACTCAACTGAATTAAACTGAAATATTTTTCGTAATTTTTTACCGTTTACTTAAAATAAATACACATATAGTCTCCCTAACGAGACGAGACAGTAAACGTAAACAAAACTTGACTACTGTGATTGCAACTATTGGCTGGCGATTAGTAACACTTGAATGAGAAAGAGACAGAAGTAACTAACCCGGGTTATATTTGCATATTGGCGTTACACAACGAATCCTAACCACTTGATTAAAGTGCTTTATTGCGGATAAATTGAACAACATTTGCTGATCGCTAAAAATCTTACTTTTTCTACAAGAGTTTCCAAAACTGTATATAACTTGTATACAACACTAAGTATGAGTCATGACGTCAGTAATCCACTAACTATGATCACAAGTTGTGGTTGTTGATTATCTATCTGGTACCGTTATCACAATATAGTACTACATTTCCTCTCTGGTATTACATATTACATAGTACACAATAATAAGAAAGTATCTCTAAGTGAAATCAGTGATTTTAAATGTCTCAGAAATGATTAAGTTTTGAAAAATAGTTCAAATGTAAAAATTAAAAAAATTGTAACAGTTTCTGATCTCCTACATGGATGTTCTACATTTAATCACAGCCACAATTGACTCAACAATAGCTATGTGGCTCACAAAAGCAACAGACACATGATGTACAATGACACAGTCATCTAGACAATCATAGCAGATATTGTTCATACTTTATTGGAGTCAGAATGAAATTCTATTTAGAAATATGAAATGGTAATTTGTACTTTATTTTTGTGTATTTCTATTTAGGAAATTGCTATAGCTTCAAGAAAAAACAGTTCTGAAAAAAAAAAAACACTTATGGAAACTTTGAATTAAATGTATTTAGACCAAATACATACTACTAAGAACTAGCCATAGCAGAGAACAAATGGGTAGAAAAATTATTATGGAAACATCTTTACACTAAATTATTCTACATTAATGTTCCTTAAATATTGCTAATCTAAAAGGGGAACAGTAAAGAAAAGTAGCATTGCAATGAAATAAAAATTCATCTATGTTTTTTGTATAAGATATATGTATTTTTCATAAAATAAATGTTGTTATTTTGCAGATTATTATGACTTTAATTAGGACAATTTTTTATTATTAATACAAATATTTTATTTATATTATAATAATATTGTAATAATAATATAAAATCGATTATTACGTAAGTAATAATTTTAATGAGAAATATTTTAGATAAAAGTTGGGTGGTTTCAAGGAAAACATAATTTGATGTGATTATTTTTTTTATAAAAGAATGCATAGAGAACTCATGAAAGTTCAAATAGTTTTTTTCTGAGCAATAGAACTATATATCTTTTTTACACATATCGATTTTGCGGAACATTCTACGTCAAAACCTATTAAGATACAACATTAAAGAAATCAATGATTAAATTAAAAAATGAAATATTTGATATAAAAATCTGAAATAACGCACGAATTATTGATTTTGTTGACATTGCACTCGACACTTTTATGCTTTGCTACAGAACTTAACCCAAACATATCCAAAATTGTGGAAGTACAATATATAATGTCGAAAATATCTTTGCGAATTTATTAAAATCATGTTATGACATAATTTTTGGCGTTATTTTTAAATAGTTTATAATTAGAAAGTCGCTTAGTTTCGAATTGTACATATTATACAACTCTTCAAGAATGGAGAAAGCCTCTGCCACTTGCTGTGTGATTTCTTAAAATTGTAAAAATTAACTTTTATGAAGTTGTGTTTTTATGTGACAAATAACTTTTTGCAAAAACTAATAAATTTTTCGGAACGAAATATGGTACACTTTTTAAGGATGATAAAAGCTACGTTTATATAAAGTTTCGACTTCGTATATTCAATTTTACTTGAATAATTGACATTTGAAAAAAATGCGTTTTTGAACGGTTTTTATTTGCCTGCGGCTCAACGAGCTAACCAATCTTAACATTCGATATCTCATTTGATAGATATTTTTAATATCTACAGATACTTTAATATCTATAAAAAATCTGTTTTCAGCAACTTTGAAGATTGTTTACAGAATCTGTGCAAGAAATTTCGAGTAGCAGACGTATCGGATCTATTTCTGAATATGATTTTAACAAATTCGCGTAATAAAATTTCAGATACGATTTTTTGCAAAATTTTGGGCCATTTTGGGGCCATTTTGGGGCTAATTTGACTGAACTAGTAGAGTTTTAATTTGAAGATAAAAAATAAGATAAGGATATAAAAAGTTAATGAAGTCATTGCATAAATATTTGAATGTGAATATAATAAGAAGTAATATAAAATAATAATGTTTTCTCAGGTTATATGTTAACAGATAATTAAAATTGCAAATATCTATTTTATAATATATATAGTTTGTACGTAAAAAATACATACATATATATTGTGTAATTTATATCACGTACACTTAGTAATGTGTACATTATTGCAGTATATTTGTTTTTATTAATCTCATTGTGGCTTCATACTATATATATGTAAAATATATATATAGAACATATGATCTGCATGGACGACCATATATACATATATATTTTTTTCGAACATGATATGTAAACAACATGAAACGTAAATTTTTTGATAATTAATCGCACTTTGAAATGTACACACTTTTACATGGGTTGTACAAGTATCTTGTGCAAAAAGATGAATATTTTATATTAATATTAGGCCTCGATAATGCAGGAAAAACGGTGAGGAATTAAAAAGATGTGTAATTGTGGTTAAGTAAACAAATTCGTTTCTAAATGGTTTTTGAATCCGTAGACATATTTAGAGGCGGCGAAAACAAAATTTACAAAGAATTACAAAGGTATGAATCCTTGCAAAATTACAACAACCGTTGGTTTAAATATTGGAAAAATTGATATAGCTGGTGTTCGTTTTAACTTCTGGGATCTTGGTGGACAAGAGGAACTTCGATCACTGTGGGATAAGGTAATTGATAATTTGATATATACCTATTTATTCTATTACAAGAAATTATATATATTTTATGTTTATAGTATTATGCAGAATCACATGCTGTCATTTACATAGTTGATTCATCAGATCGAGAAAAGATACCTGAATCTAAAGAAACTTTTGGTAAAGTTTGAAGAAAATAGAATATACATTGAATTATAATATTTTTTATTGGACAAATATTTATATTTTATTACAGATAGAGTTATATCGTCAGAACACTTAATAGGTGTACCACTTTTAGTCCTAGCTAATAAGCAGGATGTGCCTGATTGTATGGGTGTTAGAGAAGTAAAACCAATTTTTAATCAAAATGCACACCTAATAGGTAGAAGAGATTGTATGGTGATGCCTGTTTCTGCTTTGAATGGGTATGTAAATTTTTAGACTTATTTATTTTAATTTTGTTTTCTTTTATTGAAATTAGATTATATTATATACTTATTTATATTAATATGATTTTATGAGTTACATATAATTGTTTTAAGTTTCTAGTGTAATGACATAAATGACTAATTGATAAATGAATAAAATATGAATTACAAAGAAAATTGCTTAAAAAGAATAATTATTTTAAGTTGAATGCAACAAATCTTATGTTAAGTAAAAAAAATACTTCATAACATGATATCATGTCAATTTTCTATTTTAGTTGTAAATTGTTTATTTCTGTAATGATTTACTAAAATTACAATTAAAATAGTAATTATTTTCTAATCTCCTAATCAATAGTATTTGAGTTTAAATATTATTTTTATACATATAATTACATAAGATTTAATGAAAATATAAAACATTTTTAATTTAAATAATAAATTATCAATCAAATTATACTATATAATTTTGAATATGTTATATTGATAAGATGGGCATGTTATGAAATTTATGAGTTATTTAAAACAATTATATCATATAATTATTTATACAATACAAAAGGGATGGCATAGATGAAGGAATTCACTGGCTCGTGGATTGTGTCAAGAGAAACAATGACGTTCGGCCCCCTCGTAATCAGAATGACAATTGTCTGTCCTAACAAGACATTCCTGATTTGTTTCATATAAGTTAATATATGGACAGTATTTTAATGTAAAAACTCTGTATATTTACATTAGACTACATTTTTACTAATAAACTTTGTTTTGTAATCTGTACTAATTGAATTACTTACTCTGTCAATTTATATTTACGATAACAGAATATTAATATCTCTTTTTACTTTGTAAAAGGTAGCTCTTTTTCATTTTATTTATTATTATTTAATTCATTGCTTTTTAATCTACTTTAATATCAGCTTTATTATCAATTGTTACATGATAATTATTACCAATTGATATTTTAGTAGTTTTTATTCTTTATTTAGTATAATTAATGAATTTCCCAATTACTCTGTTAACTGATCTGTATTACTGATATCAAGGTAGTTGAGATAAGAGATAATGCTAACACCTTATTTCCCCTTCTGTCATGTTGGTGATAAAAAGTCTTCAAAACTGTTACTTCAGTTGTATACTAGACAATATACGATTTATAATTTCAGTATTAAATGTTTGTGATAATCTTCTAGTGCACCATGTGGACATATTACGAATCTGAAGATTGGAGTGTTTTACCACCAGAATTGAATAGAAGGTGATGACTTTATTATCTCTAACATCTCATACAAAAATCAGTTCTAGATATATATAAATTATGTATAATCACATATCTATTTATCACTTTAAAGTATTTATATATATAATAAATGTTTATTTGTAACAAGCATGTGATATAAATTATTCCATAACATTAACAGTGTATATAATTATATTATTAGAATTACTTTTATGAGAAATATCATAAAATTATATTTCATTGAAAAATTTATTTGATACAAATGAAATAACAAAAAGTTATGTAATTTAATTCAATGAATATCTAATAGCAATCTGTACCAAATAAGTATTTTTATATTAGGCATGCTAACATATTGTAGATATACATATGTATGTCACAATTTCATTATTTTTAATACAAATTGTGCAATGACGCTCAAATTATATATTAATATTTCATCATAAGAGTGAGAGAGGGAGAGAGAAAGAAAAAATTCTATTTTCAATGAGAAAATACGCATCACTAAAATTCTCTAATAAAGGTATCTTATCGGAACATAGGGGGAAAATGGATCATAAACTTTCGATTGAACAAAACAGTACAAATTTCGCGCTTTAGAAATGAACATCATTTTTATTCACTACGTTGAGCAAAAGTGTAAATAAGAGAGTTAGAATTAACGGTACAAGTATAATGAAACAATTGGAATTTCGGAAAAGAATAATTGTTATATCCGTTCACTGATGTTTCAATCGTAAGGAATGTATATTGTAGAAAATGGTCACGATAACATTAACCAAAAAGCCACGGTATTATCAGGAACAACGTCAGTGAAAATGGGTAGCCATTTTGATTTTTGGTGTGCGAATACCGCGGACCATCGTGAAGAGTGTTTGTCGTGTGATAGGCTAAACGACTGTGGACGTTTAACTATGTCCATGGTTTTTTCCCAGTTGATTAACCCTTTACTGTGAATCAAACGTTTCGTACGGTACGTATTGTCAACGATATAAAGTCAAATTAGGAGCGAAATACTCGGAATGCAAACCGTATATGTAAACCGATACAGGCCGATATACCAGGTGCAGAATAGAGACTATGCAGAAGTGAGTGAGGGCGCACAACTCGCGCCCTAGGAGGCGAGGCATATCTCGCCGTATTTGTCATACGACGTTACGTGTAAAAGGTGGGCGATACGACGACGATAGATTCGACGGCGTCTTCGTGTCGTCTTATACGTACGCCGTGAAACGTCGTTTAGATATTTCCGGATCTCAAGTTTCCTGAAAACGACGTCCTTGACTGGTACTGTTTGACAGCTAGAAAACTAACCCTTGGTTCGATGCCCTTCAGTGCGAACGATCTTTTATATAACCGGTTTACACGTTTTACAATATGCTGTCGAGTTGTACGAGCGTACGACCGCGACGCGTTTTTATAGCACGTGAATTTCTGGTCGAATGACATTCAAAAACTAGGTAATATCCATTGCATGCATTGCACTCTTCTGATCGACTACTTAGATTTCGCCAGCGAAACCGGTTATTTTGTATTCATATGCACGTTTTATAACGCGTTTAAAATAGAATATTAAGTTTATGTTCTCTATTCAACAAAGAACCTGTATATTGTATTTGTTTTCATCTTTTATATACAAACTTTCAAGCTTTTATTGTATGTACTAAATTACTGATAAACTAAAATCATAATACAAATAATATATTTGTCCTTGTTTCAAGATATAATACTTTCCAAATAATATTGCTCATAATTACTTTTATTTATCCCCTTTGTGAAAGATAATTAAACAATTATAATGTATACAAAAACAATATATATGTTTACTTTTTATATTGTGTGATATGTAAATACAATTTTAATTGGTTCTTATGTTGTATATTGTTATATTACAATTTTAATATATTTTTAATTTTGTACTATTTTTATATAATGATGGTTTTATTAAATTAATGATTAAAAATTTTTCAAGAAGGAAGGTGGAGAACATCAACTTATTTTTATTTATTTTATACTTGTAGTTTAAAGTTTTTGCAAATAATATTTTACAATTGTCCATAATATTACGTGACCTTTTCTCAATAGGAAGGAAACTGTGTGTTCCATACTCATCTATACTTCATTTGTATTACTGAAGTTCGTCATATACATTTGAGAACATCATTGAGAACATCATTGAGAACATCATTGAGAACATCATTGAGAACCATGAATGCTTCAGAACACGGGTAATATATATTTTCTAACATTAAGTTAAATATTCATAACAGTATCCCCTTATATAATGAAAAGATATGAAAATGTTATTAAATGTAAATTACTGCTAATTTTTTAGATATTTTTCTAATACTATACTAATTTTAATACAGTTATTCTTAAGTTTTAATTAAAAGAACAATTTGTTATTGCAATGATAGAAAATATGTTATTTCAATAGTCTTTTATAATATTGCTTGAAAAAAAACATTGTTCATTTGAAGCAAGTATAGAATAATTGAAATCGTATCATGAGTGTCATTGCACAACAAACAAAATGGTATGTAAATGGTTTGTGTGTGTAAATAGCATGGGTGTGTATATTGCAGGTTTAACCCAGCCTTTAATATGGCCTCCATAAAACAAGCATTTAATGAAGCAGTAGAAAGAGGTAAGAGAGTGCAATATTTATTTATAATAAATATATAATGGATACTTGTAACAGTTCTTATAGTATTTTGTAATTTATATGCTTATTATTAATTCTATATATTACATGCCTCGAACTTAAAAAATATCTCATGTTTTTATATTAACTTAAGGTGTCATAATTAACTTCATTGATCTAATTTGAATTGATTATCGTTAGTAATGAATATAATTTAATTAAATTAAATTTTAAATAAATAATAAGTAACATTGAAATATTTATCATGTTCCTTGAAAAAGATGAAGGGGTGATATAAGAATAGAACATAAATAATTTAAAAAAAATATCATTGTTATAAAACTTTACTACTATATAATTTTCTCCTGTAGAATTAAATATTCCTCCACATCATTGCTTGTATTTCACATACAAAATAATTTTCTGCGATTATTATTCATAATTTGAGCATTTAACTCATTAAATCCTACTAACATTAAACTTGATAACATGTTATAATTTGAAAGTCTCAACAGTTAGAATGCCTGCACCAACTCGATTGAGGGATCTCATCAGACAAATAAGAGCTGCTAGAACTGCAGCAGAAGAAAGGACAGTTGTTAACAAGGAATGTGCTTATATTCGTTCAACATTCAGAGAAGAAGATAGTGTATGGAGATGTCGCAATATTGCGAAACTTTTATATATTCATATGCTTGGGTTTGTATTAAATTTTCTCTTTATATTCATTAATAAGTTCAATAATGTATATTTAATATTCTTTCTTTTATTAGAAATAAAATTTCAATTAATTTTGTAGATATCCAGCTCATTTTGGTCAACTAGAATGTCTAAAACTTATTGCATCCCCAAGGTTCACAGACAAACGAATTGGTTACTTAGGTGCAATGTTACTGCTAGATGAACGACAAGATGTTCATCTTTTAATTACAAATTGTTTAAAAAAGTAATAATTCGCTAAAATTATTTTAATATTTTTTAAAAGTATGTATAATAGAGTATCTTAATATTTTAAACATTTAATTCCTTTTGCAGTGATTTAAATAGCTCCACACAATTTGTTATTGGTTTGGCATTATGTACTTTGGGTGCAATTGCATCACCAGAAATGGCAAGGGATTTGGCATCTGAAGTTGAAAGGCTAATGAAGTCAGCAAATGCATATATTCGAAAAAAAGCAGCACTTTGTGCATTCAGAATTATTAGACGTGTACCAGAGTTAATGGAAATGTTTCTACCTGCTACTCGTAGTTTAATTACAGAGAAAAACCATGGTGTATTAATTACAGGTGTCACACTTATTACAGAAATGTGTGAAAACAGTATTGATACATTGAATCATTTTAAAAAGGTAAATTTTACATGTTTTAATAAGTGATAGAGGGATACTACATCAAAACTAGTAAAATACTTAGTTGTTTGTGACTAGTATTACAAACATTTCGTCATTGCATCAAAGAACATTATACATTATTTTTTTAATACAATTTAAGTTTTTTTAATGTTGTCATATCTAGTCTGCTAGTCTAATAGCTGCAAGCTAGATCATAGTAGCATTATCAGTTAACCAGGGCACTGAACTCATACTCCTAGTAAAATATTTTTATATTGAAGCAAATTGAACATTTACTAAAAAAGATTATCGAAAAGAATGTGTAGTCTATAATTTTACCTATATTTTATTAATAACAGTGCTATGACAAAGGACATAAATGTATCTGTTGATAAAACACAAATGTCTTAATATATATAAAATATTTCATAAAAAAGCTTCAAATGTGATTAATAATCTTAAATAAGTGTTATTTTTTAATAATTCTTTGCTCATAGTGATATTCATAATATAAGTATGGTTTTATCTTCTTTAGGAATGCGGCCATCGAGAGGTAAAAAGCATACGAGCATTTTTTATATTTTTGCATGTTATGCTTATTGTGGATATCATTTTTATCTTTTATTCTATATAATTTTTATTGAAGATATTTGATTATTTATATTAAATGCTTTACTAATACAAAATCAATATAAGATAATGAAATATGAAAACACGTGCATGTATTTTAAAATTATAGTACATATAACATGAAATACTTTCAATAAATGCATATTTAATATTAATTGAATTTTTATAAATAACATTTTAATATTTTACTTTTTTATTGAACATATGTTTGTATAAGAATGTATTTTAATTATATGAAGCACAGTTATTGAATATCTTTTTAGTTATATTAGTTATATTGTGGATGTTAAGATGTATCTGTTTGTGCACAAATAATGCAATATAATTGATGTTACTTTGTGATCTTTCTTAGCAGCTTATATCTGTTTCTTAAATATAATAATGTATATCTTTATTTTTGTATCTAGAATTAAATATTGCTTTTTGATAACTTCATAAAAGTTTTTAATGGAACTATGCATTGTCATTCTATTATAATTTGTTTATTGGTATACGTTTACAGATTTCTCGGTTAAACTTTGTTTACATAAAATTGTGTAAATAATATATTATTCAATAAAAATAAAATTATTATTTCAGATTGTGCCAAATCTTGTGAGGATCTTAAAAAATTTGATACTAGCTGGATATTCTCCAGAACATGATGTATCTGGAGTATCTGACCCGTTCCTTCAAGTAAAAATATTACGTCTCCTTCGAATTTTGGGACGTAATGATATCGATGCATCCGAAGCAATGAATGATATACTTGCACAAGTTGCAACTAATACAGAAACTAGTAAAAATGTTGGAAACACTATATTATATGAAACTGTATTATCTATTATGGATATAAAATCTGAAAGTGGACTGAGAGTGTTAGCAGTGAATATATTAGGTCGATTTTTATTAAATAACGATAAGAACATCCGATATGTTGCTTTGAATACGTTATTAAAAACGGTTTATGTAGATACAAGTGCAGTACAAAGACATCGCTCAACAATCCTGGTAATGTTTATCACGTTATTTCATATCTTTATATTTGATATTATTATATTACTAAATATTTCTTTCATTTTTTGTTTCTCAGGAGTGTTTAAAAGACCCGGATGTATCGATTAGAAGACGAGCTATGGAGCTTAGTTTTGCACTTGTAAATTCAAACAATATTAGGAACATGATGAAAGAGTTATTACTTTTTTTGGAACGTGCTGATCCAGAATTTAAAGCGCAATGTAGTAGTAACATAGTAATGTCTGCCGAAAGATTTGCGCCAAATAAACGTTGGCATCTTGAAACGTTGTTCAAAGTTCTTGTTGCTGTATGAAATTTATTACATTAATTTTACATATATTTCACTATTTATAGTTATTTTCAACCTTCATCATTGTAATTTTCTTGTTTCTAGGCTGGTAATTATGTTCGAGATGATGTAGTAGCATGCACCATTCAGTTAATTTCAGAAACCCAATCACAGCAAAGCTATGCTGTCAGTGCATTGTGGAGAGCACTGGAAAAAGATACATCTGATAAGCAACCTTTGGCTCAAGTAGCAACATGGTGTATTGGTGAATATGGTGATTTATTACTATATGGACCACCATCAGAAGATATAGATACTCCTGTCAATGTATGTATGTTAAACACTATGTATATTTGTATTCTCCATTTTTTATGATAAAATTAAGATAGTTAAAAAGTATGTATGTATATCTTTTTCTTTTATTATTAGTTAACGGAAGATGAAGTTATTGATGTTTATCAAAGGTTACTCTGGAGTCCACAAAATACAGTGGTCACGAAACAATATACATTATTATCTCTCACAAAACTTAGCACAAGATTTCAGAAGGGTAATGAGTAAGTATTGCTGAAAATTCTAATTATTACTGGTACTATTATATTATCTTTTGCATTCATTTTCCTTAAATAATTATTTACATAAGCCTTATATATATTTCAGAAAAATTCGTCAAATAATTGATACATTTGGAAGCAATTTACATATAGAATTGCAACAACGAGGTATCGAATTTTCACAGTTGTTTAGAAAATATGATCATTTACGACCTGCATTACTTGAAAGAATGCCTCCTATGGAAACTGCTAGACCACAAGCTAATGGAATTATTGGTATGGTAAATGGTGAACCAGAACCAGAAGAAGATAAATCTTCAGTTTTGGAAGCGAGTACTCCACCATCTGATTCAGTAAGTTTGTATCGAACAGTTTATAAGAATTATAATTTGAATTAAATAACCTGCACAGAAAAATATGTGACATTTTTTTATATTTAATTAACAGAGTTTAATGTTTTTTATATTTTTCTAGAGTGCACTTCTAGATTTGCTGGGAACCACAGACTTAGGAATGACATCTTCTGTATCAAATAAAAGTCCACCTTCTAATTCAACAAATACAGTAAACAATAATGATCTTTTGGATCTACTTGGTAGTTTGGATTTAAGTGCACCTACATCTACATCTACACTGCCACAGGCACAAACGCCATTACAAATATTTAGTCCTACTAACACAACAAACTTTTTAGTGGATGGTTTGCTTAATTCATCATCAATTCAAAATGGTTTGTGCAACTTAATCAAATATTTATTTCTTACTGCTAATACTATACAAATCTCATTTTATTTTATAACTCTAGATACACTTTCTATGATTGTATTGGATAAAGCAGGACTTAAAATAACCTTCAAATTGGAAAGACCACCAGATATTGCTGATTTATTAATTATTAATATGTCAGCGCAAAATTCTGGAAGTGCTATACTGACTGATTTTCTGTTTCAAGCAGCAGTTCCTAAGGTAATAGTCAATTTCGTGTTACAGTTATTAAATATAAAGAATCATGGGGATTACTTTTTATGTATTATTATTTAGACATTCCAACTACAAATGTTGTCACCATCAAGCACAGTCATTCCTCCTTCTGGACAAGTTACTCAAGTATTGAAAGTTACAAATATCAACAAAGTAAGTTCATATGACAGTATTCTATTTAAAAAATTTTACAGATGTGTTTTGCTTTATTATTGATCACTCATATATTTTCCTAATTTAGGTACCTCTAAGAATGAGATTACGTATATCTTACACTGGACCAACAGGACCAGTTTTGGAACAAACGGAAGTAAATAATTTTCCTTCCCTAACATTGCAGTGACAAGATATATTAAGGAAGACAATTGTACATATGCCTGTCTAAGTAATTAATTGAGTCTTAAATAGACTGAAACTCAATTTCATCTTTTCATGAGATAAAATGAAAATATATTGGTAAAATGACACGTTTGGCAAAAACGTTTACCGATTGATTAATCTAATAATTCGTCAGAAATAATCATTGAATCTAATAAGATTCAAATCTATGATGAATTACATTTTTTTTTAACATACATCTGCAAATTTTTCATCTGCTCACAAGCCATATTTTATATTTATAGAAAGCTGAGGACGTAATTTCTTGTAAGTATGATTTTTGCAAATATGCTTATGTATAAATTGTTTTTACAATGTAACTGATTTTACACTGTTGGGTATAATAATATAATAAGATATCTTTTAAATATTTAAAAATTTATACAATAAACAACCATTTTTAGTATTTTTAAAACAAGTATTATTAATAAATTGGTTACTTGCATTATAAAATATTTTTTTAACTATAAAATAGTTTTATAATTGATTTAAATTGACGCTTGTTGAGCAGATGGTACGATATTTATTTTGAAGTCTTTCAAAAATAGTAAAATTTATTATTATAATGAAATCATTAAATGTCAAAAAAAGAAAGAAAGGAATGTAAAATTTCTCTTGTACTATGCTGCATGTATTGTGAGATGTGTAAATATTTTCTCTAACTGAATAATAGACAGATAGAACAATATTACATGCAACACTGTTATTTGATCTGTTGGATTTCTAATCTTACAGCTTCTGATTTAGCATATAATTTCTCGTATAGGATAATTAAAATAAAAAATGCATACGAAAAAAAGGATATATAAGAGAAACTATTAAACTCACTTAATAATACTGATAAAAGGTGTTTGCCCCTAAAAATGTTGCTGCCCGATTATAAATGACAAGCACTTAAATCTCGTTGTAATAATTGATCTTTTCTACTATATTTGTAAGTAATAAACGGACGCGATTGCCTTGTAAATAATTAAATAATTACAGTAACATAGAAGTAATTAAATTCTTATTACGAGGAATGTAAAATGGGGTTCTTTACTACATATGTTTATGATAAAATTGACATGTCAACAATTTATAGAGGAACATTGCTTCTTTCACGAAAAGTTTTTTTTAAGTGAGAAGGGGGTTACACATAAATACATATACATGTAGCGTGTACGTTTGCTATACCCCATATTTACGTCTGTTATGGGTGGTGTTTATACTGTTTTGAATGTATTTGGAGTATATGATATCATTGGAGGGCTGAATTCTGGTTGTCAAATTACTTTATATATACATGTTCATTTATTAAATCACTTAAAATTATTAACAAATTTTTTTTTCATAAAAAAATTAAATTCACATAAAACTTTAAATAATTTAAGCATCATGCACAAAATCTAAAATTATTATTATTGATAAACAAACATCGTTTTGTAATACATAATTTCTGAAAAAAAAACATATATTTGAATATTCTTTGTGAACTAACTAAAAATAGAGAAAAAATTATGATATGAAGAAGTATTTTTACATTCCTTTTATTATAGGATTTATTTAACTATGTAAAAATGTGTAAGATTCAATTTAAGAGAAGTTAAAAGATTTAATTCTTAATCTTAATTAAATGGATTTGAAAATTGTATGAGTGAATTGAACCCTTTGAAACAAAAATTCATATCTTTTTATACGTGTTATTTTTGCCTATATGAAGGAAATATTTGATGATGAATGTGCGTCTAAATCATGCGAAACAGTACACAATAAATTGCGTAAAAAGTAGCAATAGCAAATCTTACTTGCAAGTATTCACCTTTTTCAAGATTTTATGTAAATGAAGTTACGATACAGTTGTACTTAATTGTATTTAATTTACCTTATTCTAATAGTATTGTATGAACATGTAGATTTTTAAGCGCAATTAATTTTAGTATTATAAAACGTCTAGTACTTTGAATAACTAAGTTAACAAAATGTTCTTTTACTATTTCTTTTTCCTAAATTTCTTTTAAAGCATAATTATCATAACATACTAGTAAAAGTATATTATCAGTATAACTGTATGCATTTTAGCTCCGTCCCTTATATGTTGTGCGCTATGAATGCGGTGTATAATTCTATAGAACAGGTGGGTGTGTTTCTGAGTGGCCTTGTCCTAAAGTCTGTGACACAGTGTCAGCCCTTCAGTGGGGTGTACTCTGCCTACTTGTTCTCAATATTATATTAGTTTTATAAATATAAATATATATAAATCAACTGTGAGGATATTGAATAATGATAAAGATGCTGTATATATACTTTCTAGAGAGTCAAGGTGTGAAAATAAAATGTATTTTTATTCCACTACTCTTTGAAAAATATTGTATTAATAGTTATTTAGTTATTTTTAGATTACAATTTTTGTTGATTATCTTACGCAAGAATAATTTCAATATGTATATTAAGATAATTATGATCATGGTAAAAATATAAAGACAAACTTATTTTTTTATTATATTTTAATCAAAAATGTTCCTTATATTAATTACAACTTACGTAGATTATAATCATTCTTTTTATTGTAATTATTACACGTTATATATATGTTTTACTGTTGTTGAGATTCAATAGGATTACACCCAACTTGATTAAATAATCTGTCCTTGATTATTTGTGCCATTAATCCATGAATAATTTCAATAGTAGTCTTACAACTGTCTCTTGTTGCTTTCATTAATTTTTCTACAGTACTGCGATCATGAGGATCCGTTCCACCCAAAATAAATCCTCTTCCAAGTGCAACCTCTGACTGCTCAAGTTTATCCGATAAATCAAATATTTGTCCAGTAGTGTAATCAGCATTTGTTAGAAGACTAGAGGAACTTAAAGTATTCACCCAGTATTTATTCCACAAAGAATCTAATAATCTTCTATCTAATGATGATTTAAAATAAGAAACTTCTAAAGAATAATATTGTTTGCAGTGAACTCCAAAATCTTCAATCTTATTTAATGGTATTGTTTGATACTCAGATGGTTCTTCATTTGCTGGTTTATATCCCTTTTTACATCAAATATTTTTTTTATTATTTATTATTTCTTTTATGTAATATAAATATTAGCAAATATATACCACCTTTGGATATGTTCTAAATGCACCCAAACAAACTTTTCCAGCAGATATTGTTCTCACAGGATCAATTACAATAGCAACAAATGGTTCCTGAAAATTTTGATTGAGCATTTGTGTAGATACATCAATACCAGATAACCAACATCCATAGCCAGGATGACTATGGTACCATCCAATAGCATTTTCTTGTCTTCCAACCTTAATAAATTGGAAAATAAATATTGCATTATAGGCAGATGTTACATGTTATATCTGTAATAATTAAGAAGTACTTGTTTAGCTGCTTCTATATATGCTGTCATATATTCATAAGCCTGTGCTTGAGCATTAACTCTTGTTTCTGTGCCTTCCACAGGTAATGCAAAAGAATCCATAACAATCATTGTATTTGCAGCAACTTTTCCAAGCAAAAGACCCATTACTTCTAAAGTTCCTCCAGAACGAGCATGCATAACCATTTTTAATAATGCTAATGCAGAGATTTTTATATCTTTGAAAAAATGAGGACTGAAATACGATCAAGAATGTGTGGTTGGAAATGAGATCATAAAAATATATCTTAATATCGATATGAATATTTAAAAAATAACATACTCCTTTTCCCATGGTTTTGCAGCTAATATATCTTGTTGTTCTTTACGATCATACCTATAAATCTCATCAACAGTGCTAATTGTTTCAATATTATTTGACATTTCCCATGTTTTTTTGGCAATTGTACTTTGGTCGGAAGAAGTGCTTGCCATATTTAATCTGCAATTTATTCAACAGCTTAAGTTCTAATAAATACAGAAATTATAAATTAGACTTATCATACGTATTTTGTCATGTTCTTTCTCAATATTATACTTGAATGTATACATATATCATTATTTAATGTGGATAAGACCTTTTCCAACTATAATCAAAACAATTGTTAATTATGAAAAAATAAATAAAATTATTCTACTGATCATATATTAAATGATAAATATTTTATGAAACAGTATATAAATCTTGAATCGCTGCATAAATCTGATGTTTTACATAATTCAAATATGAAAATGTATTCTGTGACTGTTTAATACAAGTATATATATTTGATCAATTACGTTTATAAGCGTTTACTAAACCGTCTAATATGAAAATTAAAAATAATTCAAAATCATACTCCTATACTTCTATCACAACACTTTGAATTAATACGTCATATGCTTGTTTCGAATTGAACAATACTATAATATAATAAATGGTAGACCACCACCACGTCTTTCAATACATCGTATTATTAACGCCATCTATGAATAAAATTTTCATTATTATATTTTGCGGTAAGTATTAATTGAATATTTTATGTTATATACAATACCTAATATTATAGTTTATGTAATATGATGATCTTTTTCCTATTTACAAGGAGAGATTTTAACCTATCTTGTTTATTATTACTCTGATACTATGTATCTCCAATATGCGTGTAAGGAAAACATTAAGTATAAGTATACTAAGAAGTAGACTGCAAAGTTTAATTTACGATTAACTCCAAAATATTAAGTAACATAGAAAAAGGTATTATAGAGATAAATTTTGTTTCATAAATGTAGCGCGACGCAGTTAATTTTTCTATACCGCGTGCGTTTGAATGACGCTTTCAAGAGGTTGGACCCTAACCGCTATATCATTTTATTATTATGATGCTTTTGCAATTAAATAAAGAATTCACAGAATTATAAATCAAGAATAGTAAATGCTTTATTTTACATTATATACCGCAGTCTTTTTACTAAATCCTAATAAATGGTATTCTAATAAATAAATAATGATTTCATAAACATTAAACTCATCTTTAAGATCTTAATATTAACTCAGTAAATATAATTAATAATCTTCTTCATCATATCCATATCCAAAGTCATTCTCATCTTCTGATCCATGATGTCCAAGCATTTCTCCAACAGTCATTTCTGTGGGATCAGCTTCAACATCCTCATCAACATAATCATCGGTCTCATCTATTTTGTAAAGAGAAGTATAATTAATTTAATCAAGCAAAAGAAATTTTACATGAGTGGAAATTAATAACTTACCCATATCACAAGAGGTATCCATTTTTGGAAGTATAGATTCGTTTGTATTAGTTTCTATTTCAACTGGCATTTGCACTTCTTTTTTTGTTTTTTGAATTTGAGGTTTAACTACATGAGGTTTCTTTACTACTGGTGTGATTGGCTTATCTTTGATTCTTGATGAGTTAGAAATATTAGATCTACAAATATAAACATTGATATTTATTGTACAGATACGTTTCTTGTAGAGAATACAAAAATTAAAAAAAAAAATATTATATACTAACATTTTATTAGAACTTGACGAAGTATTCATTTCTTTTTTCGGTGATTGAACTGGCTCTTCGATCTTTTGTTGTTCTTTGGTTGAATTATTTAAACTAACGTTTAAACTTTTCAGTACTTCATAATTAATTTTCGATGATATTTTCTTCTCTTGCAACATTTTTTCAATTGCTTCGCCTAATAAAATTATAAAATGAACATAATAAACTCTAACAATTGATAAAAAGTTAATATTATAGAATTTGTAGTAAATATTATAACACTACCTGCAGTATTTGCAGGTACTTGATTTTTATTACGTTTAGTAGTCCGCCGTCGTTTCTTCTCAGGTTTACCTTCTTCTTTTTCTTTCTGTCGTCTTTCTTCTTTTTCTTTTTGCTGATTTAAATATTCAGCATTCACTTTATTCCATAAATTGTGTTTGAATTGTGCTTCTTTTTCTGACATAATATAACTATCTAACTCTTCGTCATCTAAATCAGCAACATCAATCTCTCCAGTATCCTTAAGTAGAAAACATTAATAAAAAACAATTGTTTTGATTAAAATTAATTTTACTTACATTTTCAAAATTTGTGTTTACTGATTCTTTTGTTTCATTTTCTCGATCATTTGTTGATATCAATCCCATAGAAGCAATATTAGGTCCTTTAAACAATTAGGCGTATTATAAATTTTATAATATGACATTATAATAAAATTTAAGAAACTGTTTAAATCCTTGCCTAATCCAGTAATTAATCGATCGTTTATGTTATTCGTTTCAGAATCTTTAAAATCACTGTCAGGGTCATCTACATCGTTTCCAACGTAATGTTTAATTACATCTAAATTACTTTCCCTTATAAATCTATCAGTATCTGCTCTTTCTATAGAAGCAGCTGGAAATTAATATTTTACGAAATTAATTTTTTTCTATAATAAAAACAATATAATAATTAATAAATTTTTTAATTATTATTACAATTACCATCTTTGCGCTTTTTCATTTTTCCTAATCTGTGTTCTTCTAATTGTTTGTCAATTTCAGCTTGCAATTCATTTATTTCTGTATCTATGTTTAACTAAGAAAAACCAACAAATTATGCATAATTAATTATGTAGATATACGATATATTATAAAATAAAAATATTCTATACCTTTTGTAATCGTTCTCTGTCTTTTTTTCGTGCTGCTTTAAAAGCTGGAGGATCCTGTTCTTCTTCCAAATCGACCGTCATGAATTCTTCAAGAGTCAATGCGCTTGAAGGTGTATCACCAAATTCTATAAGCCTATAGATGTTAATGTATAAAAATTTGTTATCAATTTTTAAATTTATTTAGAAAAAAACTTATTTGAATAGTTTTTACCTCTTGCGTAATGTCGATTCATGCACTTTTACAATTTTAATAATATCCGCCGGTGACCTATTGAACTCGTGTAATCGAGCAGCCATCAGCAAAGCTAATGTATAAGAAATATCGCAATATTTGTTTAATATCGATTTAATTTCAATGATCTTTTTTTTTTAATTATATTTAATAATACAATTTTGACTTTTTAAGTGTTTAGGTGAATTTGTAACAAACGTTAATGCAAGCATCATATGCAAAATTTAAAAATGTATTAATTAAAACAAGTATTTATATTAAAATTAAATAAAATTTAGATTACGAATAAATGAAACTTTTCTAATACCAGCGCCACATAATCCTGATGGTCTACGTCCGCTGTGAATACTATCCCTTTTCATTCTTTGAACTACTCGTAAAGCCGTCATTGATACTTCGTGAGTTTTTTCACCAAACTCCAGCTTATTTGCAAATCTCATAATATATAAACATGGATCTATAAAGAAAAATAATGTCAACAATGTGTTAAATTTAAAAATTCATCAAATATTAAAAAATTCATTTTATTAGTTTATTAACATAGTATATTATATTAACATAATTGCCAAAAATTTCCTTTTTATAATATATAATACACTTTTATGTTATTCTTACTTAAACGTAGAAGGTAAAATAACAGAAAGAATAAAAATATATAGTAATTATATAATTCCTGAAGTTTTTATTTAATATTTATTCCATTAGATTACATTTGTATTGTACGCTATTGTTTGTAAGTGGACATCACTTGCGAAATATACATGGTGTTCACTTTAATGTTCCGCATAATTTTCAAATTGTTGTTGCAGCAATATAATAAAAAGATTATTAAGTAAACTTTATTTCTGTTAAATGAACAATATATTATGCTAAATGGACAGCGCATTAAAATAAAATGTATTTCTTTTTCTCTTTACTCTTGATTATATTGATCTTATTGATCATATTACACTAAAAAAGGGATTTATTTTAATGTTCATCATCCTTATATCTTGTTCACTCATTATAAATAGATTATAGTTAACATTTTTTATTACAATACTATCTTGGTAACTGATCACGAATCGGTACTGAATCTGACCAATTAACAAGGGAGGAGTTTACACCATCAATAATTATGCTTGAATGTGAAATAGATAAAAATATAGAGCAAGATAATAATACTTGGTACTCAATTCCAGATGTTTTATACAAGACAATTGAATGTCAAAACTCCGGTAAGCAAAATGAGAGAAATATATGTACGTAACACCGGAGTTACGCTTCATGAAGATACTTTCAAGAAATGGTGAGGATGGTGATGGCCAGTTAGCAAGACAGTACATAATCGCAAACAGATGAAAAATCATACGTTAGAGCGAACACCCTATATACACATACTGCGCAGATTGAAGTTTACGTTTTTGAGAAACACCAGATATATGGACGCGCGTGCCCTAAGTTTCCTATCGACCGACGTACGGAACTATCTAACCAGCGCCCGTCTGACATGGCGCCCATGTAAATGAAATCCAAAATCGTTCCGTGTTGCAATTGAAGAGAAAACGGACAATCAAGTTTAAAAAGTGAAAATGGCGATGTCAAATCTTTACTCGAAAATATCAACGAAGCCAATGAAACGGTTCCAGGACAACGTCACAGTCAAACAGACTAATCCATGGTTAAACGGTGAGAGATTATTACAGATATAAATAAACATAATATGCACCTTAAATATATACTGTCCATGCATTTATTAAAGTGAATTATAGAAATAAGAATAAATGGAATTGTTTTTATTCTGTTTAGCTATATCCGAGTAATGTTGTATCATTTCCATAATGTTTATTTCACTTCGAAACACATAATGATATTTTAACAACATTTTAATTAATTTACCTTGAGCTTTGAAATATTTTATTTGGAAATGCATTCTTTAAAAATAATTTCGATCAATTAGGAACTATGAATGATAGACGAAATAGTAAATATAATATTTTACAAAGTAGTATATAACACGAAACTGCGTGACATGCAGACTTCAAATATACAATATTATAGTGTTAAACTATTTTACGTAATTTCATTTAAATCTTATGACTTTTCATAAAATGCGTTTATTACGATAAATGTTCGATGAATCAGAGAATGTTGAATCAAATAGAATAATATTGTACATATTTTTAACGTTTAATTTTGATCATATTTTTCGTATTATTCATATGATATTAAAACATAAAAATTAAAATTAAAAAAATTTATAAATCGATAATAGCGTTATAATACTTATTAACCTATGTTTTATTTTAAACCAAATATATATTTTCAAAATTTTGAACTAATTGTGACTTTTCTGTTTTAAATAATTTCTATTATTATATTGTTATAAAGTCTTCTGATCATTTTATATAATAAATACATTTTTTTGTAGTAACTAAAGATACATCCAATTTAACAAAAATTTGAAATCATGCAGAAAGTATATTAACCCTACAATATGTATGTATACATACATTCATATGAATTTATTTGACATACGTATCACGTGCACCACAAAATTTCTACGAAATTATACGAATAAAACCGGAACAAACCGAACTTAATATCATTCGAAGTCTTTATACCTATAGATGAATTTTCCTTAAGTGTATAGTGTATATAACATACACATAAGTGTATATTTGTGTTCGTAATGTTTGAATATAAGAGGTGGTCTTTAAAGCTACAGTGGTAGCAAATACTTACTATGTTATGATAGAAGTAAAAGATTCTATTTAAAATTATTCTCAAAACTGTGGAATAATGTACACTAACGGTAAAATTTTAATGATTTTGCTTTGCATTCGTTTTAATTGAACCGTCGCTAAAAGGTGATAGATTATACAACATCTTAAAGCGATGGTAAATAAAAATAATGGATGTACGAAAACAAATTTTGATTAATTGTAGGAAGAATAATCTAATTTAGAGATCTTAAACATTATTACAGTTATTGTCTTGCATAACCTCTATTAGTAATGAAAAATATTTTTTGTTGATGAAGTTATACAATCGGTAATATCAATTTTCGATATATTCTATCTTAATATAATTAATATATTTATATAAAGATATTATCTATTAATTGTACTGTTAATGAATTAATGAAAATTAATATAGAATAATGTTACTTTTTGTAACTTTATTATTGTTACTTTGACATATGCTTAATGTTTGTTATAATTAATTTTTATATAATATTTACTCATCCATTTTTAAGTTTAATTTTTATGTAATGGTACTAAAAATGATAAATAAAAGAGTAATATTTAAACATATTTTATTCTATTAAATCCGTTAAATTTTTTTATATAATGTTCTGTATGCTAAATTGTTTTAACATAATGAGATAATAATTTTGCCTAAATATGTTGTTTGATAACAAAAAAAAAAAAAAAAAGAGAGAAAAGCAAATACTAGATAGAAATGAATTTCACCTAACCTAAACCTAACATATTGATATTATATATGTTTTAGCGGAATCACTGATTCCTGTATCAGATTCACCACCTACTGTAAGCCCATTATCTTCTTCCATTGTATTACAACGTGAAGGAACGATAAACCAGCCACTTAGTGCACCTGCTTCACCTTTGTCTTCCTTATCATCCCCTTTAACTCAATTGAATTTGTCATCACCTGAAGACTGTACACAAGACCCTAATTGGCAGGCAACAAAACCTACTGTTCGTGAACGAAATGCTGCCATGTTTAACAATCATTTAATGGCTGATATTATATTTATTGTTGGCAGCCCAGGTAATTAATCATAAAGTCATTTAGTACTTGAACAAGCAGTAAAAATAATTTAATGTATTAAATATATTAAATAATAATATATTTGATTGCTCAATGTAGGTCACATACAAACTATACCAGCACATAAGTATGTATTGGCCACTGGTAGTTCTGTATTTTATGCCATGTTTTATGGTGGTTTAGCAGAGAATAAAAGAGATATAGAAGTACCAGATGTAGAGCCTGCTGCTTTTCTTGCTCTATTAAGGTAAATGTTTTAAACTTCATGAAGACATCTTAAATTATTCATTACTTATTTTATTATCTTTTCTCAGGTATATGTACTGTGATGAAGTACAATTAGAAGCTGACACAGTGTTAGCAACACTCTATGTTGCTAAAAAATATATAGTCCCTCATTTAGCAAGAGCATGTGTTAATTATTTAGAAACAAGTTTAACAGCAAAGAATGCATGTTTACTTTTAAGTCAATCTCGTTTGTTTGAAGAACCAGATCTTATGCAACGTTGCTGGGAAGTTATAGATGCTCAAGTAAGTTTAAATAAAAGAATGTTGAAGTCTCTTACTTTTAATGATAATTTAAATGTAACATTAAAGAGTAAATCAAACTCTTCAAACTGTTTGAATAACAAACTACATGATTCTGAACAGCAATTTATTCAGAAAACTACAAAAACTAATAATTATGGAAATATAAAAAATGGACTATCAGTAGTATCTCATTGCTTCAGTTTATCTGAGAACAATTGTTGTTCTAAACTTAACAATAAAAAATTATCGTTTTCATTATTTCGAACTCGAAGTGAACCTTATTTTGCAGATAATAAGTTAGAAATTGAAGTAACACAAAATGTAACTTATGAAGATAACTTTATAGAAGAATATGAACACAACAGAAATGATTATAACGATTTTTCCAAAATAACATGTAATATTAATCCAATAATTACTTAAAGAATTTATAACATTTATTCTGTATATTAAAAAGTTCAAGATATATAGAATTGCTTATCCCTTTTTTAATTAAATTGAGTAAATATTTGAAAGACTGATTGACAAAAAGCTATAAAAATATATTTTTTTAATTTTTAAAATACGTTTTTAATCAAAATTCGTCTAAACTTCATTATAAAAGTTCCATTCATTAATTATTAAAAATAATATTACGAAAGATTAAATACATAATAAGCAATTTTATAAAGTATGAAAATAAAATAGATCAACAACATTTTTTTGTAATATTATATACTATATCATACTTATTTAATTAATTTTTTATGTACATATATGACTATTACACTAGTATTCATAAAATATTTAATTGTAATAAATTATATCATCATTAAATTAAATGTTTTTCAAAAAATTATAAAATTAGTTTCCTCATAAAAATATGATGTTTAATATATACATTTAGAACAGATTTTTAAACATTTGTTTTTACTTTTAAATTGTATCCTGTATCATATAATAAACACTTTTTTTGGTAAATATAGCGAATATCAATGTTAACAAAGGATTAAGTTTTAACTAAATCATTGAAATTAGTTTTATATTTATATTTTTATTTTCTTATATTTTACATATACTAATTGTATTTGTAATATTCTTAATATTTTTTAAAGAATTCTTAGAATTTTAAAAATACTTTTAAATTTAGAGAGAACACAAATATACTTTCTGGATGTTTCGGATATAAGATTGATATATGTACATATGCATCATGCAGAAGCCAAACTGATTAATAACATCAAGGGTAATCACCTAATTTTTAGAAAATTAAACTCTAATCATATATTCTAATACTAAAATTAAGTATTTTTCAGGAAATAGAGTTGATCACTTTGGCTTCTAAGTAATTCATACAATATACATAAAATCAATGAAAATATATTCCTAAGAAATATATCCTTTTTTTAATAATTAAATTTTCATCAAAAGATAATATATATTTTTACTAAATTTGTATATATATAAAATTGAATGTAATACAGGCAGAAATGGCGTTAAGATCAGATGGTTTTGTGGATATTGATATCCACACTCTTGAATCAGTGCTTTCTCGAGAAACATTAAACTGTAAAGAGATACATATATGGGATGCTGCATTAAGATGGGCTACTGCAGAATGTATTCGGCAAGAACTTGAACCTTCATCAGCAAATCAAAGACGACTATTAGGTAAATATCTAAATTAAAATTTTAAATCAAAAACTAGTATCACTAGTGCTTTTTTCATTCTAGGATCTGCTTTATATTTAATTAGACTTCCTGCTATGAATTTGGAAGAATTTGCCAATAGTGCTGCTCAGACTGGAATTTTAACACAACAAGAAACAATTGATGTTTTTTTGCATTTCACTGCTAGTAATAAACCTCAACTTTGCTTCCCTACCAAACCTCGACAAGGTTTAAAAACTCAAGTAAGTACTATAAAACAAAATCATTTATTTAGGTTTAATGTAAAACAACTATTCATAACAACTTGCTTAAGTTATATATAGAGTAATAGAACTAAAATTTCTTATGCTTTATTTGCAGGTGTGTCATAGGTTTCAGTCATGTGCATATAGATCAAACCAGTGGCGTTACAGAGGCAGATGTGACTCAATTCAATTTAGCGTTGATAAAAGAATATTTGTTGTTGGTTTCGGACTTTATGGAAGTTCATCTGGTGCTGCAGATTATAATGTTAGAATCGAACTTAAAAGATTGGGATGTGTTTTATCTGAAAATAGTACGAAATTTTTTTCGGATGGCTCGAGTAGTACGTTTCATGTATATTTTGAGAATCCAATCCAAATCGAGCCAGAATGCTTTTATACAGCTAGTGTAATATTAGACGGAGGCGAGCTAAGTTACTTCGGTCAAGAAGGAATGTCAGAGATAACAGTTGGTAATGTAAATTTTCAATTTCAATGCAGTTCGGAAAGTACGAATGGTACTGGTGTACAAGGAGGGCAAATACCCGAATTAATATTTTATGGACCACCAGTAGATGACTGATGGAAATTTACCACAGAAATAATGGTTTAACTGCTGGTCTCTAAAAATATGTACCTTGACATTGTTTAAGATTTTGTATAATTGTTTTGAATACTATTTTTAAATCGACGACGAATATTGTGTAATAGATGCACTCTAAAAAATATTAAATATTTATATTTTGAATTTAGTATAAAATCATAATGAACAGTTTGCAGAAGAAATTATTATTTTATTTCTATTATTATCATTCTATTAATCAAATATAAAAAGAAATGTCATTATTTTAATTCAAAGACTTGTATCAAACTTTTTGTTTCATAATACATTGAATATAAATATGAATAATTTGAATTTAAATATGAAAAATTTATTTTCGTAAAATAAAAGTCAAATATATATATATATATATATATATATATATATATATATAAACTATTATTTGCTTTTATATTAAATAATAAGACAGTATTAAACTAAAGAAATAAATAGTTTACTATATTTAAATTAAAATTAAATTTTAAATTACATTTTTTCAGAAGAGTGTGTCTACTACAACTTTTGATGTATTCATATTTATGCTTTGTTTCTCCCGAAAAAATATTACATTTCTTATATAACTTAAATACTTGAAACATTATTTGTAAATATGCAACAAGTGAAGTATATAAAATACTTGTTAGATTTGAAGAAGAAGAAGAAGATGTAAAAACGATCTTTAAATTGATAGAAAACAATTGAGAAAGTTAATAAGTGCTATTTAAAAGGATTTACTATCTTAAAAATTATTGTTAAATAATGATATAAAGGAATAAGCAAAGATCAATTAATTTTGGAAACTATATTGTTATCTTGACTAATTAATTCTCAATTAAAAAATACTAATATATAAACTATAATTTTTTTAATTGAAATGCTTTAGAATCTTAAATGAACAATGTACATTATCGTTCTATGGAGGAGAATATACTGTTTTTACTAACATAAGTAACATTGATTTAATGTTGCATTCATATATCATGTATTTTAGAATATACTATACTTATTGGAAAGCGTCATAAGCAATTTTAGAATAGTATTATAATTGAAACTGCCTATACAAAATAATATTTGTTTTTTATTGTAACATTATTATTTTGTTTTTTGTATAAGAGAGGAGATACATTTTACTTTCTTAGATTTATTGATTCTTTAATATATGAAATTATGTACTG